>CM031879.1:7191889-7296654 GCA_018697195.1 Certhia americana
CTGCAGGAGATTTGATATTTGAAATAGACTTGAAGAAAACTAAAGAGAACTCTCAGTTTTTCATATAAACAACTCTAGGGAGAATAAGCTTCTAGTATTACCAAGAAGGATATTTTCACATCATAAAAAGAGCTCAGACTGAATTTTAAGCCAACTGTTTCAAATCTTGGTTTTCTTATTTCAGCATCTCCCCGGAAATTATGCTTTGTAAGACTGTACTAGAAAGTACAATACTTGTCTTAAATAATTGATGTGTGTCACTCAGTTCCACATTTCAGAAAAGAAGTGGAAGGTGCCTCAGAGAAAAATTGTTCTTCAAGGGTAGTAAAGAGATAAGCTGCTCTCAGGAGAACTTTGTTCCTAGTGTCCATCATAAGGACACCTTATGATTTAAGTTTTCATGGACAGTTTTCTCTTTCTGGAGAAATGTGGAAATGTAGGTTGCTTGGATATGTTCAGAGCTGTTCATTCACTTCGAGTTAGACATAATCATGTCAGAGCTCTGAGAGGCTGAAATAAATCTGTAACACATTAATTAGCCTGTAGGTTATTATGCAGATACTGTAAACCAAGGCTTCCTCATGCTGAACTGCATATATTTCTGGATAACATGGTAAATTTCTGTACTATTTTTATGAAGTATATGAGTTTTTGTTTATCTGTTTCATCAGAAAAATGGTGAATTAGGCTGTATATTAGTAAAAATGTCTTCACTGAATGGGATGTCAAGATTCAGAGTAGGCATCAAAGGTTTGAGTCATCATCCCTGGAGGTATTTAAAAGATTTGTTGATGTGGTGATTAGGGGCATGGTTTAGTGGTGGACTTGGCAGGATTTGGTTTACAGTTGGAATTCAAGAAAAAGAGGGTTTCCAGCCTAAATTAGAGTCTACAGTTCCATAAATTCTAAGTTGTAGAGCTCCACTTTTAGGACACAAGAATTCATTCTTATTAACTTTTCATAGCATAAGAGCATAATGTACAAGTGTGCTGGATTGGACCAGAGGTCCACCATGCCCAAAGACCTGTCTGAAACACTGGCAGAAAGTCACTGTGCACATAAGATTATAACAGAAAAAAAAAAAAAAAAAAAAAAACAAAACAAAACCCCCAAACAAATACAGTGATATTTCCCCAGAATAATCTCCCAGCTTTCAACTATTTGATATCTGATAAATTTGTATAATGCCTTCCTGTTACTTTTACTGGGACAGTCCTTGAATAATCCATCTGCAGTCATCCTGTTTGCCTCCTTTAACTAATTACATTAGAAGATTCAGCTGGGTTTTGTTTTCTCTCCCACCCCCCACCCCACACCCCACCCCACCCCCCCATACATTAAAAAGATTCCAACCTCTAATTTCTCATTAAGTTTTCTAATTGCATTCTGTCTGTCTGATATTCTCAATGTATTTCTGCTTAGGTTAAATGATAATTCAGTTCTTGTTTCAGCATTAATAATATTTGCTGTATTTTAACAACTGTTCTGCTTCAAATTGAATAAACTGATTTTTTTTTGCAGATAAATACATAAACATAACTTTTAAATATTAAGAGATAACAGATATTTAAAACTCCTATGTAGCATTCAGTGCTAGTTTTTATTTACTGGTGTATACTGTAAGATTGTAAAAAGACTTATGAATTACATTATTTAATCATACAATACACAAGTAAGATGACCTCTACCAAAATTCTAATTACAGCCTGAAGCAATAAAGAGCAGGTCAGTACAATAGTCAGCTGGGAAGAACCACCAGACTACTGATTAGTCTAATAATTGCTTTATCACAACAGCTAACAAGCTATTGCTGAGCATTGTCTTATGAAATGCCAAAGACATTTTCACTGAAGACTGTGAGAAAACCAATTGCACAGCTGAAATGCTGTAGAACAATGCAAAAAATGGGATTATACTTCTTCTATCATTATCCATTTTATTTTTATAAGCATGATGGGAAATCAATTATGATGACAGCTGTGATAAGTCCTCTTTATAAATTATACTGATTATGTCTTGTTTCCCATTACCCATATGAGGAATAACTAGAAGAAAAAATAAACCTGATCCTACATGCACAGTGCAGCCTAGAGTCTTCCTAATTCACTCTAACAGCTGTTTAAAAACAACTGAATTCAGTGAATAATCAAATTAAAACTATATAAGTAGCCATTTTATTTCTATAAGTATGATTCAAATCAATAAAAATTAGGATTATTTTATGTTGTTTAAAATATGCATTGTTCTTCCTACCTATGTAACTTCCAAAATACCCTCAGGGATTCATTGTTTCGTGTATGAACTTGTGCGTTTTCCATGATGGGGGTGAAGGTTGCAGTGGATGTCAGTGTATATATGTGAACATTTAGCACATTGCCCACAATCAGAATCTGGGATTGGAATGGAATAACAGATGACTGAAAGAGGAAAGACATCTGTATATATTTGAAACCACAGTGATTATTTATCTTGGCATTTGTTCATAACTAGTAGATTAAAAGTACCTCTTCCTCAAAAAGTAAAATAATTTTTTAAAACTAAATTGAAGGATTACTTATTAGATCCTTATCAAACATGAGCTTTTAAAATTTATTATAGAGACAGCCAAAATTATTTCAATATTTTATTAAGAATCATATATGTTTTTCTTAACTTTTATTTCATGGGTTCCTTTTAATATTACAAGAAATGACACAGCTTTTTGTAGGGAAAATCAACTGAAAAATCCCTTTTTAAAGAACTTGACTTTCTCCTAGAATTCTTCTTAGTAAGCATTATTTTCCTCAAACAGTATGGGGCTTAGAGCTATCCTATCTTGACAAAGCTAACATTAATTTTGTTAATTGTAAGCAATCACAGGAAATTTTTATTTCTTCCTTGTGACACGTGTAGGAAATAGTGCTCTCACTGCTCTACAGCTGAGAACTCAGACTGAGTGTAAGTCAAGTGGATGGGTAACAGTGCCTGAGTGCCTCAACCAGAAAATGAACCCAGCCTTTCCAAGTCTGAAACCACAAAACTGTTTGTTCTTCCTTAGTAAATGGGCTTGCAATATATATTTCCACATGCTTTGTGTTTGCACTACCCCAGAATCATTCACAAAATAGCCTAATCATCTACAAAATAACCTAAAATCTTTACCACAATTTCTGTTTGATATGAAACTAACTACTTTTTTTATATATATATAATATAGCCTTTCATTCTTTTTTTCTTTTTTTTTTTTCTTCATATTCTCAATCATTTTATAATGTATCTTGTTCCATAGCAAAAAATTATATGTGGTATGAGTTCAAGCCAGCTCTGTTTAAACTACTCAGTGTCTTTCAAACATATGAAATATATTTGATCAACTATCTGGGAAATATAACTTTTCCATATGGCTTAGTTTTCACATAAGGGAGTTTAGTGTTTCTTTGGAGAACATAATACGCTCAGACAATTATAATAGGTAAAGAGTTGCAAACCAGAGAGTGGGAGAAGCAGGTGTCCAGCTGGATTTTCATATAGGAAGGTCTTGAAGGTCACTGATAGTGATGAGGTCTTAAAGATTCCCAAATCCTCATAAAGCTATTCCTTCCTTCCCCAATACACTAATCTCCTACTACTCTTGATAATCCAGTGACTCAGGAAACAAGGCCTGGGTTTTTTCCCTTTTGTTTGTCAGAAGCAGACACAATGAACAACAATTTTCTGAATTACTATTTATTAGGGTAGAACGAGAGCATTACAAAGGTCACCACCCAGAAGAATATACATTTATTGATGTATCAATATTTGTCTTCCTGCTGTCAGACTAGAGTCTCCAGAGAAGAAAAACATAATGGTAGTAAAATTTACAGCCAGGTAGGACTTTCTTCACTGCCCTAAAATGAGAATAAGAACAATTTGATACCCTTGTCTGGCAAAGAACCGAGTGATGTCAGCCCATTATAAAGGGAATACTTGATGGTAACTTCCTTCTGCTTTCCATTTCCCACAAAGTGATGACTTTCATCCACATGAGTTGCTTGATCTTTGTCAGTTGTGTTTTATTCTCTCTTGCCTTTGTTTCTGTTTATACGATTGAACTTTAGTTATGATCCATAAGGTTTTTCTTGGTGTTTTCCTCCACCTGTTCTGTTTGCAAATTACCCTTCCCCCCATGATGTCCTTAGCTACCTTCAGCTGAGGATTGTTTCCACAAAAGAGAATGCAACCACTGAAGGGAATTGTCTGAGGAAGAAGAATAATATAGCCTTCTTTGATGATTTTACTACTGTTATTTCTCATTCTCAGTGAAGCAGACTTGGAACAGCTTGTGAAGATTAATGAATACTAAAGTTACTATGTTAATTGAGCATTGTAAATAGAACTACTTTTGCTTTCATAGAGGTAATATATTAAGGGCACTATACAGATGCACAGCACTTTTCAGATAGCCTCAGCAGCATAGCCATTTGGCAGGCTTTGATGTTTTCAGATTCAGCCCTCGGTAAATCTGCATCTATTTTTTTCACAGTAAAAAATTGGCTAGAAGGAGGAGCAGTGAATATTCTTTCTCATATAATCAGGGAACCCACATCCCTCCGGAAGTACTGCCCTGTGAAAGGGATTGACCACATCTCTGGTCAATTGGGATTTGAGGAATCACAGAAAGGGACACTTGGAGAAGAGAGAGCAGATCCAGGACATAAGAATCAGAAAGATACTGCTCTATCTCATGCATGGGATTTGCACTGTGTCTGTTATTAAGGTCTGCTGTTAAGCAGTTCTAAGTAGCCACAAATGAAAGTACAGCATCAGGTGGAGGAATACATTCAACCTCAAAACAGAAAAGAGCTGAAGTGGAACAGATGGGCCACCAGATCCCTGTAAGGGAGAAAGCTGCACTGATGAGGGTCTTGGCTTTGTGTTGACAGGATTCAAGAAGAAGGTGCAAGAAGGTATTTTCTGTTTCAGAATGTTTATTCACTTCCATATTTTGTTACAGGATAAGTATAGTAACAGCCTTTCCCTCATTATAACAATAAATTAGGCAAATTAGTTCACTTAGCTAGTCAGTGTAAACAATCTCAAATTCTACCACATAAAGAGTGGAGGTGCATACCTTTGCCTAAAACAATGGCAGAGTAAAGGTATCTTATGGTTTTAGTTTTCTTAAGTCTGGAAGAAAGAACCAGTAAAAAATCAAAGAAATAGAAGACCAGAAATAATAAAAGCAGCAAAAACTTTTTAAAAATAAATTCTTGGATTGTGACTCAGAGGTCTTATGAGAAACACTGACTGCTTTCAGTGCTATATGTGGTGTTGTTTCTAATTATTTAACACTCATTTTGTTGTGAAAAACAAGGCTTTGAACATTCTTTATAAATTATAATTACATTTGAAGACACAAAAAAATGAAAAAAGAAGAAAAAAGAAAAAAGAAAAGGAAAAAGAAAGAAAAAGTAAAGAAAAAAGGAAAAGGGAAAAATAAAAAATTAAAGAAAATGTCTGTAGTACCATTGATGATTCCCCCCACTCAAGAGAAATGATGGCCTGAGGTCTGATCTTGAACTGGTGACCACTCCAGTCATCCAGACTGAGAGGCTCAGCTTACCTTAAAAAAAGAAAACTCAAGGCTGAACCTTGGTGCAAGTGTTTAGTTGCTTTCACAGATCCCGGGCACTACAGACTTTGAATAAGTAGCATTTCCCAAAATCAAAATGCTTATATTCTGGATACTCATTGTATTGTGAACACATTTTATTATGTGGTAAGAAAAACAAGACCAAAGGCCATAACTACTACTAATAAAGGCTATTTTATACATATTTTGTTTGCTCATTTATGTGTCCTTTATAGTCATCATCACGGCCCTGAAGGTGTATGCTATTTACTGATGACTTAAAGAGCATTTTCACTATTTTTGAAAAAATGTTGTTGAAAAAGTTAACCCTTGCCACTGCCAAACCTTCTTTAGCTTGGTCCAGCTGATGTTCACAGTAATCTAAGATATCAAGGGTAGAAAAAGAGTCTTTTGTTATTTACATAAGATTTTATCATCTATCATTTATAAATAGAAGGTTTACTATGAGGCAATGGCACATAAGATCTGATGAGATTATTTTTAGCCTTAGGCAGAGTGCAGGGTGGATGAAAGATTTGCCTCTTCAGATGAAGTATATCAGCAAAGTCACTGAGGGTAAGGACCTCTTTCACCAGGCACGACAGGCATGAGCCTAAAACAGTGACAGTGGCTCAGGTTTCCTTTAGCACTTCTTGTCCACCTTACTTTGTGGTGTGTTGAATACTTGGAAAGAAGTTGGTATGTGCTTTGGATATGTCTCAGTGAATGGTTGTTGCTTGTCTGGGGTTGTATTTCAGGTGTGGTAACTGCTCTTTAAAAAGGGTATTTTTGTACTCACTAATGCCGAGTTAGGCTCCAGGGTGGCTTGTGTTCAGATTGCATTGATAAAGTGAGACAGGATTGTTTGCTCTCAGTCTCAGCTGTACTAAAGTGTTGTAGTAACTTGTTGTGGAGAATTTTATATTCATCTGATTTTGTTTTCTGCTGAGGCTCCCTCCAGAGGAACGGTAGTGATAGCTCTATATCCTACAGGCAAATCCAAAGCCCTCAAGAGGCAGCCACCTGGTCAGGCTTTAAGTTTTGAACATTACATCTGCAGCACAGTACAGTGCTTTACAATGTGCAAAACAAATGCGCAGGAACAGAAAATCAGTAAGTATCGCAGAAATATGCAGTATGATATTTCAAACATCCAGATCTTGACATCTTCATAAAATACATGAAAAAGGAAATAGTCTTCACACTGCGGTTTTAGACATCTAATTTTGGTGACTAAATGATACCCTAGGCACTCCTCTCCACTCAGCAGAGGTCTAGGTCACCAGTTCACTGCCTCAAGCACCTCATCTGCATAGTTCAGCTGAAATGGTGTGAATTCTTTACATTGTCTCAGGCCTTCACCCCATATGAGAACTATGAGATACAGATACTGAATGGTTTTTAAATTGCTGTGTCTCTTTCCCAGTAACAGACATTTCATTTTACAGGCCTAAATGAGAAAAGAACATCCCTTGTGTAGCACACACATGTTATTTTGTGAAAACTATTTTGCTAAAAATGTTGCTTCTATGGCAGACGGCTGCAATAAAGTGGCATAAAATGGTATGCATAAAATGGAACAAGTATTTCCTTCCCTAGACTAAGACTTGGAAACCTGTATGTCACTTCATTCTTTGACGCAGATTCTTCTTCACTGGGAGAAGCAGACTGGTGTCTTTGGAGCAGGGCTCTTTCAGAGGTTCATAAGCAATCAGGAACAGTTTTACTTGGGATTTTTCATGAGCTTGCTGTGTGTACTGGCCTTGTTATGTGGGTATCAGCTCTGGAATTACCACCAGTACTAAAACATCTAATGAATTTCCATTACACACCACATGCAAATAAAGGAGAGTGAAGAGCTCATTCACAAGCAGATTACTTGTTCCTTCAGTGGGAAATGGATGGAGAGACTGGGCAGCAGTCTCCTGACTAATCCTCACTGATTAAGCAATGTCCTTGCTCTGTTGGGAAAAACTTCTATTAAGTTCTAAGTACCAATGTGAGGCCACACAGGAACACGCAAAAACCTTTACTGACTGTGCATTTGCTCTAGTAGTTCAGAGAGATGAGAAGATGTAGGAACAGGCTCTACTTCCTGAGGGCTGAAATGCCAAACACTGAAAGGTCAGTGGACAGCAGCATGGTAAATCACAAGTGATAATATTGCTACTTACAGAGTGGCAGACACAACAGGGAAATCTGTGCCAGCAGGAAGAAGGAGGTCATGAAGGAGGGATAGCTTGGCCTTTGGCAGGGGAAAGCAACTTGGAAGGGGTAATTGAATACACCATGTGTCCAAGGCAGTAGGGATGAGATTTCTTCAGCTATAATCTTACCGACATGCTGAGAACTGCACCAAGATCACATTTATTACTGAGGTGCCTGGATCCTACAAAGATTTTCATTTGTAGTATGTTAATCTGCCTGCTCTGACCTACCCTTTGCCTCCATTGATCCATCTGGAGAAAGTCATCTCACAGAAGCATGAACAAATCTATCTATTGTAGATGCAGTAGATTATTGCTGTTTCAAAACATATCTTTCTCGTACAAAGATTCAATATCAGATTTAGTAAGGTAAAGTTCCACATTGATGTCAGCAGGTTTGTGGGAACAACAGCAACAGGATACGTGGCATCTTGGCAAAACTCCCCAGCTGTTTCAAGGAGAATGTGGAATTGTACAGGGAACCAAACTTTGATCAGCTTTTTCCAAGAAGTCTGGAGAACTTATTCCCACCTGGGGGAACTTGGTCCTACCAACTAATTTGGAGAACAGGAAAAAGGAAATTGCACACTGGCTGGGTTTACAGTAGACAACGGAGCAATCTTATTGCTTAAACATTCAAGCTGGACACTTTTGACTCTACTGCTCTTTTGTTTTGGCACCCCCTTCCTCCCCCAAAAAAGCTGAATAAACATGAAAGATCAGCGGACGTATTACATTTTACACAACAAAGTGTGGCTTTATAGGGCTTTGTTACATCTTGAAAAGATTAAGTGCACCTGCATGTGAAGAGTCTCCATGCCTCTGAACAATCAGGCAAAGGTACCTCGGTTACTAAGGGCACAGGCCAGGGACACATACTTGGGTTGCAGACTTGTAACAAAGCTTGTTCAGCCAAGGCAGCATCCTTCAATTTGTAAGGAGCAAGGCTGCCATCCAGTGGCTCTTCTCTAGCACAAAACTGAAGTTAACAGCAACAGGTTTGGAGAAATTTGTCATGTTTTCTTGATTAAATGGTGGTCTGTGAATCTGCTAATTTGTCTTTTATATAATCTTCAACGTAGACAACACACCAGCAGCAAACTGCATGGACAAAAAAAAGGTTATGAGTTTACTTTAAACTATCACTAGCTTTTCTTCTTGATCACTTGGAATTTAAATGTATAACTTAATAATCGTTCTGCCTATATGAAACAGTAGATAAGCCCAAAATAATTTTTTTTTTAAAATGACTCCCTGTGAAATAATAGTGTTCTGTTAGTGTATGCATCATGTTTCAAAATGGAAGACACATTTATGCATAATTCAAAGCTGGTAAGAATAATTTCATTCTTCAATAAGCTTTGAATCAGGCCCTCTTTGAATAGAAAGGAAATTTGAAGTTATGCAGTATGGAGGAAAATTATCATGCATATTAAATATATTCATCTCTGGGGACTGACAGATCTACAGGTAGCATTAGAAGGAAATTTCCTGAAGTTTATCCCCTTCCAGATCCCACTCTAACATAAATGTTTTTATCTACTGAAAAACTGAAGCTTATGCTGGTGAATAAGGCAGAAGGATAATCTGCTCCTGAGGCAAATCATATAAATTCCCTTTGCCTCCATTTCCCCCTGTCTAAAACAGGGATAATGCTTGTCTAGCTTCCAGGCAAGATGTGAGATTCAATACACTGTGAATTACAAAGGATTTCAAGCTCCTCAGAAACAAGAGAGTATTTGTGTACTTCTTAATACTGTTTATACAAGGCAAAAATCTATCAAAGGCTTGAAGGAGGCTGCATTGCCCAACTTCTTCCACTCTGCCTCTCCCCAGCTAATACTTCTTAGCAGACCCCCTGTCTCCCAGGGCACCAGTAAAGATGGGGGTCTGTCCTTTTTAAGTGTTATTATTAACTTCAAGTACTCTTGTTTCAATAAGCTCACTTAGAAGGATGAATCAATCTGTTTAGTTTAACCGAAAGAAAGCAAAAACAGTTTCACCACAGTTCAGGGGCTTTTTATTGGGAGACAGAATTCAGCTAATGAAGAGCTCTTGACCACGGACTGCAAAATTAGAGTAACATTCAGTACTAAGATGAAACAGGATAAATTCAGATGCAAACAAGGGCATGAATGCCAGCAGTAAGAATGCTTAAGAGCCAAGCTAGAAGGAGTTGTGGTACATTCAGAGTCAGGACACATGTTTAAACTAAATGTAGATTTTTTTTTTTTTTTTTTTTTTTTTTTTTCTGGAAATCATTCATTTGGAACATGAATTTACTAGTAAAAGTCAGATAACCTTTTTTATCCCACAGATCAAACCAGAATATCATAAGGCTTTCTCCAACCTTAGGATGTGTTAACATATGGAGCAGTTTGTAAAAATTGATTATTTGCTAGAAATACTTGTTAGGAATATAAGAAATCATTACAGTTAATGAAAAGGAAAGAAGAAACATATTTGAAGTAAGTTTAAAAATGGAAATACAGTCTAAGGAACAGCTTCTGACTCTTGCTGGGAATTAGTAGAATATTTACAAATGTGTCACATGTGAAAGGTCAAAATATTTCAATAAGTCATGTATTTAGCAACACAATTAGGAATGTGGGGGCTTTTTTTAGGGAAAAAAAGTTAGTCCAATTTTTTTTTTTACTTGTATATCTCCTATAGAGGCAAGAGGGCATCTTGATGTACATTAAAACTGCTAATATCTTCTGTTTATGATGAGCAACACTCCTCTCCCATTTCCTTCATCTTTTGTCCCAACCCTTCAGATAGAAAAATCTGATTAGAGACTGAATATTTCTGAAATGAATATGAATGAATAAAGCTGAAATGAATGAAATTTCTGATTTCAGCATATTGGGAGGATAGCCCTTTTTCTGTGTTTTGGTCTTGAGTGAATTAACTTTGCTTCTGTTTTTCTCTTTGGACATGTAAAAATCATGAGGCAGTTGCCCTCCACCTTCTGTTTCCAGCACAATTTAAACTAGGATCCCCCTAGGATGAACACAAATGTCTTTCTTTACTCAAGGTAGGTTTCATTCATTCAAGAGAATTTTAAAAAATTTTTAAAGTTTTAGTCTATTTTTATTCAAATCCTATCAAAACCCTTACTATTTGTTTTGGTTTCTCTTTAATGTATTACACTTATTAAGTATAAAAGAAAAGAAAAAAAGCATTTTACCTCTTGTTGGTCAAAATCCAGTCCATTTTACTTAGGATGATAATCCTACTAATGAGCTTGAGGTCATTCAAATAGAGGACTTCCAAAAGACCCTCATTTGTAGGAAAATTTAACCCAGAAGAATGAAGAAGCTCTCTCTCTGTCATCCAGTATTTACTACTAAAGAATTACTTTACGTTTGCTATAAAATCCAAAATTTATGTCCATTTCATACATCAGATATTAAGTATCTTTGTAAGTTGTCAGATATCAATACTGCTCTAATTTTGAAGCATAACTTCTATCCTTAAATACAGAATTCTTTCGAATAACATGCTCTTATGCTTATTTCATTGGTCATGCTACAACCATGTTACAGTTTCCTAAAATGAACAAGATATTTGAAATATGTAACTGTTAAAATTATAATGCATGTTCAACATATAACTTCACAGGCACTTCCTGTCTATATTAATAAAAAAAATTTAAAAGATGAAAATTTTGAAGAGCAAGCAAACAAACAAAAAGTCCAAACCAAACCAAAAAAATCTGCTACTACTCCTTATTGCTGCACTGATGCCTTAAGTTTTAGCTGTTATATTTTTTAGACTCAGTGCTGTTTTGGTGAGTAGTTTTAGGTTTCATATAAAGTGATACTAAGCTCTCTTCACAGAGATAGACAAAACAATTCCTTATCCAAAAAGTTTCATACCAAGGACAATTTTCAGGCCCAAGAACAAAAACAATGGTGAAGTGAGAAAAAAACCAAGGAGGATGGAGCTTCATAACCTGAAGCTGTGGTTAGACAATTGATTCTAATATGCTAATGGACAGAACTTAGGAAAGTGTGAGACCTTGTGATCAGGTGTCCATTTTGTGACCATTTTGGGGGCATCTTGTGTGTGTTCTGGCTGGACTTTTGTGCTGCCAGGTGTGCCCGTTGAGGCCTTTTAATAAATACCTACTTTATCCTTTTGCTCTGGCTAGCCTCTGTTCCAAGTCAGCCTCGAAAGGGCATCAGCACAATAAGGAAGGTGCAAATGGCCCTCCTTAGAACAAGACAGCAATAATGACCTCATTTTCCGTCTAACATTTCATGAATTGTGAAGCATTATTCTATGTCTATTCCAGCTGTGCTCTGGAAACAAGAATGTGCACCTGAATAAGGACAGCAGACCTTGGTTTAATAGTGTGCAGTTTTAGCTGCCTCATGGAAGCTTTTCAGACCTGTGCAATGAGAACAGCTTGGCAGATGCACCCACATTTAGATAATTTTTATTTTGCACTGTTTTTTTCTCATTACACCATGACTTGTGCTTGCCATACGGGATAGTCTTAGTTGGAAATTGTTGCAATGAACAAGTTCACCCTCTAGTGGTAATCCAGAGCCCCAGACAGACCTTTGCTTGTTTTTTTTGGGAGGGGTTTTTTGGGGGGGGGGTTGGGGGGTTTTTTTTTTTTTGTTTTTGTGGGGTTTTTTTGTTTGTTTGTTTGGGTTTGTTTTGTTTTGTTTTGTTTTGTTTTGTTTTGTTTTCCATTAAGCTTTATTTATCTGTTTAGCATCTGGGGACCTTTTGTTTGGAGGCACAGAGGCACCACATCTGAGTCTAAACTTTAAAACAACCTCTGCCTCTGTGGTGCCTAAGGCTGTGTCTCATGCACAAGGCACAGCACAGCATTCATGACCTCTCAGCCTTTCTGGATGTGCCCTCTGACTAAGGTCCTGAAGCACACGGTGCCCTTTGATCTGTCCTCCTAGAGCTGGGAATTGCACATATACACATGTATAAAGGGCCTAGTGGCCTTCTGTGATCAGAAGCCCTTTAAGATGTGCCTTTGCCTTTTGAAACCTAAAACTAAGCTTATTTAGCTCCTGTATGATCCAGTACCAGTTTGCTGCCCCATGATATGACCTATTGTGTGGCAGTTTGCACACTAGAAAATAAGGCATTTAAGACATCTTAGATCTTGGTCACAGACTTGAAAGCACTACAAGTGTTGACACTGACCAGATATGCAGGACAGTGAAGACATTAAATACTAAATCTGAAAGCCCATTTTATTCTGTCATAATCTCCATATAGAGCTGACATTTTCCTGAGAGATTAACTGGTAAGATGCTTCCTAGAAGAGATCTATGACCTATCAGGGAAAGAATATGGATATTGAGAGAATGCTCCTCTCCTATGGGATTTCCAGGGGTTTGGGTGCTTAACTTTGATGGTACTGTAGTGTCAAATGCCATCTATAGTACTCATACCCTTGCCACTATAATGACCAGAATACCCAGGTGACTTGGAAGGAAATTCCACACATCAAAAAAAGTTCATAGAAAAAAACCACGTGGAGTAACACGTGTCAAACCATCCAAATGTGTTTGAAATGTAAAGCTATTCCGGTACAAGTAAGTGACAATAAAAGAACTATTTATCTTTGAGTAAAAAGAGCAGCTGTGAAAACATTGGCTTTTCTCAACAGGGGCTTCTTCCAGGTGAGCTCAAATATTATCCATAAGCATGTCAGAGCTGCACATTTATTTTTTTGAGATTTACCAAGTAATTCCTGTGGTTATTATTTATTATTTTTAGACCTACTTGAGTTTTTAGATTTTTTTTTCTTGAAGGATGACAAATTTTAAACTCTGTTAAAATGAAAAAGGAAAGCTCATGTATGAGGTTTGTCTGAGATTTTTTTAAAAATATTATGCAGAACATATTAAGAAAAAAAATTCTATAAAAACCATCATTTTACCATTTATCTGCTAAGCCTCCTCTTTAGTACAATCAAGTTGTTAATGTATGAAAACAACAAGTTTTAGAAAGATTACATTCTGTCCAAGTACTTCCCTTTTAATAAAAACTCATTTTGAAGGAACAGGAGGTTTGAGCAATTGTACCCAATTTTGATATTTATTTTACAGTATCACTTAGAGATTCTGGATGAAAACTGAACTGTACTAAAAACATATATCAGTTTACAATAAATGGTCATATTTAAAAAAAAATAAAAACAAACAACAAAAACCTATGCCCCAATAATCCAAGGAAGAAAAATCCCTGAGTATCTGAATACCCATGATGACATACAGAAGAGATGACAGTCTTTCACAAAACAGTCCAGTCTGACTTTTAAGAACCTTTGAGCACACATAATCCTCACAGACATGAAATAGG
Organism: Certhia americana; assembly: GCA_018697195.1. Classification (NCBI taxonomy): domain Eukaryota; kingdom Metazoa; phylum Chordata; class Aves; order Passeriformes; family Certhiidae; genus Certhia; species Certhia americana. The sequence continues at coordinate 7,206,029 of CM031879.1, forward strand.
AAAAAGCATATTTTTTTCAAAATTTGCACGTAGGGGATTTGTTCAGTTCTTTTCAAGCAGCAGGAATGAGTAGAAACTTCAGTTAGTATTCTATATCCAGTCAAGTACCATAAATAAAAAATTTTTAAAAAAATCATTACTTTCTAAAGATAATGATTTATTTTACACTTCAGCCTGATCCTGCTTTGTACTCTGAGTAGTTGTTGCTCATTTGGTTTATGCACTTGAGTTTATAATTTTTATTACCACATAATGCCACATTAACACTCCCTAATATTGTAGGCTACTTATTCTGTTCTATTCAGAAATATCTTGTTGACACTAGATTTTGGCTCAGTGGCCTAAAGAGTTTTACTTTTCTTTCTCCCAGTTTTCTAGCCACACTGTGAAGAAGAGATGAGAAGTAACTGAATGCCACCTGGCTTTTGAATGTCTCCAAAGCTTTTATCTGTTCATCCAGATGGCTCAATTTGCATTGACAGTTTTTGTGGCCATTTCAATTAGCTTAAGATGCTTCATGGTGCATCCAATTATCCCAGTATGCATTTAAAAAGAACCTTAAATTCAAAAGCAGATTTTAAATGCTGGAAGGAAAAAAAATCTCACACACACACACAAAAAAAGCAAAACCCCCAACAGTCCCCCAAATGTTTAAATATGTGGTGATAAATTTCCAGTCCTGCAGGCTAACTAATAGTTCATGACTTTGTAACATTATTATATTATATTATATTATATTATATTATATTATATTATATTATATTTAAAACTTGCTGTGGTACAGAAAAGATCCTTATTTTTAATGTTTTTCTAACCTGCTTTTTCTTCTTTCTTTTAGATTCTAGCACATTCAGCTTTCTGGAAAACAATATTACTTTTTTATGTAAACCCATACAGAGTGAATTTTACTTTTGTGGAGGTTACTGTAAAAAGATTAATTCTAGATCAATTTTTGCTAATATAGAGGAGATTATTGCTTGACTGTGGTGAAATATATTTGCTTCCTAAAGTTTAAGAAAAACACACTGGAATTTTTAAAATATATTTTGAAATTAACTGAATCGCAAATATTTAATGAAATAAGTTTTGCAAGTAGTAAAAAACAGTCTTATTTTTCTTGTCTTAGAAAATAAAATAAAAAAAAGATTTTGGGTCAGATTTATCAGGACAACAATATTTAATTTTTAATATTATCAACAAAATGTTTTTGGTGTATCCCATGTACTCAATTCATTGTCAGCCTGACAATGCCTCATTTACATTGACTAATATGGTACTTTTACTTTGTCAAACTTACACCATGTCAAAACTGCTGCAAATGTGTAAATGATGTGCATCACAAGCCATCACATCCTAGGGACTTCAGATTTACCATATATTCCAATTAGCCAATCTCGTGAGCTATGTAGAGGTTTCTCCTGGAGTTCTCTATCACCAGTTAGAGATTCCTGCTCAAAATTTTAATTTACCATGCAAATTGCTAGAGGTGAAGTGTTACGGTGTAGCTTCAGCATATCACCCCACAATCTCTGCTTCATTGTCTTATTTAAACTACATTTCTCTACTAAGTTTACCTTAATTGTGGAGGTGCTACTTGAAGTTTTAATGAAGATTTATAGCTGCTTTTGTATTCATACACAATTGGAAAAGTAGAATGGAGAAATGCAAATTGAGCAGGGAGAAGAGATAATAGTCAAATTATTTCAACTTTATTCTGGTTTAAGAAAAAAAAAAAAAAAGCAGTAAGACACAACTTAACTGGAAGAGAAAAGACTGATTTATAATTTGATTGAGCTGAAACTGGGTTCCACTGCCGTAAAGTATTTGGTTTTGTGGGTTTGTTTGGTTTTTATCAACCATGACTGCACCTGGTTTTTACCCACATAAAATGAAAGATGCTATAATAATTAACATAAATTGCTTAAAAAATTAAAGTGGGCTAAAACAACACCTTACATTCATAAGAGTAAGGAACAAATAGTATGACTGGTATTTTTCTCCTCTGCTGTTCCAAAGTACTTTTCACATCCCTCCAGCAATACTGTGTCATGTTTTAGTCTGTGATGAATTTGACAAAGCTCCCTGACCAATAGTTTCCACTAGAAGTTGTCATCTCTTTAGTCATGTCTGTGTGACTATTGATGTTCATGTAAGTCATTATTGAGACCTACTAAGGTATTGTATTACTCCAGTTTCTGGTACAGATATCACATAAACACATTGAGAGAATGAATATTTTTCAGGAAAAGCCTAATGTGACTGGAATTAACCTAACTAATACAGTTATATGATTTTACCAGAGGTTTCTTTTAATGATCACATTTCCTTTTAGGTCTCAATTTTTAAAACCCTGCTTATTCTTTAAAGGATGCAAAGCTAGCAGAGATGCCAAAGGAGGGTCATAGAGATGGTGAAGGGACTCGAGGGGAAACCGTATGAGTGTCTGAGTTCACTTGGTCTGTTGACCCTGGAAGAAACTGAGAGGAGGCTTCACTGTGGTCTGAACATCCTTGTGAGTGGCAGATGAGGGGTAGATATTGACCTCATCTCTGGTGAGCAGTGACAGGACCCAAGGGATTGGCCTGAAGCTGAGTCAGGGCAGGTTTAAGTTGGATACCAGGATAAAGTTCACCCAGAGGATGGCTGAGCACTTGAACAGGCTCCCCAGGGAAGTGGTCCCAGCACCAAGCCTGACAGAGGTCCAGGACCATTTGGGCAATACTCTCAATCATGTTAAAGCAGCACACTACATTTAATAAAAATATATCCCTACTTAACAAATCAGAAAACAGAAACTTTTCCCATAGATTTACAGACTAAAGTGTGACAGATTTAATCCCTTTCTAATGTGTGAGCACACAACAAAAACAAAATAATGCAATTTGATAGATCATGCAAAGAATATGAGTTAAGCAAAGTTAGTGGATGTTTTGTTGCCATAGGCTAAGAACACAGTTGCACTGGTTCACTGCATACTCAGAAACTTGTTGAGCAATGGGAATTCAACATGTGTCTGAGCGTTCTGTGCAATTATTTTATATCTCACATTGCTGATGGATTCTGTCTAAGCAGTTTTCCTTTCTGTTGTTTGCTGTGTGCAGCAGTGTTCATTCTTCTGTGTTTTCTATGTAACATTCTTTATTCCTCAGACTTCTTTTCATCTTTCAAGGTCCACATTGTCCCTTAAAATTCCTGGTTTTAACAGTGTATTCTCCCCAGCAACAGACAAAAGAAGTCCACTTCTTACATATCCAAATTGGAAAAGATCCCAGAATAAAGAAAACATTAAATAGAGCAGAAAGAAAGTCACCATATGGATGCTATTGGTGCAGAAGGAGACCAGCCAAGTGCACTAGAAATTCCCACTCGGAAGATACAAGGAAGCAGTGTTTGTTTATCTCTCACTGCTGCCAATCCAAAGGACTATCATGACCTGTAAAGTAAACCCAGGAGGTGGAAGGATTGTCTCATAATGGGAAACACAAATATTGTAAATTCAGTTTTCATTGTGACCAAATGTACATGAAGAATGAATTAAAAATTTGGAGAATCCCTCTCAGTGCTACCATATGTGAAAATACAAATCAGCCCAAGATCCAGCTAACTCAAGGTTATGAGGCACCTCTAGTGACAGACATCTTCAATCTAGAAAGAAATTGTAGAGCCAACAGCTGGTACAAAGACAAAAATCATATCAATTTGGACTGGAAGACAGACCAATATATTTAAAAACCAATTAACCATTCTTAACTACCATCTGACTAGCCATCATTAATCATATTTTAGTAATACTGGTACATTTGCATCTCTGTGGGGATCACATTGAGATCATATAGGTTCCATATTGAATTTCCTAGTGAAATGCATAATGACCTCTGAAAAACCACAGTAAATTGCATCTTTGAGATATAATGTTAGGTCTGTAACAGGATGGAGGAATAAATGCATGAAGATGACAGATGCTGTACTCCGGTGAGAAAAGAGCCTGAACTTTCATTTGAAAAATTGTGAAAGAAAATCATCCAGAGAAAAGAAGAAAAATCAGAACAGTTTGTAAAGCTGACAGTCACAGAAGGAAAAAGTAATCTGTCTCTACAGCTTAGCTGGGAGATTTTATATTCATTTTACAATTCATTTTACAGTAGAATTGACTCATTATCATATCTCTCTTCTGAACTGAGTTGAAGTTTATTGTGGTCTCAGAAGTTGGTGGAAGATAAAATTTTAGTCCTTTCAAAATACATTGTCACTTTTAGCTCAAACACTGAATCTAAGGATGTGTGTTTCTGTCACAGCATTCGTGTTTTATAAGGTAGGATTTTTTTAAACTGGCTGAGAAAAAGATTCAAAGGAATGTTTTGAAGCTGAATACTTGTTACACTACTTGGGGATACACATGCATATTCTACAATCTTTTTTTCACAACTTCAAAACTGCCTTCTGATATTAAGTAGTACCTCAAAGCCTGCTGCTGATCCAATACCCAAGCATGATCTTCAAAAAAATGTCTCACCCTTTTTTGATGAAGATCAAATAAATATCTCACTTTCTCAGTCACCAAAGAAGTAGGACTGGTTTGTGTAAGTATAAAAATATTGCAGATCATAAAAAAACCCAAATCTTTTTAAGCTTTTAATGATCAAAATGAAATTCTGGTAAAAAAAGTCCTTAATATGGATTCTAGCATTGATGACTGCATTCTGTTTTTTCATTAATTGTCAGACTACGAAGGTCATCATTTGCACTTCCCTGCACTAAAAAATAGCCACAGAAAGATGTTAGGTCTAAAAATTATTCACAAGCGTTTGTGCTTTGTCCCATCTGCCTCACAGGACCCTATAACCCACAAATCACCCCTGCTGAGCAATGACAAGTTTGAAACCCTTATGTGTTGTCCCAAAGACCAGGTATTAAATAAAATCTGAATACTTTAAAATTCAGCTTCATTAAAGCATATGGAAAATATATTTCAGTCTTTGGTACTGAAAAACTTCAGCTTTGAGGAATTTTCCCAAAATTTGTGCAGGTACCATTTACATTCTTGCATATATCATTGTATACAAGAAGCTGCAAGTAAATAAATCAGCTAAAGCAAGCAGGATAAGGAATCACTCAGTATTGAGTTTTCTTGCTTGACAGGAAATACATAAAACTACTATATGGATGGGCAAAATAACAATTTAGATTGTATTAGTTCTGTCTGTCAAATGCAGAACTGTTTTAAACTTGCTTCATTTTTGGTTCTGACATTTCAATACAAGGTAGCAGTTAGGAAGTGTCTGTACTAAGGCCTGTGCCTATGGGACCCTTATAATCCAGGTATATAATGAAGTTAGGAAATTTTAATAGGTTACACAAATAGTGGCTACTATACATCCTTTCTTCAATGTTCTTAGTGAACTGTACAAAATTGTAATTTAACCCTCCTTTCCTGAACTTTGTTACTACGTTTAACTTCATTTCTGTCACAGTTTCAAGTAAATCAAGTATAGCAATATCAATTCCATACCAACTATGCAAAAATTCAGTTTCTGAAATTTTTTTAACTTGAAAATTAATTTCTGTTATTCTAGAAATAATGACTTCCTTGCCTGGAGATATGCTTCAAACTTGAGTAGTTCTAAGTCTTTCTGAAGCTGTGTAGGGAAATTCATTGTGGCTGCTTTGGCATTCTGAACTAAATGCCAATCAGTATTTGAGGAAGTTTATTTTACCCACTTCCTTTCTGTCAGCTGGAAGTCAAGGAACCCAATGATACTTTGAAAGATGAGATTTAGAAGCTGTTCCAGTTTAAATCGTTCTGGGTTCATGTTCTTTTATTATTTCAGTCAAGAATAGTAATAACTTCACATCCATATTAAATCTGTAACAATTGTGCTATCAAAACAAGGTCAAAATTTCAATTGAAAATGTTATTTCTATGTATAAGGTAAACTGCACTTATTGAAAAAATATATTTTTTAAATCTCATATATTTCTAAACATGTCTGTAATAAACAGCATGCTGCCCCAAGTCTATTTTAATCAGACTAGTTAACAGGCTTAATTTTTTTGCCAATACTGGAGTTCTAACAACAGTTTCCCATTTTGATTCAAATAACTTCTTTCAAAATAAGGGATAAACATTAAAAAAAAAAACCAAAAGAAACCCCCCAAAAACCCCAAAACCAACAAAAACCCACCAAAAACAATAAACTAAAAATGTTTCAATATTTTGAAACTGTTTCTGATTTTCTGAAAAACACTTTCTCCTGTTTAATGGCAAAGTGGAGATATCAAATCTCTAACCAAAATTAAATGTACATTCAAACATATTAAGACAAAATTCTGTATTTTCTGTGAATTCTGTATAAAAGTATCTGTAATTGTAACTCAGAGCACGTGGATCACTTATCAAAGTCTTTCAAGGGTTTATTTGTCTTTCTTAATTCATTCATCATGTGTTTTTTGTCATTTAAAAAGTTCCTAAGAGCAATAATAAAAGAAATTACATCCCAGGCAAGGTTTCTGCTTGTTTATGAGCGTTTTTGAAGAAAGAAGGGGTACTTTGACATCTTGAAGCTGTACTTGTAAAAGTCAGGTAGTAAAACAGAAGAGAAATTTTCACTATCTGATATCAGTGTTAAATGTGTTGTAGTCAATCTGCAGTTTCAGACTGGAAAACAGAGCATGGATTGCTGCAGCTCCCACTTCCAAGGCTGTACAAAAAATTACCGCTCACTGTCATTCTGCCTCCAGCACAGTAACCACAGGTAAGAACAGATTTTCAGAACTTTCCCAGCTGGGAAAGTCTCTCTGTACTCAGCAAGCAAGGGAAGATGAGCATCCTACCTTTGCTTCATTTTCAAAGGAAGGAAGATTTTTACCTGGATTCAGAGTACTCAGAACCAGGCATATGGCTCAGGAAGACAAACAAGCCTAAATCATAAAACAAATATCCAGAAAAGGTTGTGACTTTCTGAGGGATGTTTTTGCCTTTTCTGATAATGCTGCCACAATCTCTCACATAGAATATTTAATGTTAATCATCCACCTTGAAAAAACAAAAAGCAAGGATAAAGAGATCCAAGAAATCAAAGTAGCCTAGAGTTGGTACAATTCTGCCAGAGAAACCTAAGACATTTGGACATGAAATAGTAACATATTAAACTTAATTTTAACTCCAAGAGAAAAAAATCAAACAAAAAATCGTAACTGAAGCAAAAGTTCCTGAGTAGAACTAAAGCAGTGATATAATTTTTATAATCTTACATTTCAAATTCAGTAAATGAAAAATTCAGTGCAGTGTTCATCGTGTTGTATTATTGCTTGGAATCATGCAACTGGCTCACAGAGACACTGTAAACACTGATGGGGAGCAAGGTTCACAGCTTCTTTCCAAGTGGTGTAACTGAACAACCATCCAAACAAGCTCATATTAAATTGGCTGAAGACAGGTCTCTGATGAGACACAGAGGTAAGGTTCCACAAAGAGCACTGACACAGCTCAAAGAATCCTCCTGTGTGCTGAAGTAATGGAGATAAGAACAAAGTAAATTTTATTCATTTTCAAAAACATAACATTTTTGGTACTATCAAAATGAATTATTTGAGAAATTATATTCTGTTAATAAATTTGGTACAAGCACTAAATCCATTGACCATCCATCTTCCAGTTTATAATGTTAAGAATTCTGGGAATTCTAGTAGAATTTCCTGGGGATGTCAGAAGAACAAACCTAGTTACCATGAGATTTCTTTCAGGAAAAATCTTACACTCCTATCCTTTATTTCTGCTTAACATCAATACATGCACTGATAAAACTATTTTTCTTGAATTTTGAAAAACATTTAAAACAGCTATTTCCTTCTAAGCAGCTGGATTACTCAGAAGTCATATCTATGTCTCTGTTGATGTCTTTTCCACATCTCAGATATGCCAGTATGCAGCCCCCAATTAAGCAGTCCAGCAGTTGGTGGCCCAGTAGACTGGGACCCAGAAGTGCAGCCAAACAAATATCTGTTTGGAGAAAGTGCTAAATTAATCATTGCAATCCTTTCTTTAGGGCTTTGAAGGCTTCGGGAAAACAAAAATAAATTGTTTGGTGGTCTGTTTTGATGCTTCTCTTTTCCTTCTCTTTTTAAAAGTCATGTTTTTTTTGAATAAAAATATCCCATGGTCTGTGTTAAGAATAAAGATATATTCTTAAAATAAATCTTTCTGGCTTGACAATCTCTGCTTATAGAAATAAAGTACAGCATTTAATGATGCACACATCCACCTCTTTCTCTTGACACTTATAAACCTTTGATCTATTAGTTCATGCATTAATGCAACAAAATATATTAGTTTCAAGATATGTGCAGCTTAACTTTCTCTTTTATTATTCATTAAATTTCATTTTCCTTCCACCCAGCCAGTCTCTTTTCTTGATTATGATGGACTCCTGCAGTGCTGGAAAATGTTAATACAAAAAATATGTCATTGCATGAGTAATATTTTGTAATTAATTGAAAACATTTTATATGATCTATGATTTTTTGCAGTTCAACTACAACTTCATATGAAATGAAACCTACACCCTGAAGGCATAAGACCATTTCCCTTCAGAGCTATATATTTAAAATTCTGGTGGAAGTTGTTGCTCACAGGTTGCATTTGTCTGTTTCTGAAAAAGAGGAAACAGAAGCAAATTTGAATCTGCCTATTCACCAAAGATTTTGAGATCTGTCCTGAATGATAGTAATCAGAAACACATGTAGGATGAACATAAAGGTAATTTGTGACAAAGTGTTCAATAAAAAAAGGTAACTCAGAAGATCAACTTTCATGATTTATGCCACTGCATGTGCAAAAGCCCCTTAAGCAGCCATCCTTAGTATAGTATATCCTGAAAATACCTTTTTTTTTTTTTTTACAAGTAAAATAATCCCCTGTTTTTTCTTCCCTTTCTTCTTCAGCTATTCTAGACAAGCTAGCACCAGATTTTCCCAGCTACTGTAAGAAAATGACTTAAGAACTAAATAGTGGGCAGGTACTGTTAAAACTTTTTCACAGTGAGTGCAAGGTACATAACTTGCAATTGAACCTTTCCAGGTCACTTCTTTCATCTGTCTGTACCTCTCTTGGCTGTCAATAGTATGGAGTATCAAATAGTTGCAAATGCACCAATCAAGTGAGTCTCATGTTAACTAAAATGAGAATAATTTTATCATTTGTACTGTTTCTTCCTGGTTCTTGCTTGTAATGCAATTTTGTGATATAGTGGAAATTTCTGGGGATAGCTAAACAGACTGGTTTGGGTGTCTGATCTCCTGCAGTTGGCTCCCTCACTCCCCTATAAAGACAAACACCAGAAGGTTGCTTTGCGTTCATACTTGCCGGGAGTTTTTCTGAGGATATAATGTATTTCAAGAAAAATTCTGGATATTCAAGAAACCTTAAAAAAAATTATTTATGACTGTCTGACAATGGGAGCCAAACAGAAATGCAAATCCTATCTTCTAAAGTAATGAAGCAATACATAGTCACCAGAGGTTTGGATCAACCAGAGGTCCTGTTGAAGCAGAAATAGGCAACTGACCAAAAGTGCCTCACAGGCCACTTTGCTACGAGGTGACTTACTCAAACTGCATTAATTGGTGGTGAAAGTCAGGGCTGTGAGGCACCGTAGGAACAGATGAAAATTAGGGTGATGCAGGGAAAGTGCAGAGGTCCTATCTCCCATAAAGTACTACAGCAATGGCTTCTTGAATAAAAATTGTACATTATCAGTCTTCTCAAGTCCCTGGGTAAGTAGCATCTCACTGCCTGGAGCTCCAGTTCTTAGTCCAGGAACTTGCCACTATTGAGGAACAGTACTTAATCACAGCCCAGAAGAGGATACATAATTGGAGGCAGACTTCTCCAGCTGGTTCCTCTTTATATGTCTGCAAAGACACCTTCTTCTTTGCCAGTGTCAGCCTGTAAATGACAGCATTTCCTGCCAAGAGCCTTGTGTTTGGGCATGGACAAAGTATGAGTATTTCATATTTGCTGTGATGGTGGTGTGTTGTATTTTTCTTTTTTGTGGAGGTACATGGGCAGTGGCTGGATAGCACAATGTGTTCTGAGGTTGACCTTAGGTCCAATCAGACATTGCTTCAGAGCATTAGGTAGCTACACAACACATGCTCTAGCCTGAGCAATCTTGCCCAGTGGGAAAGTGATCTTTTTCTGACCAGTTTTATCTAGTCCAGAAAGAAAGACAAATCATGTTTACCTCATATTGTCTGCCATTTCAAGGTAAGCTGCTGTTGCAGTAGACTTCTCATTAAGGGTAGAAATGAGCCAAGACACAGACATTTAACAACATAAAAATGGTCCCAGTTTATTCTTCTTTATAGCTTGGCCATCCTGACTCTGACTGCAGCAAGCTCCTACTGTAGGGTCCAATTGCAGACTCTGACTGCTGGCTATCCCCTGCTGTACTGTGGCTGCAAATATTGGCTTGCAGACTCTGAACACAGGCTTTGCTAGCTTGACTGGGACTGCAGGCTCCATCTCCATCAGACCCAGACTGACCTCACAGCAAAACTTTTTTCCAGCAGTAACTCTTTTCCTCGTTTCATTTTATTTTGTGTCATTCTGGATTTCTCCTTCTTCCTCAGGGCTCTTCTACCTCCTCAATGCTCTCTTCCTCAAAAAGCTTATCTGACCACCCAACCCACACTTTTTATCACACCTATCTTTATTAGTCACAACAAGGCTGTTTCTCTTATTTGGTAATGAGCAAAATTGTCTGGGGCAAAGTTGCCTGTAATCCCGTCTTTCACACTACAAGCAGTAATTACAGGATTTTCTTAATTAGGACACTAATATTTTCTTTACGATCATTGCATCTTTTCTTTTTTTGTTTGTCCAGAATTATTGGAAGGCCTTTTTTTTGTGTAGTTGGATTTTTTTGTTGTTTTGGTTTTCTTTCCCAGTTCGATCCAACTGGACAAGCCTTCTTTCAAGGTTGTCTCTAAGCAACACTCACTAGAGAAACAAGTTTGTATCCCTGGGTCAAAACACATAATGCAACACAGCTCTCTCTTGTGAACACAGTGCAAAAAAAATCACCTTTTATTCACTAATATTTGTTTCATTCAGATTTTGTCTGTTTTAGAGAGACAACTCTGATCTAATTGTCTGTTTAGAAAAAAGTTAAAAAAATAAGATTCAAAGAAACAGGCAGAAAAGTAAAAAAAAAAAAAAAAAAGTTTAGATGTCCTGGCAGTCATTGTTTTGCTGTCTTTATACACCTTGAAACTGAGAAATCCAAACCATGACCAGAGCAGTAGTGCACATCTCTTTGCAGATGTTCTTCACAAGTGTATCAGTACATATGTAAGGGTGAAGTGTACAGCTATATCCATGTATAACTACAATTTCATTCATATGTAATATATATATATATAAATAATATTTATATCTCCAGCATTCATTAGAATTGGTTAACTAAAATTTGTGCAAATAATTGTGACAACCCAAGAAAGGGTCAACAATGTTTTTCAGCTCAGCTCTAATAGAACCCATAAGTTTAGCAAAGATTGAAGACTTTTTTAATAAAAAAGCATTTAAAAGTGCTTGTGATGCAGTTAATGTTCCCTTTCATTACTGTTCTTTCCTGTTTCCTGATATTGATTTACATCTTTAGTGACCCTCATTTGGCACAAGTCAGCTATTTTTTGCTGCAGCTGACACTTTACAGGAACTGTGTGTTGCACATCACAGATGAATCACTTTTCCAAGTTATCCATACACTGCAACTTAATGTCATATCAGGCAGAGGAGGATACATAGGAAATAGACTTCAGGACTCAAAAAAAGTGTTTAGATTCCTGTCACTGTACATAGATGTCACATTGATTTATCTGACACTTTATTTCATTCAGAGAGTGATTTTTCTGCTTGCAAACCCTTTCTTCAAAAGGTAGCTCAGCTTGGTAGCTCAGAAAACTCAGGCTGTTTGCACTAAAAAGGGCATAAGATGTTCTAACAAATCTTAAGAGTCACAGCAGGTAATGGTGAACTTCAAATCTTTTAGCACATGGCTTTGATTGAGGTAAGAATCAAACAGCTCGGGTAGATAACTGAACCAATCTGACATCTTGAGTTAGTGATTTGAGGTTGGGAGTCTCCATTTTCAAGAGAGTTTCCATTTTTATCCTTTTGCTGTGTTCCTCACAGAAAGTCGCAGAAGAACAAGCTCTATTCATACAAATGACAAAACATCTGTAGTTTCTTTGCTATTAAATATTGAGGCCAAAATATTACATGATTTAGAACAAGACTAGACATTTATATACAAAGCAGAAAAAATTAGAGTGATCCTTCTGAAAATTAGCCCAAGTATTCTATAACATATGAAAAAATTGTACAAAAAAGGAGAATCATAATGAATGGCATAAATGATTGCCTTATAAAAAGTAATCAGCAAAAATTGCCAAAGGAGCCATTAGAAAATACCACTAAGTTATACTGTAAATTCACTACTGAAATACTTCTTTTTTTTTAGTTTTCTCTGAAGTTGTTTAAAAGGTAGTTGGAATATTTTCCCACCAACATTCATGTGTGAGCAAGACTAATTAATGGAGAAGGTGAGTGAGGAAGGTGAGTTGAGTAGAAAAGGACACATCAGCTTCCCAAGGCCGTGGCAGGTCCATCTCAAAAATTCAAATGAACTTTGCTTAGGGAAGTTTCCTGAAGGCTTTACCTCAGGAAAACTTCAAATATGAAACAAAGTAGGAAAAGAGTGCACATAAACAAACTGATATGAGGAAGGGCTCAAATACCCTCCCTCAATTTAAAAAAAAAAAAAAAAAAAAATTATTCAGTTCTATCAAATTAATCCCTTGCTTTCTTTATTTAGGCACCATGTAAGTATGTGTTCCTCACTATCTTAAATACTTTCTCCTTTATGCCTCTAATATGGTATGTCACATAACAATCCAAATAGTATATGAGAACAAAAACAGAACTTTTGAGAAATATAATGAAATCATCACTTTATGGCTCTTACCTTGTGATAATGGAGAGCACAAAACTGGATTAGTAAAAAAGCCTCCTAAAACTGTCAGGCAATGCAGAAAGGAATAACCTGGGAAGTTTAGAATAAGCTTGGTCCTCCTCTATTGAGTCAACAAAGAAACCAACTCTGTTATAGTGTAAGGTTAAAACTCTGCATTTTGATGATAATTCTGACCTAGGCTATCATTTAGACTGTGTCCTCTGTAGAGAGTTCAGTGTGAGACTGCTTCTTACCCCATTGTTCCCCTGTAGATGCAGGGAAGCCTCTGTGTGCAGCAGTTCTGTGCAAAGCTGTAAAGAGAAAAGTGGCCACAGAGCCTCTCTTCTCTTTCTTCTTCTTGAAGCATCACTAAAATATCCGTTCCTGTCCCTTTATGGTGACATGCAGACACCTTACATCATTTACTGAGGAGAAAACCTATGACTATGATAAATGCAAATATTATTTTTCTACAAAAGGGGCTTGAACTGTTCATAGATACTGCAGAAATGAAGGCTGGAAAAAGTTGGGTGCAGAAATGGAAGATTAAAGTGTCCAAGTACAGTATTAATTTCCCTGCTGGTAATTTTGTTTCTGTTTTTTATCCTCTCATTTTTTGATTTTCAGCTCCACAATGAAATTTCTGCTTGATTTAAACAAGTAATTGGGTTAATTTAAATGCACAAGAATCCAGGATGCATATGCAGAAAAACTCCTGAGAGCAAACCAACAAATCAGCAAAGTCTCCCAAGGGAAGCTGTAGAAACTCTGTTACTTGGGACTCTTAAATTAAAAGGTACCCTGGGGAGCAGTTTTAAGAGATGGGCTTAATAACTTATTTGGACTTTCCTATCATTAAGCCTGGAAAGGCAGTCATTATCACCCAGAGTAGGAGCACGGTTCATTAAAGTTTATAACGAAAGCTGAAGTACCTATCTCTGTGGCAAGGATGCCAATGAAACAGAAAACACCAGACACTGACAGAGCCCCAACTCTCCTTTAAAGAGTGGGAAAAGAAAGCTGCAAGATGTTTTGTTCCTTTTGCTGACCCATGTCATCCTTGTGCACCTCATGTGCAGACTGACCTGAGGGTTTTGGCAGTTACATTCCATTCACTTTTATGATCACACAGGGCTGCATGTCCATATTGGTTTTTTTTCATGCTCCTGAAAAAGGTAACGTATTTTATATCAGTGATTTAGAGCCAGCTCAGCATGCTGTAAGACACACTGCAAAATCTTGCTAAAGAAAATGGGGGGGGGGGGGGGGGGGGGGGGGAAGAGCAGATATGAAACTAACTTGGTAAGTGAAAGTTCCAGAGTAGACTTTTTCAATTTATTTTTGTTTTCAAATTTATGAGTCACAGTTTTCTACTCTGATGTACTATCCCCTGTTGTAGTGTGCTTCTTGTTAATTGTATGTTCTCTTATTGCCCAAGCAATGGTTTGGTCCAAATTATAACTTCCTACCCACCTTGTCAATCAACCCTGAGTTCTCTGTCCATCCTACCTTGTGCCAACCCCCTGCTCAGAATTCCTCTTTGGAAATCCCCTAAAGTAGGATGCCCCATTAGTCCATGTGACCCAATTTTCCCCTTTTACCTCCCCCATTGGATGATGCTTTTGTAAACCCTGCCTTTTACCCCTCCCCAGGATGCCTCCAATTAGCTAATAATTGTACCTTCCCTTTATACCTCCCCCCCATATTTAAGCTGCTGTACACTTACATTTTCTGTCTTTTGCCACCATATTCCCCAGAGTAATAAAATCCTCTTTAATCCTATGCAAAAGACCTCCCCCTCCTCCTTGCCTCCTTCAAGTGCAGACTGACAGCCAAAAAGGACGTAGGGTAACTGCTCCAGTCACACTTCAGGTTATCCTGCCCTGTGGTGTGACCCACACTAGACACAGGTTGAAGTGACAGAGCCAGTGAAGCTCCAACCCATTGCATAATCCCTCTTCAGATTTAGGCTTTCTCATCCAGGACAGCTGGTGCTGGGGCAATTAACATCTGATATCAGCTGACAAAACATGGCAGGATCCACAGCCAAGACAGAAGTCTCTTGTTCTCTCTACTTTAAAGAACCCTAAGGTATTCCTGGACTAAGATGGGTGGATAGGGATTTGTCTTAACATTAGAATAATACAACCATCACAGCTTTTGTAGACCCCATAAATCAGTGAAATATAGGTCCACAAAGACATGTAAGAACCTCACTTCTATAATTTCAGACAGACTTAGCTGTCTAACACCCTAGAGGATCAAATATTAATTTCTGTGTGCCTAATTCTCTATGCAGAATAGGAAGAGCAGTACTTCCCACCTCATAGGATTTAAGTACATCAAGATTTAAGGCATTTCAACCCTGTTTCAATAAACCCATATAGTCCCTAAACTAGTGTGGTTGTGCAGTACATGCTGACAGTAACACACCAAAGTCTTCGGCCCAGTGACTCTAATTCTGCATTGAAAATTGTGATAACGGGCTCATTTAACTCAAGGAGAATTTTACTTAGACACTGTCATGTTCTTACCATGCTACAGAAATACTAAGCAAGACTTAAAGAAGATTTAAAGCAGAGAATACCATATTTTGAATGACTGATATAGAATTAAAAAAATAAAATATCTTAAAGTAATGAGTTAGTCATTACCTGAATCCTGCCCTAGTTATAGCTACCTGCCACTATAAATTCTATAGTGTCCAGGTACCATGCATAAAGCACATAATATCTATTTTGATTTTATTACCGTTTAATTTTCTACCTTAATTATATCAGGCAGGGCTAATCTGACAGTTAGAAAGCTCTGTGCACAGTAATTTTATGTAGGGGATTTAATTAAGCCTAAGGAATGGTGTTTTAGTTAGCTACATAAGACTTACTGGAGTTGGAAAATCATAAATTTACTGGTCCCAGAAGCTGTGTGATATTTGTGTTATTATTATCAGGAAAGAAGGGCATGGTACTTGTGTTGGAACAAACTCTCACTGAAATACAAAGTAACCCAAAAAATCTGTGCAACACTGATTCAATACCTGTGCCTAGAAAGATCTAGCAACAAAAATCTTTCCTGACTGGAGGGACTTACTGCAATGAGACAAGAGAACAAGAGGAGGCAGATCTGGCATGTGAGTGCTTAATTGTTAACATGCCAGATGGCACTCATCAAGACAAAGTCCAGACACAGTTTAGGGTATAACTTGCATTAGGGACCATTTAGAACAAGCAGCATGGAAAAACTTGCTGTGATGGTTTTGGCTGAAGAGAACTCATCCCTGGCCACATGGATGTGAGCTGAGCTGCTTCACTTCAGTGAGCCCAGGAACAGATCTTGGCCCGTTTTCGTTACAACCATGAATGTGTCTTCTAGATGTGCTCTCTGCCTCCTGTCTCCCCTTCACTGAGCCTGGGGAAAAGGTGATGACAGTAAGAGCATGTTGCTAAGTGAACCTGGCTCTTGTGAGGTTTTGGCAAGAGAGAGGAGAAAACTGGCAGCAGAGGCAGTCCTGACTTCACTGTCCTTATCCTTTCTGGTAGACCAGACCCTTTCTGTCAGCAGCACACTGTAGAATTGCAGACAACCCTCTCTGCTATAGATTCTCAAATTGCGCCCACAAGAACTTGCTCTTGCACCTCAGTTAGTATCTCCTTGTTCTCCCAACATCTCTCCAGTTTTGTAGCAGCTGTTTCCATATCTCCACAGAGGCCAATGTAAGTGCACCCATTCCCCATCACTCTTGGGAACTACTGGCACCTACTCCGCTACAGAGCTCTTCAGCAAGGAACAGGACACCTGGAAGGCATTAGCTAAGACATTTTTAATGTCTTTGGTCCAGAGAGCTGGAAGAGCTGGTAGTTCTGGTTTCTTTTGAACTAGGTAAATGGGTTCTTGCACAGGTTTGCTAGAGGCTCACAAAAACTCAACAGTTGTGCCTCAGGCTAAGGTGAAATACAGCAAGTACAGTCAGCTATTAAACTTATCAGTGCATCTATCTGCTATTACCATGTGTATTTTTCAAGTGTAACTTGATGATAAACAATAAAATGTTTGGAGGGTACTCATTAAACTCACAGCAACAGCCTTGACCTGACCACAAAAGCCATATTTTTACTCCAGAGGTTGAATTTTACATCTGGTAATGAAAAAGGAGACATTTTTGAACTTATTATCCAAGTATTCTCCTGCTTAGGAAACATCCTTCTGTGGACGTCTATAAAGACTTGTTAGAAAACACTCCCTGAAACTGTAAAAATTAAATGCATTCAGAACTTCAAATTTTCTGGACTGACACAGAGAGAAACCCTGCAGACACATCAATTTCAGCTGCCACCATGGTAGACATCACAGCTGAAATCTAGTATTTGGAGCAGAGATTTATAAGATCCAAGTATGTAGGAAGAAAACTAGTGATTCAGTAGGTAAACTATAACTTATTTTGCAGTAGATGTTAGGAAAACACTGTTTCTCGTGTGCCATCTTTCAGGAAAAAAAAAGTCTTGACTGAAATATCAGAAAAGAACTTGGAGGAAATGTTTCAAGAGCCTTTTCCTTGATGACCTTGCTAAATTATCTTTGAGTGAACACATATCTTAAAATTAAAATTACCCTTTAATTTCACTGGTTTACATTACTCCTAATTTCCTTTCCTAAACATGGCATAAATCTGATGGCAGGAGATGTCACATTCACTATCCTTACACTTAAGGGGAGGTGCACAAACAAATTGCAAAGTGATTAATAGTTCTATTGAGTAATAGATATCCAGTAAAAAGAATGTATTGTATTTTAATGTGATTCTTACCAAATGTAACTTCCAGAAATGATATCACTTTTTTAGCCATAAGGTCTTGGCTGACCTGTAATGCCATTTCTGGAAATCTAAAAGTAGAGTAAAACATGCAAGACTACAAACAATTCAACAATGTTCAATGGTTTTGTGATAAAGTAGATAGACCATGCATAATTCTAGAATATTTCCTGCCAAATGTTAAGTCATATTGATGTTAGGTAAGATACAACAATGGATTTTTAACTCATTGCTTCAGAGGATTATTTCTGCAGTTTGTACAAATTTTCTGTGTGTGCCTTTATGAGAAACACAGTTCTTGTGAAATGTGTGGCAATGATCACACCAGACATTATTTGTGAATCCTGCCCCATCCAAATGGTTCTGAGCAAGCCTTCTGCTCTACAAACAAGCAAAATTGTTTAGAAATGTAATTCTGTGGTATGTTTCATGTTTATTGTTCTTTAGGATGAACAATTACAAGTATATAGAGCACATATTATAATAAAAGGAATGTTGGAACAGCAAGGTGTCTGTGTGGTTGTCACTGACAGTGACCACTGCTAGTAGTTTTTGTTAATGCTATCAAAAAAAGATACACATTGAGTAGTATTTCATAATCTATCTAGGAAGAAATTTTATTCCTGGTTTCCACTAGTTACTGAAATAAGGTACTCCACTTCTTCATTTACTTGGTTTTCATATTATCTCTTTTAAATAAATAAATAAATATTTGTGTAATATGTTTTGACTTTATGAGTTGGATTTGTTCCACCATAACTTAGAAAGAATAATGCAAATGCTAAGATTTTGGAGAGGTATCTGAGAGGTATTCTGCTGTAGCTTGAGGCCTTATTTTTATTAGAAAATATTTTTTTGTTTTTTCTTCCTATTTGCTTTGGAAGTTTCATATTATTCTGTTATACAGAAAGAATTTTTTTTAAAATGTTATTGTTATTTTTATTCAAAATAACATTATGAGAAATTGTCAACATAAGGACAATCTTATCTATACTGCAATAAGGTTGGTACATGTCTAGAATCTTAAGCTTCTTCACATGTAAAAGGCAGATCTTTTCTGATCTTTCTTCTTACAGGATTCTTTCTTGTAGAAACACCATCTGATGCATATCAAGTAAATGACACTGAGGAAAATATTCGTTTATCAATACTAACCATCAGATCCAGCTGCAAGGATAAGCCAAAAAAAAAGCTATTTGCCTAAAAAGAGAGCTCTGTGATCTGTGGAACACCCCTACATTTGCTGCAGAGCTGGAGTGACAGGTCAGGGTTATCAAGTCACCTGATGTTATGCAGGTGGAGAATCATTCAGCCTCTACACGATGACAAGGCTGAGCTGTTTCTGTCCAGATATGATTCTGTCCTGTTACTACAATAAAAGATTTGAGCTATTAAAATCTTGGCTGAAGATCAGAGTGGCATGTAGAAATGTGCTGGTGAAAACGCAGCTTCAGCCTGCAGAGCTGTAGTGAGTGGGGTGAGAGGCAGAGATGCTCTGTGATGTTTTCAACAAGACAATGCAGGGAACGTACAGGAACACCACAAGTCAACCAGGAAAGGGTTACTGTCTACCTGCCTGGTGGATGACTCATGTCTGAAGCTAAAGCTGGCCTCTTTCTCTGGGATATGAAATACAAGAGAAAAAGTGTCTGGAAAACTGTTGAATCATGTTCTTAGAGCAATAAATTGTTTTTTGAGAGTAGGGTCTGAACCAGTGCCAGATGTGGTGCTGGTACCTTCCTAAGTGAATGTCCTTCACCCAGCAGAGCAAGAAATAAGCAAGAATGACTGCAGGTTCAGGAAGGGCAGACAGGAGGTTGACTGCAGGAGGGGAGTCAGAATGAGTTTTTTCCATGCAGAGGACAGATTATACATGACAATGGCAGAAACATCTTGATGATGTTTGAACTCCAATCACAAACAAATGGGGAAGGTTGATCATATCTGTTCCTATGAATATTTCATATGCTTCAATGACCTGAATAGTTAGTGTTTGCATAGTAAAGCTCAGCCCCTTCAGCACATATATGCTTTGGAAACCTTTGAAGATTTCAGCAGAAGTGACCATGCCTGTTTTCAATAAGGGTCAAGCGAGCAGATGTGTGTGTCAAAATGCCTTCAGAGGCACCTTAAACTTTCATCTCATTGAATCCTGCTTGATGCTTAGACTTCCCTTTCCTATAATGGTCAGAAGGGTCCAGGAATTCACCATTAGAATGTCCCAAACTTGATCTAATTATTGGAGGAAACATTTTCTTTTTTTTTTTCCTTCAATCTTCTTTTGCACAAGTGGCCTGATCTCTCCTGCCTTTCTCTGTCCTGTCCTTGTCTCAGCCATCTAAGTAACATGAGTTGCTCAGCCCTTCAGAAATCCTGCCTACGTGCCTGGCCCGTAGTCACTCTGTTAGTGACTAGATCTTGTAGGATATGGGGAGAGTAGCCACTATGAGTTTTCCTTAGCTAATTCTCTCTGCATCATCAGCATCCTAAGACTAGATGTTATCCCTGAAGAAATCTGATACTTGTACCATAATGACTTTTTGATCAAGCACTCACTGTACCCACCTACTCAAGGAAGTTCACCAGGCTAACAAACACATCTTGTAAATCCATGTGGTTCTTATACCACCATCAGCTGGTCCAGTTGATACTATTTGTTTTACTAGGCCTAATATTTACAGGTATTTTGGGAGCATTAATGTTATGAGTTAAGTTTTCAGAAAGTGCTAAGAATTACTTCACAGCAAAAATTACCCAAAATTTAATTTTGAATTTTTTTATTATAAAAAATCCAGGATGGAATAAACTGCTTCTAAAAGTTGGGGTATCACAGAGGCTAGAAGTGAAAGTAAATTAAGATATTGCTTTTGTCAGGCCAACAAAAAAAGGATCACAGCAGACTTCCCAAGAGATTGGTTGATAATAGCAGAGGCAGCCTCTCTTGTGTGCATACAATTAGCTGAAGGGAAAGCCTTTTGATTGGAATGGTCCTACACAGACAGATCAACATTGTTACCACAGAGTGGTAACTACATATGGATTTAATCTGCCACCAAACCTAATGTGCATCTGCATCAGTTGTTGATGTAATTCGCCACCTCAATTCAGAGTTCTGTGAAGCAAGTTTCTCACAAACCCTAAACCTTCACCTGTTCCTTTTATTTTTTATCTTCCTCTTCCCCCTTCAATGATTTTAATCTGCCCCAGGTTTCAGCACCTCAGCCAAGCACTCCTGTGATATCTCAGGTTTAATACAATTTTGCCTTTCAAATATAACTACAGAGGTATTAAGTTTAGCTCACTAGGGTTGTCTGACCTATGTGATTGAAGCTTTGCACACATCCACTTAACAAAAAACAATGTTAAATGAGGGGTATTGTTGGCTTTTTATTGATCTGGACAGTTTCGCCTTAAAAAAAAGTAGAAACACACTCGTACATTCAAACTTGTACTGATACATATTCTATAATCTTTACAGATCCAAAAAATGGGACTGGAAGTAGGAAAAAACTATTTATTTCTTTCATGTGAGCACATTGACTGGTTTGGTTGGAGGAGAAAACATGACTTGAAGATTTCCATAGAAAAGAACCAAATCCAAAAGTCTAAAGCCTTCAGTTAATATTTTATTGAATGAGTTATATTTATACTTTGCTCTATGCAGGAACTCAAATTTCAGACTGCCAAGAGCACAGGATGGGATCATGTGGTTATTGGCTGGTCTACCCTTCAGTGCAACAAAGTGGTTATTGATGCTTTTACTTTTGAAATGGTTCAGTGTATCCACATCAACCAGCACTGGTTTGTGTAAATGGCTCAGTCTGCCCACACACGCCACTCACAAAATTCCAGACACTGCTCCTCCTTTTCTAGACTGTGCTTGGTGTTATTCAGGATGTTGCATTTTTAATTGCTTTTTAAGGAATAATATTCTATTGTGTTCTGTTTCTGTTAAGTATTATGTTTGTTAAGAATTCTGAAGATTCTAAACAAAAGTTTAGATTGTAATTTCAAAAGGCATCCAATACAGAAGAACATATTCTAATCAATTTTTCCTGTGTTTGACACCTTCTTAGATATTCTATTTATGATTTGGAAGATAGCAGTTTATCTTTTTACTTTGCTGCAAAAATATTTGTGTTATCTTGGGCTAATCGATAAGATATGGTTAAAAATGAATATACTACTATAAATATAAACTGAAAGAATATGAAGAAATTAAAATGAAGTAAGAATTATTATGCAAAACATAGTAATATATCTTATATTGTCACAAACATAATATTGTAGCAGTTACCAATATACACCATGTCATAATGAAGACTATGTTATAAGACAAAATAAAGATTAGCACTGAGAAGTTATTTAAGTACTAATCTCTAATCTTGGTAATCTCTAAACTCTAATATTGGTAATCAAATAAATTTCATCTTTCAGGGTTAACTGCATCAAACTCAACTGAGTTGTTAAGAAAGCTGCATTGTAGTCAATAGTTTGAATTGTTATCTTTGCTACCTGTTGAAACAGCTATTGAAGGGCAGGCACTGTGAGCCCACACTGAGAAAACTGGTTGATCTAACAAATCATATTTCTTTAATAAAAGTTTAATGCGTCTTTTCAAATGATAGAGAAGCTCTGCTGCAACAGACTTAAGATACTGCAAAAATAGTAACTCCTGGACTAAGCACTGCCAGAGAGGTTGAATGAGTGTGAAATACTGACATCTCCTATAACTGGACTCTAAGGACAGGATTCACCTCTCCAGATGTAGACAACTTGAGTTGTTCTGCTAAGCTGCTTCCTGCCTAATGAAAGACACAGGCACTACCATCTCATGCTGTAATAATTTTCTACAACTTCTAGACCCTTTTCTCTCTGCTGTTTTGAGGGGTAATACGAGGCTCAGACACAAAGCCATTTTAGATACTTAGGGTGGAAATAATGAAATCCCATGTTCTCTTTGCTTACAGATCAGAACAGGACAACTGGAACATACCACAAATAAATTTGTAACCGCCCTTCACAGAGCTGAAAGAAATCAGTTTGTGTACTTGTGCTAATGAGGTCTTGTGTAAAAGACTCTCAGATGCTTTAACTGATGCTCTTGGGATAGTCTAAGTGGCAGAAATTTTACTAGAGAATAACAGCAAAAAAGTCTCTAGAAATGCTACTTGCTGCCTCTTGTGTATCTCATTTCAACATTGCGTGCTAAGTCAGTGTTGCAACTCTTGCAGCATCTGTTTCATCTGAAGCTATCATAATACTTTGTGACAATGGATTCAGTTCATGGGGACTGAGAATACATCTTCCTATTTTATCTGAAGCATCATGGACTTGGAATCACTGCTGTCCTAGAGAAACTCCTCCAGGGCAGCTGGAGGGGAGTCATGCAGCCTCTCCTGCATGTCTTTGTCCAACATTATGTGTCTGCAGGCTCTAGAAAGACTGCCAAGGCAAGCTAACTCCATCCAATCTGACAACCATCAAGAGAGGTGCAAGGACTTCCTTTAAGTTGCTGGGAGGCTTCCTTCCAGGCTTTATCCAGATCCTTGGCCAAATGCAGACATGTCAGCTGATCTATAAAGCAAAATTCATTACGCTGAAATTTTTTTTCTTTTTTTTTTTTTTTTTTTTTTTTTTTTTTTGACCAAAAGAGATTCAACAGTTTAATATTTTTAAATGTTTGCGAGACTTAAGGATCCTTATTTTTTCTGAAATGAGTTTGTTCAGATGGTATTTCTGCAGAATAGATAAAGGACTGAAGACATAAGCAAGTGGGAACAGGCAGAGAGAAGAGTCTTTTCAAGAAGTTTGTGTTGAATTGAAGGGCAAGCTCTCTGCAATTCTTTTACACTTATTTTCAGCTAGATAGGGAATCAGCAGTGGTTCTGGCAACAAAATATCTTGAAGCTTAATCCTGTTCTCACTGGAGTCAGTGTCAGACTGCTACAGGACTGTGAGGAGGTGATAGGATGGGTTTATTATGCAGATAGCTATGTCATTAACATGTTCCAAACATAACCCCTCGTTGTTAAGGAAAATCCTACTGAAGGAAGTGTGGCTGTCCTCTGTTCATTTCAAATAATAAGAGGCTTTCCTCCATCTGTCTACAGTGATTTCATCTGTGTGAACTTTCAGTCCTTTATAGAAGTGTGAAGAGAGCAATTTTGGTTTATCTTAAAATTTAGTTGTTATCCTTTAAGGCTTTGAAATACCTTTGAAAATCTGTACCAAAGTAGAAACACATAGATAAGAGTTCTGACTGAATAGTTCTGATTCTTGAAACAAGCACAAACAAAGAAATCTGATTTCAAAGACAAACCTGTTCAGCTATATTTTACTGATAAGGAAGTAAGTTTTTTTGTGTTTCCATTGAATTTTATTTGAGTTCCTTTTGGCTGCATTTAGTAAGTTTTGGACCTGTGCTTGTTTTTAAATAATGTGTTAAATGCCTCTTGGCCTAATTCTTAGGCATTAAAGGAATGCAAATAATGAAGAATAATGATAATTATTTGCTGTTCCCTGGAAAGGCTCAGAAAGATAATTTTGTTGAAAAGAGCTGTAAATATGTCTCTAAGAATAACAGCCAGCATCCAGAATATGCCTGGGGACTGTGTCATAGGAGTAACATTTTCCACAAACTCGTCAGTGAGGTTCTTATAGCTGTTTTCTGTTTAGCAGAACACTGTTCCTCTGTCTTTCAAAATTATTTTAGCTTTCACTAAACCTGACATTTCACTCCTTTCTTTTCTTATCAGACTGAAACCGTACTTTATACATACATTATAAGACACTGTCATTTAGAATCAGAACAAGATTGCTATTTTTTCTAAAATAAAACCTGCTTATAAAGTTCTATGTAAATATATAACATTTAAATTTTTCTTGACCCTGAGGGTGAAAAGTTTTCCATAGTCTCAATGTAGCATGCAAATCAGAATCAGGTCCTGAAAACAAAAATGCTGTTTACAACTACTGAAATCACTTATTTTCTGTATATTAAACCTATCAAGAACATGCAGGCCTACCTTGATCTAAATTTGATTTTCAGCCCTGACTTCAGCATAGTTGTGGGGAGAGATGCTGTGTTTCAGTGCAATGTATTTCCTTCTCCGTCATCTGAATTGTAGAAACATTTGGTCACCTATAAGGTGACCATTTACTGTTTTGAAATTTGATTCTGTTCTTAAATTTCTATAATAAATCCAAATTTACATGAGAATCCTGAAAAAAGAACTTATCTAGTTGGTCACCTTTCACTTGGAAATGTAGTTTCAACGTTTTGTAGAGGGTGCTGCATGTTTTCGATGGAAAAATCTTATTATTCTGGAAATTAAATTATTTTAAATTACTATAGGCAGTGTTGGTCTCCAAAAACATTACTGTCAACACATGAAAACCAAGGCAATTTGTTCTGTCTATAAATTCACAGAAGAGCTTCAGAGAAAATTATAAAAAGAAGTAAACATCCTTCTCCCTTATACACTATCCTTCAGCAGCCTTTTGAATTCACAAAAAACCTCTAAGAACTCTTTCAACTTTTCTGCCACATAAGCTTCTCTAAAGTGCCTGAAAATGTATCCTTTCTCTTATTTCATTAGTCTATGGATAAATTTAGTGGGTGGAATAGTAGTTTTGTTTAATTGGATTTTAGACATTTGTTTTGAGTCCCAACAGGAATACACTTCTTTTACACATGATAATCTTTTAGTACTTTTCCCCCCAAATATTGGCAGTAAATTCAAGCTGTTCAATACTCCAAAGCAATATTAAAGAAATATGCTTTGTATCAGTTCCAGCTGCTGCTTTTTTGTGTCAATTAAAGAGACATTTCATTGGAATGTCTTAATTACAATCTACGGACAGTCTGGACAGACAGTTGTGACACAAAAATGTGAAACCCTGAGCTGATTTCTACCAAAAATGTGAAAGCCAGGTCTGATTTCTACCAAAATCTCTGGGCTACTATGTTAAAGACTGTAATAGTCTCTTAACTTTTATGCTTCATTCTAATATAAGTTAAGCTCCTATGTGCTGAGCATGCTGAGCAGTATATTGAAATGAGTAGAAGATTCATATTGACATCATAGGATCAAGTCTCACTAATGTGCAACCAGTTATTTTCAATGCAAGTATAGCAACTAGCAATCTTATCAGAAAAGATATTACATTGCACAACATATTTTTGGATGTCAGAAAACATTAAACAGGCAAGTCCTTTACAAAGTATCTGGAACTGCAATTTCTATACTTAATGATACAGTACTTTTAAATTCCATAAGATTTTACAGAAAATAAACACAGAAGTTTTATTTATAATTGAAATATTGAGAATAATTGAGTCAGACCAGACTATCAATAAAAAATGAACCTATTGCTAAGACAAAATTCTTACATTAGTTTTTTTTGGCCAAATTCTTCTGGGGATATTCCTGGCTTTGAACTTTCTTCCCCATTTTAACCTGTCAAGATGAATTCCAGAGATGCAAACAAGCATAATTTGAAGTGAAATTTCTTTTGCTCTACAGCATTACTCTCCTTATCAATGTGAGTCTGAAGACTAGTCATATCAGGAATATTTGTTCAATTGCATTAATATTTCATAACACCACCATTAAAATGAATAGATCCATAGCAATTAAAAACTAGTTTTGCAAAGTACCATAGACTCCTTTAGACAATCATGTGATGTTTCAAATGATTTTCAAATAACATTTTTCCATGTCTCATTCTGCTGAAATACTGGAAAAAACCTATATTCTCAACAAGTCATTTGGTATATGGGTGTACTGCTTCAGGTTGCAATTGTATTTGCTTCTTAAGATATAGTTTCAGTATTAAATGTGCTGCTGCTTTCTTAGCTACCAGTAATAGCTGAGTAACTCAAATGTACAGACCAAGCACTATGGTGCTGTGTCACAGAGATACAGCCATGATGCTTTTGGGACATGACCTGGATGAAGTCCTTGAATTAGCTTCCATTGAAAAGGAATTTTGGGCTACAGTATGAAGTAACAAGAAGTAGCTATTATTATTATTAGTAGTAGTAGTAGTAGTATTAGTATTAGTATTACATCATCATTATGGTTATCATTGATAATTTGATAGGACACAGAAGGAACGTAAGAAAGGAAAAATCCATTTCACAACTGGATGTTACTAAAACTCTAAAGAGAGATATGTGATTTGATAACATTTAGAATGTACTCCTAAAATAATACTATGTTTCTATTGTTTGTTGATTTTTATTTACTAATACGTCTCATCTGCTCCAATAAAACTATCATGAAGATTTAAATCTTAAATTTGATCTAAAGGTCTTTAAGTCCTGCTGATCTGGTCAAACTTGGCCTAACCTTTACCAGATTGAGATTAATCTTGTCATCTTAGAATTGCACACATGGATATTGTTACCCAAGACTGACATCCCATGATCTCTTTGTAGTTAAAGGAGAGATGTGGGGATCTCCAGGAAGGATTACAGTTTTATCCTAAAATTGTGAAAAATTAGCCAGATATCTTGCCCTCAACATGTGCCTCCTTCTCTCTCTACCTACGCTACTGGAGAGTCTTTAGGACTAAATCAAATTCTTTCTCCACAGATTCAGCTTGGAAGCATGCTCTGGCCCTTCTAGGGTGCCTTTTATCTGATCTGTTAGATGTCTTCTTCAGAGTGAGATGAGCCATGCCTTACAAATATCTACTTCTCTCCATTGGTTATAAACAAGATCTAAATGACTCCTTCTGTAGGCAGTTACTTTTGGCCAGATGATTGCCATAGAACACATAGCTGGAGGCAGAGTTAGATCATTTCAGAATAATGAGCATCCCCAGTGGTTTACACAGCCCCTCTGGGGATATATATAACCTTGCATTTATTGAAGCTCTTCTCATGTACGTTAGCAGCCAAACTGGCACTAAGATCAAGGGAGAGCAGAGATACCCTGAATCAAATCTCATATTTCTACTTCTGGCCAGTCCTGAGAACAGGTCACATTCATTGAATCCACGCTTTATGAGATATACATCTGAACTCAGGATAAACTTTATCCACAGCCACATTTTGTCACAGGAAAAATTCAGTGTGGTGTGCCAGACCCAAGTTTGATGGCATTCCAGTCTGTAGAACCCAAGAATGATTTTGTGCAAGCTGGCCAAATTTTAGATAAGCCTAGACAGCAGAGACATAAAATATAAGTTTGTGGTGTTTTGTGAAGTAAATGGAAATTTTAGGGGAATCAGACTGTCTTTTCACAGAATTGCTTGTGAAAACTACCAAAGAGTAGTCTAGCCATTACATACTTATTTTCATAAATTGCTAACACTAAGCTGTTAAGGGGGTTTGAGACAATGTAATGACTTACTAGTTTCTGGGTTTTTTGATTTCCCATTCCTCATTAACTTCATCTGTAGTTCTTCAAGCAGCATAAAAGAGAGTAGTGGATCTTCATATTAGGCAGATAGAAAACAGAAGACATCAGAATGCTTCCTAAGGATAGCAAACAGGCCCTGGAAAAATCAGAATTGCAAAACCTGTCTTTTTAAGCTCTAGGCCAGGCTTCTTTACATGAAACAGCACCCCTTACACTGGAACTAATATAAAGTGTGTGGACATGCATTCAAGCATGTCTAAATCTTCAGGATGTTGACATGACAGCATTTAAATTTCCTAAGACTAAATTATTTTCCATTTCCATTACATGGTGTCATAAAAGCTGGTAGAGATACGTTTTCAGGCAATGAATTGTTTTCAGTGAGGTAGTAACTGAATATATTCCTGAAAAGTTTTATAGGTTATGAGGCTGAGCAGATCTAAATGCTGTTAATTGGCCTGATTTGTTGCTGAATTGTTCTAATCAGTGTTCAATATATTGCATGGAAAAATTTTATGCCATAAGATACATCCTAAATAACTTTTTCTTGATATTACAGATGTAAGCATAGACACAAAATAATACAGTGGTGTGATTGACTTCTTGTTTAGGTTGACAGTGTTCAAAAGCAGAGAGTGAAAGAAACCCCAGCTAAAATTAAGTGTTCAGAAATGAGTAGCTAATGAAAAATAAATAAGGGGGCAACTGAGTGCATACTGTTTTAGACAGGTAGAAAGACGATTACTCTCTGAAGAATGAAACGGTTGAAGCAAGAAACATAGGATACAAATTATTATTCATATAGTATAGTTGCAATAAACTCAGAAAATCACCCAGTAAAGGAACAAGACTTAACTGTCTGTATTTAAGGGGCTCCAAAACTTCAGACTTAACAGCTCAAGAGCTTTGTATTTCACTTTTAGAGACTGCTGAACTCGTTAAAGGGGTTTGGAAATACAGATTTAAAGAGCATTTTGAAAATGAGAGCTTTCATATGCCAAGCATTACTCCATGGAGATTTGGAAAAGCCAAAAAATAAGCTCTGCAGAGAGGCCCTCTGGGTAGTATGTGCTGTCCCCAGGCTTCACCCATCCTGGTGGAAGAGTAATGGAACTGGGTTGGGCTGGGGCTGTAATACTTTATTTCTTCCCTGGCTTTCTCTTGTGTGAGATACAATAAAGCAGCTGTGAGATGGTTACTGCCTTTCACCTGTCTGGGTGTCCTGAAGCAGCTCAAGGGAGATGGACAGAGCATTGCCCTGTTCACACATGCCATTCATGATACAAGGCAGCCATTTGAAAGTCATTCTGTCTAAGGTAATACAACTACACTGTCTTTAGATTAGGCTGACTTGCACTCCAGTTTTCATTTGAGATTTTGGAGCCAAGTAGCTTGAATATCTGTAACTGTACAGTCTGTAGAGCTAAGGCTTGGCTTTCCCAGAGCACAGTTAGCACACAACCCAAAACTTGGGCAAGGATGAACAAGGACTTTGCATTTGAATGTGAGCTGTAAACTAAGATCTAAGCTAAAATCATAATGCAGACTCCAGTCTTACTTCTTCCTTAATTCTTTTAGATTTATAAATAACAAAAATTTCAAAATCAAATATTTGTCATACTGAAGCTTTAGATACACTCTTCATGAGGGTTAAAATGTAATTATTTTATGGAATTCAAAACATAAACCCCATATTTTATATCTTGTTATTGTAGAAAAAAAGTTTTTTCCATCTCAGCCAGAATACTTTAGACAGATAAAAGCTAATGTGTAACCCCTCCTTTTCTCCCTCAGCAATGTTTTCCTCAACAGCCTGTTTATTCCCTTCTCCACCTTCTTTAACCTTGGGTCCTGTATTCTGTGCTGTGCAAACCCATCAACAAAAGCAACAACTTTTCTCCACTGAAGTTACTCAGCCATTTCTGCTGTCAAGTCTAATGCTTCACTTACTCAGCTCTGTTGCACACAAGCACCCATGGAAACGGTACATAATGGTATCAGTGTTTTTCCTGCCAGGTTCTTCACTCTCTCCTTACTATTTCCTAACCTTTTTGATTTATGTTGATCTTCTACATTACTAGGTTAAAGATTGTGTCATTTGCAGTATTGCTGACCTCAGACACTCAAAAGAAACGTGTTAGCTCCTGAATATTAATGAGCTTGGTTTTAGAAATATGTATTTGCACGATCATGTTTACACATTTTATTTGCCCTCTTCTATTTTACATGAGACTTTACAGTCAAAGTTTTAACCATGAGGGCTAAGGTGAGATGGGTTTTTTATGAAGCTGAGATTCTTACATAAAAATATTAGTCCAGAAGCTGAAGGTTAGAGAAAATATCAGATATCCCAAAATCTGTTATTAAATTAAAATACAGTATTTATTTGTGTTGAGGAGATATCTGTTTGAATACTGAGATTTTACTCCATCATTATTTATCCTCCAGAATCCTTCAACTCAAAGTTCTTTTTTTGTCTGAGTGCTTTGTCTACTGATCAAGCAATGATAGATCCATAAAAGCTGACCCACTGTTGAAATTCTTCACTCTTTGAGGATGAGGAAGAAATGCCAAGACGATCACCCTTTCGAAGTTATTTTTTACTTTGGTAATTAGATATGAAAGGAAGAGTTCAGTGCAAGTTAGCAGTCTTTTGGCCTATTTTGTTACCACAGCTGAAAAAAAACTTGAAAATGGGCATACAGAGAGTGAAAAGATGCTTCCTAGATAAGACTGATTTTTTTTTTTCCCAGGCAAAACAGGTGATGCAGATCTCTGAGAGATCTGGACTTCAGACATGATAGGAAAATCTTGTTGCATCCAGAGAGAATGCATGTAAATTGGAAAACAAATAGATCACATGCCTGTATCACCGTTCTATATAGAGGATTTAATTATCTGGTGTTATGGTGCTAGCAAGAAATTAAAATTTCATTTATGCTTTTCTTTTTAATAGTGGATGGCAAGGAATCTAACACAGTGTGTCCTTGTAAGTGTTTAACTAAAAAGGAGAACCTGGTTGCTATGTAGGTATAAGCAAACAAATTTTCTTAATTTCTTCCACACACCTAAATTATTATCTTAAATTATGAAAATTCAAATTTTAATTTTTCCTTCAACTTTGTCAAAAGAATCCCACATACTTCAAATACTTATGATTAATATATGAAATAATACTGTCATTAATTTTAGTGACAATATGCTATGCATAACATCAAATATCTGTAGGTTATAATTTTTTAGGTACAAATGAATAAATATTACAGATCAAATCCAAATGGACAGATGTCAATTCTTGGTCAGTAAAATTTCCAGGAAAATTAATATTCCAGGTTTAATGGATTTAAAATATTCTAAACATTGTAAAATACATTTGAGACATTGTACTAAGGACCTTATTACTTTTGCTGCATTACACAGTGAAGGTTAGTGAGGAAAATCAATGTGGTGCAAAGCTATAGAGAAAATTCTTCCAAATAAAGTTCAAGTTGTACCATCAGTGAAAGTTCTTAAATTCACCCCTCCTATCAAGTTATGCAAAGAAAATATCTGCTTGATCACTCTAGATGCAGTTCTGGCAAGAGAACCTACACATTATCCTACATGATGAACAGTGAAGTGATTCATAGTAGCTGAAAGAACATCATTATGTGATTTTAAAGAAGAATGGTTAACTGAGGTTTTAAATGATGATATGACAAAATGATTAGGCTGAGTGGAGGTAAGTTACTTCCAGTATCTGGCAGTGGAATGCGATTTCAATTCAACAGCAGCAGTGCTCTTGTGCTCTTGTGAGTAGTTGAAAAAGATAAAGATCAAAGGATGGTGGGTTAGGCTATGGGAATCTTGTAGATAAAATTCCAAATCTGGATGATCAGCTTCCAGTTGTTCTCAGCTCTTTGGCTTCTTTTCATTCCATCCAAAATACAATTGCAAAGATTTTCTATCTTGCTCTTTACTTGTTTCCTTATGTATTAAGTTCAGGCTTTTCCTCACTTTAAAACACTTCATAAGTCCACCCCTGTTTGCACCACTGCCCTCCTCACCTCTTCCTCTCTGCAGCCCACCAGCTTTCCTTTCCTGAATGCCCTCTTTGTCTTCTAAACATACTGAACAGTTTGCACCTTTATTACTATGCCACCCTGTAGCTCTGGAACAGCCTGCTGATTATTCTAGAATAAACAGCTTCTCTGCTGTCTTTAAAAAACTTCTTTGAAAATCTCTCACTCTTATGTTTTGGTATGTCAGGGAACAGACCTTCCTCCCTTGATTTGATGTATAGAGCGATAACTTCCATGTATAATTTCTGGCAGCCTGCACTCACACGGGGAAGGAGATAACAAGTAAGAGTTCATGAATGAAGGTGTACAGGATCTCAGTATTCAGCAAACTGCCACAGCCCAGGAGTGAAGGCAATTTAAACAAGTGGAGTTAAAACAAGATGAAAGTGTGTAGGGACACACTCACACTATTTGTTTCCCTCTTGATTTTATTTAATTTGAACCATTACTTGCTTGGAAGCCAGCATAAAGCACTCTAAACAATATGTGACATAAACCAGCTTCTACCAATTAATAAATTACTCTCTTACAGCACTTTTCATCAGCACACGTGAGAACATTATACAGGACTATTCCCACTTTGAAGGGAACATTGAAGCACAGTGATGAGAGATCCATTTGCATGGACACATTAGTCTGTAGCAGAGAAACAGAAATAAATCCAGGTCCTCTGAATTCCAGCTTTGAGGCCTGTCCACTACAGTATGTGGCCAACTACCTGTTGTATCCCATTTCCTAGCAAAGCTTTATAACTGTAGTATGTAACAAGAAAACAAAATTCAGTGGTCAGACCATGAGGCCAGTTGTCCTATGAGGTTAGAAGATGTTTAGGAACTGTGCCATAAGGTTCAGAATAGTCATCTAAAATAAAGCACACTAAATTTTTTTTCTTTTCCCCAACACCACTTCTCCCAACCAAACACACTAATTAAATTCATATTTTTATAACATATGGGTAACTAAATCCCCTAAATGGGTTCTTTCCTCTAAGAATGAAATGGAATTCAGACACATTCCTCATGAAATGTTAAAAACAAATATCCATCTCTTCAAGGATGAAGAGTCATTATCCTCAGTTAACGGCTCCTGCCCATTGCATTCTAGTTTGGATGTCTAGATTCAGCAGGAAAATGGTTTTGATTTGAATGCTATTGGTGCCATTAGGAGAAAAATATATTTGGAACATGAGAAAATCAGGTAATGTACTCACTTGCGTTCGTTTATGAATTCCTGTAACATGGGCAGAAATCTGAAATGAAAGCACCCATTTTAGACAGCTATAAATAAACTGGAAATGCCACCCTACTGGCAAAAAGAGCCCATGGGGCTCTTTATTTTTGGTTTGCCACTGCAGAAAAGCTCTTGCCTTTCACATATGCTTTACAATGAAACTGTGTTCAGGCTAGATAGTGTTATAAGGTCAATGCATATATATTTAGAAAAGAAAACTTGTGGAAGACATATGAACAATTTCCTTTGTTTAATACAGAGGGGTTTTTGGGATCTCCTAAGAGAATGTATTGGTGGTTTGATTCTGAGAATGAATAAAAACATGACCTTTTGAGAACCAAAGGTTAATCTAACACAACAGCATCCAGAGGAGAAGCTATAAAACGACTCAGAAGCCCCACAGAATTGCCTGAGGCAAACAGCGAAGAGAGTGGACCAAGTAAGATAAAAACATTTTTTATTTGATAAAAAATGTATTCCAGGCTGGTATGTAACCTTGAATTAAGTAGAGGTTACATACACTGTCAGGAAGTTGCATATAGGTTCTGTGCTTAGGTCCCTTGAGTTCTCAGGCAGTCAGGAGCAAAAACTAGCTATTCTATGACTTTTTATTAGATGTTAAGATGGACAGAAATAGTTCAGTCTACCAAGTGGGTTTTATTTTTACAGTAAAGACATAGTCATTGACTTTTTGCTGTTGAAAGTTAGTTTCTGGAATATGCAGTTCATGCCATAATTGACACGAAGTGAGCAAAGTCCCTGCAAAAACTGAATAAGTTGAAGTGTATTTGCAGCAGGTAAATCTGTATCCATGGCTGTATCACAAGAAGTGTGGCTGGCAAGTCAGGGAAGGTGTCTCTCTACTGCATTCTCATGAGACCCCCACCTGGAATGCTGTGTCCAGCTCTGGGGCCTGCAATAAAAAGTTATGGATTGTTTGAGTAGATCCAGAGGCGGCCACAAAGATGTTCAGAGGGCTTGAGCACATCTTCTATGAGAAAAAACAGAGAATTGGGCTCATTCAGACAGAGCAAAGAAGGCTCTGGAGAGACATGAAAGCATCTTCCAGTGCCTAAATGGAGCCTACAAGAGAGCTGGACAAACCTTTTTACAATGGCATGTAGTGATGAGATGAGGGTATATGGCTTTAAACTGCAAGGGAGTAGATTAGGAAGAAACTGGAACAGGCTGGGCAGAGAAATTGTGGATGTCCCATCCCTGGAAGTGTTCAAGTACAGTTAGACTGGGCTTTGAGCAGCATGGTCTAGTGGAAGATGTCCACACTCTGGTGTATTGACCCTGGCTAGATGCCAGGTGCCCACCAAAGCCACTGCCAGTGCGGAGAAGCTTGGCCTTGGCCATGGTGGGTCTGTCTTGGAGCCACTGGCCTGGGCTCTGTTGGGCATGGCAGATGCTTTTAGAAGTGTCTCACAAAAGCCAGCCTTGTAGCCCCCCCACCAAACCTTGCCATGCAAATCCAATACCCCTGCCCATGGCAACAGGGTTGGAACTGAATGACCTTTAAGCTCCCTTCCAACCACACCATTCTATGATTCTATGAAATCCAGTAGACTGTATTTTTAATTAATGTTAATTAATTATATTTGAAGTAGTATTTAACAATATTAAAATTTTGTAATTCTGAAACATAATAACACCAAGTTTGGTATTGTGCCCTTACCAGCTAGCAATATTAATGCTCCTAAACCATCAGCCAGAGCTCATGGCAATAATAATAATTTCATCCATAACTTTACCATATTTTTAAAAAGTTAGATCCTTTTTCTGAGTTTCATTTTGGAGGAGTTATGTTTCTACCAGACTATCTTTTGGTATGATGCCCATAGTGCTACTTTAAAACATTTATAAGTCTGTCACATTTTGTTGAAATTGGTCATTGTATTCCAGGCTATTTAGAGGCCATACAGGCAGAGGGATACATAGAACTCTGCCTTCAGTTTCCTTAGAAATCAGCTTAAAACTAGGATCTGGAGTTCCTTACTTTCTCTTTATTCCAAAATTAATGACCTATCTATGAAAAATGCTTGTGTAGATAACAACTTACATTATATCAGAAATATGATGCTCAGGGAAAAAAGAGATATTTCTGAAGAAATTGAATGCCTAATTTAAAAGAAAGTCCCTTTTTGCATACATATTTAAAGAAATATTAAATCTATCAGTACTGTCAAGCTAAACGTCTGGGATTTAATGTACCTTTAATGGTTTTAATTGTATAGATAATTCTCTCTGTACGATCTCCTTTGTTGTCTTCTCGTGGAACTCCTGGGATAGTATTTATTTCAGCTTTCATTAGGCTGTGCAGCTTCGATGCAGATCATTATGCTTTTTCTTCAGCTATACAAACAAATCATCTATATTACACTGTACAAAATAAAAATCTCAGTGAAAACCTTTTTGCTTTGTTAAATTAAATAGCAGAGTGCAGTTAAAGAAACAGTCTTGCCAGGTTAAATCATTTATTATGCTATCTTAAACAAACTGCTTCCATTTTATCCTCTCTAACATGGGATAATGAAAAAGATTCCTCTGTAAAGTGAATTAGGATTTACAGATGAAGCGCAATAAAAAATATATAATGCATGTTTATGAACCTATTTATTCAAGTGAGTAGGGTTAATATATATTATTATTATTACATTATTCTTATATAATTTCATAGAAATTCATAGAAGACATTATGAATAGAGGTAGGTCCTTCTGCCAAGAACATCATTACAGACATGTCCAGACTCAGCAAGATGGTGAAAAAAATAAAGTATCAAATATGTGAATAGTGCTGCATTGCAAAGTTTTGTAAAGATTAAAAGATTTTGATTCTTTCAGCAAGGAGCAGATGAATTTAATAATCCAATATTATTACTCTTTAAAGATATGTTCCATTAAAACTGCAAAAGATGCACAGGTAGTCTGAGAAGAATGATATTAGATTATTTATACTGATAAATTGGAATAGATCTGAGTTCTGTTTGAATGTAAGATGGAAGGTTAATCCTTCTGCCATTTGGTTTGGAATAACTATTAGCCTTACAGTCTCAGAGGTTGGTCTCAAGTGATGATTATGGTTGTGCATCACAGAGTATCCCCTATGGCTCATTAATTACCTGAGAGGTTAGATACACAACTGAATTGTTATTAAAAACAATATACTTGAGAATTGCTCAAGTAATAGCAAAAAGAGAGATCTGGAAGGAATTGGTAATGGATCTTATTAAGATCTTGAGAACCACTAGAAAGAGTCTTATTCTCTGCTGGAAAAACAAGTGGGAACAATTTTCCACAATTTGGTAAACAGTCATTAATTATACTGAAAACCAGTCAATATAGGATAGACATTGAGTTTTATGTGCCTTTTAATACGATAAGTAAAGGAAAAATTTTAAAAAAACTTGAAGAATTCCAACTTAATGAAATAGGTGGGAAATGCTTTGTGCCTCGGATAAACTTGACAGCAGAGAATACTGGCGGTCTCTGCTGACTTACAGACTTGCAGGGGAGAATATAAAATGATTTTTCGACATGTTAATTTCTGGACAGTGACTATTAGAAGATTTTATATCTGTATCATTAAGCACTCTCCATTTACTAATCTTTCTGTTATATACAAATACCAAAAAAATTCCTTCACAAGCTACTAATCTGTCTTTATTAATGAACTGTGAATTGATATTATTCCATGGAATATCAAACTCTACAGACATTGCTCATAGTACAAAAATTATTTTACCTTGATTCCATTTAGGAATAGAAATTAACTTTTTACTCTGGAATGAAATTTTTGTTACATTTGGCTTCAAAGTTTTCATTGGAGACCACCTGCCTCCCACACAATAATAAAGAATAATAAATAATTATATATAGGGCCAGTAATCTTTGAAAAGCCTTGGAAAGTAGCATTTAGTTTTAATGACACTTTAATATGTTTCTGGAGATGAAGAAGATAAGAAAGACTGCTAAGTAAGAAAGCTGGAGTTGCAGATAAATGCAGGCTTTTTAGTGAGATATTCCAAATAAGTCTTCTTGCAAGCCTGAAAATTAAGGTATTCACTTATCTATGAAGGTAAACATTATACTAAATACTTGTAACATTAGGTGCAGAAAAGCTTTCTAAACACTCTAGAAAAAAACAAACCATTGACCAGAAGGCAACTTGAAGCAGGAATTCTTAAAACACACTTACAGAACATTCCATACATTTCAAAGATTCTAAATAGAATTTATTTACTATGCATAGAGAAAAATCTACAGCTGAGTCGCAAAAGATATGCCTTTCCCACTTAAAGGATACATACATTCGTCAGTAATGTTTCCTTTAAATCATTAGTTTAAGTCTTGCTTTTCATTTATATTCTCTTTGGTTGTAAGTGTCCTTATCATTATTTTATAGTCACATTGGTAATGATGGCAGTTTTCATATACTACCTTCATATAATGATCCAGGAAACATTGAATCTAGTGTCTAACTCCAGTATGTGCCATGAATATTATCACCTATTGCATTTTATCATTTCTAATGTCATTATCACTTCTAATGTTCTATTTCTATTCAGGCAACTTTGAGAAAGGCAAAAAGATATGAGGGTCCTTTTAATCTTCTCTTTAGCATCAGAGATAACAGTGTATTTCAGATTTGATTGTGGGACCTGGGAGAGTCATTGTGGCTGCACATCTTCTTTTCCTGAGCAGATTAGGGATATTCTTGTCTACGTTTTTAAAATGTTGAAATAGGACTAGATCTCATAGTGAAAGTTTTTATCTTCTAACCACCATATTCACCCAGGATGCAATTAATCACTGTAGTGGCAATTAATTTGAACAGATATTTCTTTAAAAACTATCAAGACAGATTTTAAAAATTATCTTGACAACCAACTCAAATTTTAAGTATTTAGAAATGATCGAGCTACCCATTAGCTACTCATTTACTTTATTAGTTATGTAAAATTTTTTTCAAGTATTTTATTTAAAAAAATATTTATTTTCTAGCAGAGAAGTAAATCAGACAAACGAAACAAGGAGAAATAGTCAGAAAGAAATGATGTGACTCTCAAAAGTGTAAATAAATGACCAAATCAGGATCTAGACAAATATATTTTTCTCTCAAGAAAACTGCCCTGTGATTTGTTTAATGGTCTCCATGTTAACCAATATCCAGTATCTTCATAGGGCAGGAGTTTTATCCCAGTTTGTAGTTGCAACTTTGTACTGGAATTGCAAAAAGGCCAGAAGATGGGAACCAGCAGTAGGCAGTCTGATTACATCCTGCTCAATGTTAATAGCTGTACAGTTATTTGTCCCAGTTAAGACTAGACTTTTGAGACACTTAAATTAGGAGCCAATTGTCTCAAAGCTGTTTCTATGATCAGTGGAGAGATGCAAACCCTTTCCGTGGCAGTACAGGCTTTTTTCTGGGAATTTCTGGGAGCACATTGAAGCCACCTCTTACCTACACTACCTTCTCAAGGTGCCTGTTTCTGTTCCCCAAGCACGGATGGACCTGGGAAGATGTTAAATTAACACCTGCAGCTGAAAGACTCAGTCCTGTCCTCAGTGTGCTGTGAGCTCCTGTGTGCTGAGTCTGGAGGTGGGACACAGAGAGGACAGGGAGCTGAAGACCCCTGCAGTGCTTGGGGAGACGGCCTTCCTTCCACTTTTCTCAGTTCACAGAGGAAACTACACAAAACACCAACACAGTATAATGTGGACATGATATATCCATCCAGGGAAGGAAATCTTCCCACTTTACTGATTTCCAGTAGATTTTCCTATTTTACTGATTTCCAGACTTCTTGAAGAACAATGATCCTCGTTCTTGGAATGGGAATTGTACCTTCCTTTTCACCCAAGTAATTATTATGACAATGAGCAATAATTGCCAGAGTGTATTTGATTTTAATAATCTTGTGTTTTTGAAGCACAATAAATTCAAATATATGTTCTTCTCAAATGAAGATACGTCTGCTGTTTCTTAGCTCTTCAGTCTGTTACAAGAAGTTATTTAAGTCTGAGTTTTCAGACAGCCCAGTTGCAAGTGCGACAACTATTGAGAAGCTGGGAGTAAATTTTTGACAAATTGTATTTATTTTATGAGAAAAAGAGTGAATTTTAAAGGGTTTTACAATCTGATCTTACGTTTTGTGAATGTTTGCATAATGTAACAGGAATATACAGTTTGGACTGTTCAGCTTCCAGCCTGTAGAATTTTGATAAATTTCTACCTTAAAATTTCAGCAATTGCAATAAAAATTAGTACAACTATTTGGAAGATGGATAAAAATGATGAAATAATAAAAAAGATCAAGTTTGTTTGAAAAGGAAGCGATAGTAGAGTCAGCTAGATCTGATAGTTCATTCTACAAGGAATGACATTCTGGCCTGATTCTCTGAACACAGGAAGATTTGAACAGGCTGTAATTCCTGTTCATATTCCTTTGCCTCTTTTTAAAGGCTCACTGCCTCTCTTGGTTTTGAAAATGGTACCTAAAGGATGGGTCCCTGTTGGACTTGTGGTCTTAATTCAGTCTTTGGAACTTTACCAGAAACAAGAAAATGAAAAGATTGTTAAAATATTTATGTCAATATTAAGTATAATGAGCCTAATTTGTCATTGTAAATGTATGGGGACGGTCACCATTTTATATTATATTTAAAGATATGATTTTGATTGAAGCTGAGGTAAGAGACTGTTTAGTACAGAATAAATTACATTTCAGGGAAAAATAACTTCTTGTATTATACAAGTCAGGAGATATTTGAATTTAAAATTCAACAATAAATTTAATTTAAAATCTCTTAGTTGTCAATAACAGGAAAGAGATATCTAATGTTGCCAAAGTATTTTTAAATCTTTGAACTATACTATTACTTGAATCTTTGTTAACCTTGACTTGTAAAAACCAAAAGATGTGGCTTTTAGCACCACACAAGGGAATTTTACTGTCTATCTTTATACAGATTAGAGCAAGTCAAATGTGTCCCCATGTAATTATTAGTTATGCAAATAGGTACTAACTTGATCCAAGGAGCAAACATTCCCAATGTTTGCACAACAAATAAACACCTGGTCTTCAAACTGGCTGAAGGCAGTTGAAAAACATCCTCTTTTAACTATTTATCATTTTCTCTCAAATCCCTTGCAAATTTTGGTTCATTACCCTCACAAAATAGTCATCTGAGCCAACAGCTGCTGCGAGCTGAAGTGTGTGTATACTTTAAAGGCGATTCACAGCTGCTGGCACTGAACAAGAGTGTTTTTCCAGTGGCTAAAGGGAGTAGGGAAGATTGCAGAGAAGACCAGAGACCTCCAATTAGGAGAAGCACAGACGTCCTTGGCTCTTTGCAGGCTGTGACAAGTTGCTGAAAGTTGGCACTGAGGACTTGGGAGCGCAGGCTTGGCGCTCAATGTCTGCTGTCAAGGATGGAAGGTGCAGGCATATGGTAAGCACTCAAAGAGCTGGTGCTAAAGGGTATGGGAAGTAATTCTGCAGAATTGGTAGCAGATATTCCTTCAGGATTCATTCATGTGTATTTAGGTCCTGTAGAAAGGCCCACAGCTTTAATGACAGCTACTACCATTTGAGCTATGCAGGTTCCGTAAACTCTGCCTCACCTGTAGGTGTGATCCAGCCATTTCCTCCACATCTCAAGATAGTCTTGGCCTTTTTGTGTAATTAGACAGCCCCAAAAAAGGTCATAAAGCTGATCTAATTTTCAATCGATCTAAATATTTTTTTTTAATTTCTCTAAAAACTCAAATTAGGGACAGGGGTCTGTAGAAAGAGATTGGGAAGTTTAGAGAGTGTTGTTGGGCCTTAAGGCAAAATACCTCCAGTTAGAAAATTGTCCTATGAGGAATAACTTATTTAAAATATCCAGTGTTACTATTTTAACTATTCCAGAAATGCAGGCATAAACAATTCTGTTCCATTCATTTTGAACTGATATATTTAATCTCTTCTGCCCATATCTGCACTCCATTACACTTGTTTTAGCAAGTAGATTTTATTTTAAGGAAAGAAATTATTCTATATAGTCTATGATGTTTTCCTGATGCTGTTTCTTTATAGCCATTTTTCACTGTTCTCTATCTCAAAAATTCTTTCTAAATAGAAGAACATATTTAAAAGTAGGCTAATGGTAACAGAGACTGAAACAGCAAGAAGTCATTTATATTCAGTACTGTGTTCAGCTCTAAGGCAAACTTTGGGGAGAAAGCATTAAAACATTTGTTAAACTCCAACTGTAACAAAAATATTTGTTACCAAAGCAATTTGAGATATTTTATCTCATGGTAATATGATGCAAATGGATTGGAAATTTTAGTCTTCACAGAATCTGGATAAAATAGAGCTTTTACAACAAGAAAAAGCAGCACTACAAAGTTTTAGTTTGGCATAAATGATATTTTAATGCATTAATTTAATGTCTAAGCAATAGCATTTTCATCTTTAAATGTGGCACGAAGCTGTTGTTTACCTTCTTTTTCACTAGGAAAACTAAGGACTGTCAGCATTCTGGAACAGAAAAATGGAAAACATGGGTGTTGCCTGTTCAATACTATGATGAAGAATATAAGATACAGAACTTCTTGCCACAGCTTGTTGGTGGTAAATTCTGCATTAATACAGAACAAGACTGAGAAAGTTCCTGGAAGGGAAATTCATCAGGGACATAATTTTAACCTCAGAAATACCCAGAATCAAAGTATTGAAAGTATTATGGAGTTGTAAAAATCTTATTTTTGCTCTCTCATGTTGTTTAGGCATTGACATGCAGACTTGGGGCTGAATAGACTTTTGTTCAGAAAAAATACATCTACTATACAATTATACTATGCATTATATACAACTTTCTCAAAGACCAGAAAATTACTTGGTAAAACTTCTTTGAAATTATATATTTAAATATAATAATTACCAAAATATTTAAGCAAACATTTAGCAAATAATTTCCCAGAAATTTTAGATGCTGGACTAAGTTTCACTCTGTGAAAGGTTAAAAAATATTTTAAAAAGTCATAACGAAAAAATAGAAAATTGTTTGTCCCTCTGGTAAGTTTGTAAAAGCTATCATTTCACCTGAAACCATACCAAAATCTTGAAA
Source organism: Certhia americana (assembly GCA_018697195.1). Classification (NCBI taxonomy): domain Eukaryota; kingdom Metazoa; phylum Chordata; class Aves; order Passeriformes; family Certhiidae; genus Certhia; species Certhia americana. The sequence goes on from CM031879.1 coordinate 7,248,639, forward strand.
ATATAGGAATAAAATTGAAGTGTAATGGAAATATGATTTTAGACAAAAAAAATCTGTTTAATATTTCAGAGATTAAGTACTCTTTCTTGGCATTTTATGCCTTTTGTGCTGTGTTCTCCCTTGTGATTCTCCCCTTTGAAGTTCTGAGTTAAATCAACAAGTGCAGCAATCAGAGTGGTGTCTATTCCTGTTTCAGTCACAACTTTGGCTTTCATTAGTTGTGATTTGGTTGAGATTCCTCTGGTCTTGCTTTGTGAGGCCAGCTTTATTGCCCCAGTGTGAACAGCTATGAAGTGTAAGGGGTGATTACAACATTACAACAGCTGAGAAATAGTTGAAAAATAGTCAGTCTCTGAGATTCACAGTAATTTTCTTTTTTTTTTTTTTTTTTTTTTTTTTTTTTTTTTTTTTTTTTTTTTTTCCCAGAGAAGGTTTTCTATTCCCCCAGAAAAACTACTTGTTTTCAAGGTTTTACTTTTCATGGTTCATGGAAATTGCCAGAATAAAACCTGGAACTACAATACTGTAAGTTCATTAAAACCTCACAGCTACATTTCTTGTTTTTTCTACTCCTAGATCTTTTCAGTAATTTAGCATTATGTATGGCTAGATAACTGAAGAGAATTATTGTTTGCTATTTATATCACTGATTTTTGAGTTGTGTGTTCTCGTGGTGGTTATTAAAATCCATCTGCATTTATTTCTTCCATTCAAAGAGCCTACTACAAGCTCCTCTCTGTGTTAGTGACACACACCTTGCAGCCAGAGGGCCCCCTGTACATAAGTTAGGCAACAAGGATTTCTCTAATTCCCCTTCCCTTTTCATCCCCCATCTGCATGCTGCATTACTGTGATTCCCCTCCATGGAAACAGCATGTTTTCTGCACCAGATCTAGCAGAAAATTTCTATAGCATTTAAATATGAACTTCGAGCTGTTGAAACACAGCCTTTTGAAAATTGACTTAATAAGAGCCAGGACTTTTTTTCCCTGAATTTTCCATGATTTTTCACTATGTCACCTATGTGCACTGGGTAGAAGACTTGGCTTGTTAGTCTGTGCACAGAGGAATTCAAATGGTTTATTTGCTACCCTGCAGCTTACCGAGGTCTTTGTAGCATCAATGAGAAGGTTTTTATCCTGGAATGGACCACACAGGATTCACAATAAAATTTCCTGCTACATAATACTGTTTCATCTTTCAGGAGGAAGCCAAATACAAAATGAAACTCCATTTTACATGCTTATTAATAAACCACACCTTTGTGAATGATTTACTCTTGGGCCAGGACTTTGTAGCTCTACAGTTTGGAATTATTCCGGAAGGAAACTGAAAAGATTTCTGATTTATATAACAAGAAGTAGGAAAAGAAAGGAAGTTCAATAATTAGTCTAGCATAAACTCTCTGCAGTATAAATAATGAATTGAAACTTCTAATTTTTCAGCCAGTTACTTTCCTGACTCTATTTTGGTCTTTGTAGGTATAATTAATTCCTCCGAGAACAGTTAGGCATCTCTGGGACCCTACAAACATTAATGAACGCATCCATAAACAGACCTTGAAGTTTAGAGGTGGGTGCTATGGCATGAAACAAAGGCAATTTATACAGACTTGGAAAATCCGTGGCAGAGCTGTAAACAGGAGTATCTTACACTTTTAAAATTTTTCTCTACTTTGTAGCTATGTGGCATCCATTTTAATGATAAGAAACTTAAGTAAAGCTGTTTAAAAGCTTAAATATCATTAGTTTTTTCATCAAAAATTTTCATAAGGTTGTGTTTAATGAGCATCGTATTAAGTGTGGCGACCCATTATGCATTATGCAGGTTCTTGATATCATGCATGTACTACAGCCTGCCACAGACACAGTTCATACCTCTGCAGGTGTGGGCAGAATGCTCCTAAAGGTGCCAGAGCTCATCCTAGGAATTGTGTCAGACAGAGCCTGTGCCTCATGAAGTTGTCTATTCCTCTCTGTGAAGTCAAGAAGGATGAAAATATGTCTTCAAGAGGACATTAGGAATTCCTTATGTGCAATACAAAGTTAGCACAGACAGATCTGTATGCCTTCCTTCCCAGTGAAAGAAAAATGCCTAAAGGAAAGACTAAGAAAGGGTGGCTGAGCAGATCTCCAAGTTCGACAGGTGAGATACTTGCAGAGAGACCTTTTCTGTTCCACCTTAATTATCTCCATTAAGAGGAGTTTAAATTCCATGTCTTCATTTGTCATACAATGGTTTCTATATATTGCAGTTACAGTGACTGGCAGTGATAAAGAAAAAGCTGAACCTCAAATATAATTGCCTCAACAGCTGTGCAGAGTACTTGAAAAACATTATTCTTTATATTAGGTAAACAGAAAATATGATTTCAAATTCCTTATAAAAATATTTTCTGACTTGAAATAGTTTTGGAAGTACAAACTCAGCAAATATATTGTTGACTTACTGATTTAATCACAGTTTGGATGTACAAGTCATGTGTTATAAATAACATCTACATCAGTATGTCTTTTGTATCTACTTTTTCCTTAAGACACTGGTATTTTTTGCTGATACATTTCTGGAAATAAGTTTTCCTCTTTGTCTGACCTCTACTCAAATAAAGGAGAAGATATATAGTTACATTCCAGGTGCTTTTTATTCTTGAATATTGTTTGATAAGGTTGGTTTAAGAAAAGAAAAAAATACATATTTATTCTGATTTCCTATTAGAAACCCTTGGTGCAAACATAAAATGAAAGAAAAAGAGTGCATTTCTAATTTGCTGGTGTGCTGTGAAGCTAATGAAGGCTGATCTCCAATGGATTTATGTTCTTTATGACCCAAACCTTCCTCCAGCAGTAACCATGGCAGGACACAGGCAAAAATTGGAAAAGATTTAACATGTGCTGCTGATAATCCTGAGTACACACACTCTTTGTTGCCATGCTGGCAGGCCAGCCATCTGTCTGAGTGCAATATATAGTTCTGTCTGATCTAGGAGCCTTATCTGTCTGAATTTGATCTGTCTTTCCCACAATGGGACTGCCAATTCAAATCTCTTTCCGAGAGGCAGATGACTGTTTTCACAAAACTTGCCGGAATTTAATTTTTTTTTAGACTTTCTGCTTTCAGATATGTTTGAAATGTTCAAAGGTGATTAGGAAGAGAACACAGGGAGAGAAATTAACAGATGGATAGAGAGGCAGCCAATTCAAATGCACATACCTTTTTTCCTGGGGAAATAGCAACACTACAGAAATGGCAACAGAATTGTCAGTTTTTTATAAGATTAGAGAAAAAACCCCAAACTTGTTCATTTCATATCCTGTAGGGAATTTCAAAGGAGATGATGATCAAGGCAGATACCTAATGACGCTCAAGAAATGAATGCAGTTTATAGAATATAATGTCAAAATCCTCATACGGTGAAATTGTTTCCACTCAATAAGAGTTCAAAATTCCTAAATGTTAGGAACTTAACAGTAAAATCAACATAAGATCATGTTTGCCAAGTGATGTGTGGTGAGGTGGAGGAAAATCACTCTTCCCTTATTTCCAGGGATCAAAATACAGAACTACTTTGGCCTGTGTTGGGTACATCTTGGATAATGAAGCTTTGATCTATAGAGATTCCTTACAGAGGAAAACTGACTGAACATAATGTTCTTCATCCAGCAGAGTCCCCAACACACCTATGTAAATGCAGGTGGATATTAGGACACATTAGTTGTATACAAGCAGAGAAGTGCCACACATTTTTTTCTTTATGAAAAGCCCTAGGGAAACTCTAGAGTTGGAAACATTTGAAGAGATATTTTCCTTTCCCATAGAAGGTAATTTCCTGGTCTTACATACTGAAAACAAGATCTGAACAGTTTCTGTTACCTGAGGCAACTACCCTCAAGTTTCTCAGCTTGCACTGTATTCATAAACCTTCAGGTGGGCATAGAACAAAGGCTCCTAAATCCCACTGGTGACTTACCCATGTTAAGCTTAAGGTGACTACAGCCTTTAGACCAAAGTACCTTAGACATTTAAACCAAAAAGTTCATGCTAGTCCTACTCATTTCATGAAAATTTTACTATATATATCTTGATCTGTGTAGCTGATGCATATAGCCTATTGTCTATGAAATTAGCTGCAAAAAGTGACTTTTTTATTTTCTTCTCCTTTTTTAGTTGTTTCATTTCACTTACACTTTAATGACTAATAAACTATCTCTTTTTAGCTTGAAGTTATCCTGGAACAGGGCACCCAATGCCTCTCTATGCAACTTTTTTCAGTGTCTCAACACCTTCACTGTAAAAAAATTTCTTCCTTATTTCTGACTTGAATTTATTCTCTTTTAGTTAAAACCAATACCCCTTGTTCTATAGCTACATGGTCTACTAAAATGTCTGTCCCCATCGCTGGATATCTTCAAGGTTAAATTGGATGAGTTTCTTATCTAACTGGAAATGTCCCTGCTTATTGCAGGAGAGTTGGACTAGATGACCTCTAAAGGTCTCTTCCAACCCAACCCATTCTACCATTCTTTATGATTCTTCTAAAAGGCTCTTAAATTAATATGGAGCATTACATAGCATTATGTATTCTTTCTTGGCATAAATCAGGACCGTCCATTTTATTGTGACTTATGCCATCTGAAGATTGGTAGTAAATATTGATGCTAGACATGTTAGTTCTGATGACTCACTAAGATGGCTGCTACTTAACAAGATTTTTTTCTAGGGAGAGAAGGAAAAGGAAGGATTGAAAGATTTTCAAGTTAAAAAACCCAAACTACTTAAGATCTGTCACACCTGGAGAAAGTGTCAAATCTGTGTGTTATTTGTAGTTACCCTAAAGACAAATCCATGGTGAGAATGACAGAAATTCTGACCCTTCAAAATGAGAAGATTTCATGTTAAAGCATACTAGAAAGATTTTTGCTCAAAGGCCTTAAGAACGTTATTGTATGTAAATAAATCTGTTTTCAAAGGCCCCAGGTTGCCTCTAGTATTCTGATTTACATGGGATTGCTGAAATACAGTAAAAGTAATCAAGAGATCAGAATCAATTGCTGCTTACAAAGCTCATGATTCTATTAGTCACTATCTGTGCAGCATGAGAGGAAAGAGCTCATTAGTAATGTCTGCTATGGATTTCCTCAAAAAGGACAATATCAACAGAGTGCTTCTCAGTTGCAATTTTTAATTTAAAATTAACATATCCAAATATTATTCATTAGACTACTGTTTCAAAATTTTTGTCAAGTAGAGGCCCAACAAACACACAAGGTCTGTGCATAGTCAGTAGCTGGCACCTAGTTTAAAGAATTCTTTAAAGAATTCATCCAATGTAGTACAGAGGGAGTTTAAAAATTTCCTGAATTTTCTGTCTAACAGTTTTCCGAATGCTGGATTTCCAGCCCAACAGATGGTATCTTATGTACCACTGAAACACAAAGACACATATAATAAGCTTTCCCTTAAATAAATAACCATTTCTAATCAGTTAAATGAAAATTCTGCATCCTCATCATAGAAAATAAATTTTCCATGAATATTGGTCCTCGTTACACATGACAATGGTATTCCAATTTCAAATCATTCATTGGACTTGAGAATCAACAAGAATAAGCTCAGTCTTCTTCAGCTGCATTAGGGATGTGGATTTTTATTTGTGTTTGGTTTCTTTATAAAGCATCTCTGTCACCAGTTTTGTATTGCCTTTGTATTTTAATGTAGCTGAAATTAAATTAATCCCATCAGCTGTGGGAGAGAAAAGGCTGGCACGATAACAACATATATCTCTTCATAAGACATTATAGGTGGTAACTAATGCTTTCTGTTACATGAAAGAAAGATTCTTGTTCTACTGGACAACTTAGGGTAAATTTTTTAGGGCGTTGGTCATCAGTACAAATTGACTGTTCTGGATAGAGGTGCTGATTCTTTTTATAGTTCTGGATCCAGAATCTCACTCATAGTCTTCATGGGGAATTCTATGAAAAATCTTGGTGTCTTTTTCTGTAATTGTCATTGTCAAGTCAAGGTTCTAGAGCTAACATTAACCAGGTCTGTGTTTAAGGTATTTAAGATATTGTTCTAAGAACATTACTAACTAAGTTTGCAGAGTGGTGTTTTGAAAAACCATTTGAGATTTTATTTTTTATGAAATAACATATATCTAAATATCAGTGCGGTTCTCAATCAGAATTTATTCCTCCTTTAAATGTGCTGGGGTTTTCCCAGTAGTAATATTTTGGAATTTTTTTTGGTTTTCCCCCATAGATCAGAGAATCATCTAAGAATTATTTAGTTTCTTGGAATAAAAGACTTCTACATATTTAATGGAAGGAAGCAAGCCCAGCATCATTTATTTAACCATTTTTAATCTCAGGAAATATTTTCTGCTGTATCTGTTCTACTTTATAGAAATAATTCCCACCTATCATTAGTCTCTGTTCCAGAAAGACAAATGAAGCTACAACTGTTAAACCCTGTTAAAGAGTGCAGATCTCATCAGAGGTCAATCGGAAGTCAAGCTGGACATTTTTTAAACAATTGAATAGGAGAATATTCCATTATAGATGTCAAGATGAGATGTGACTAATGTCACAAAAGTTAAAGGTTAGGGGCTAATCCTCTGAGAAGTCATTCACGGATCATATTTAAATTGCTTTAGACACTTAAAAGGTGCTCCCTCACAAGGTCTCTGCTGTGTTACCAGAGCTGCAACTACAGATAGAGCAGAGTTCCCTTAATATCTGTGCTAGCATTTAAATTCCTGAACTTGGCTTTTCCTTAAAAGTAGAAGGAAGACCTTTTTAATTAATTAAGAACAATCTCTTCCAAACTATGTTAATTTAGTAAGACCAACATTTATGAAAAATGCATTTACTCTTTCTAAATTAAAAGCAATTCTATTAAAAAGTAGATCTGAGGATGTAAGTGTGATGAACAAATTCTAGTCTGAGAAAGATTTTTTGCTTATTCATAAATATATCTACATTTAATAAAACTTCTTCATAGAATTTATCTTGAGGGAAAACGTTAAAAGTCATATGTAGACTCTTTCCTAAATAAAAGCTGACAGAAAATCAAATTAAATAAACAGTTGACAAAACTGTATGAATCTAAGTTTTTGGTTTAGGGGGGAGAAAAAAACGTATTTCTTCATGCAGAAGATGTTGATTAAAAATAGCAGCATGCCACACATTTGAGGACTAAGCCATGCCCTTAAATATCTTTGTACTACTGACATGGAAGTTTTAGTGGGAAGAATATCGCTGCACAAGTTGTATTATGGCAAATATAAAATGAATCCATCTTGACAGATTGTTACAGTGATTTTGAGAAAAAAATACTGGGATTCAATGAATAAATGTAGATTTGTTTAATTGTAGATGTATGATCTAGTCACCAATGTTCTGTTTATAGACAGTAGACTTATACAGATACATAATTTGATCATAAAATATGAAATAGCATGAAATAAATCCAAGGTATTTACCCAAAATTTTGATAACCATTTTAAGTAGAAATGATGGAGTGCTTCAGTTGCCTTTCTACAGCCTAATTATTGCCTTTCCTCCTACAACCTATGCAAATCTGACTTCTAAAAAAGATATTCAGACAAAAGACTGTGAATTTAAGAGAGGATTTAACCCCTAGTGAAATTGTTTGGCTTGATCTATATGAAAGAGAAAATATAAATATTTATTATTACAGTCATGTCCAGACAGACAGATATATGCATATTAAAATATAAATATTAAAATATATAAAATATATTTTGAGGAATACCTCCTGAATTTGCATTTGGAAAGATAAAGAAAACACTTTGTTTTTACCTTGGGTATTGCCCTAATAGTTTGGGAACTTAGAAGTTTTCTGAATATATTGCAGAGATAGGCTTTCAGGTTAACTGTTATAAAGACAAGTAAATGGAGCAAAATGCTTATGCAATAGCAGCTCTGAGTATTTGATTTGGAAAGGAGGGGGAAGAGTCTATTTTCCCTTTGGGGAAGTAACTATCCTAATATTTATGGCTGTTTGAAACTATGCAGCTGCCTTTTTTGTTGCCTTTAAGCTGTACTGTCACAGAATATCTAAGGACTGTGTGATCCCTCATCTGTTTTCATCTTCAGTCCCCAAATGTGTCATAGTAGTGTTGGCAATTGTTCTGATTTTCAAAATACTGTGATACTTCATATTAAGTTCACTGAGTAAAATATTTTTTGAATATTCATTTTTGACAGTTTGCAGACCTTGTTCCTACAATCATATAATCAAAGGCTGGAATAGGCTTTGGGGCTCATCCTGTCAGCCCCAACACTCTCAGCAGGATTAATTTTAACTGCATAGCTCAAGGTATCAATAAGATGTGCTCCCTGCCTTCTCTTTCCACAGATGCAGTGCAGTTCTCTGGGCTGCTGTTCACATATCACATCCTTAAGTCCCCAACCACATATGGTTTGACCCAAGACTTGCCCAATGAAAGCACAAAGGAATGAGTGAAAGACTAACTTAACTGCTTTCAGTGTTTCTTAGATGTAAACTGGCTGGGGAAGATTTCTTCATCACATAGATTTTAATTTCAATATACTACTAGCTCTTTTTCCCTTGGAGATTTCAGTGCTTCCATGAGATGGGAAACAAGGAGAACAAGCAGTTAAATGCCTGTTGGGGTGAGATTTCTGCCTGGTACTGTGAACCAAAACACATGTTCCCACATTATCTCTTTTGCGAGTCCATGTATTTCTTGTACTTTTTGCAACACTTTTGGGTCAAGATTGTTTCATTCTGCCTCAGCAGCATCCAGCACAACGAAGCCAAGCTCTGGCAATGCTGACCTTGGTGCTGTGGCACTGCTTTCCCTCCCCCTCTGCCCTTGCTGCAGGGATTAGAGGTAGAATTAAGTAATGTTCCAGAAATGTGTCCTCTCAGCCACGGTGTCTCCCAGAGCTCTCCTGGCTTCCATGCCACACATTCCAAGTGCCTTAATGCACTCCCCAGTCTCAGCATACAATTAATAAAAGCCTACAATTCCTGCTATGAGCAATTACTGAATCTCCCTGCTCAAAATATGCTCTGTTCAGCTGGAGTACCCCACTCAGAGTTTATTAAGACTTGGCTCTGTTATCATCTGTTTCCCAGCCAGGAACTATGAGAGTTATGACACAGGAGGAAAACTGAAAAACAGAACTGACATTGATTTCCATGTGTGCATGATCTTGCTCCAAAGACTAGTAACATAGCAACAAGGGTTGGACTTTTTTCTTCTTTTTCTCCTTATTTGTGCAACCCTATTTATCTTTTTTAAGACTGTGGTATAGGTTGTATGCTTTCTTCAGGGTATTGTGCTTATATTCAAAATAGAGGATGAATTTACAATATGTAAAGTGAACCTTGCTCACTGCATTGACTTCCAAATGTATTTTGCTTATGATAGTTAAATCCTGATGTAGCATCTGGTTTTGATGGAGTTTCTGCTTTTATTCACTAATGCTGTTGGTCTGACCAGGTCATCACGTGTGACTTCATCTGATATCAAACAGCATGGTTTAATTGGTTTATTTTACATCCAAACCTCAACATCTCCATTTCACCCTTTACAACACTCTTGTGTAACTTTCTTCAGTAATATCAATCAAGAGTAAGACGACTTTTAGCTATGCATTTTATTTCCATTTTCCACTTCCCTTTTCATGTCAATACATTATTATCCTCTCCTAACCTTAGCGGTGGAGCAGAGCTTTCAAGTTATGTATGAGCATTAAGACATATAACATGATAATAGCAAAGTCTCAGCCAAATGATTTGATATCCTACTCCCTGGACATCTCTGTACTAAGGGTAAGCATCAGGTCTCATTAACCAGTGCATGAGGCTACTACAAAGGGGAATTTCTGTGTATCTCCATCCTCAAGAAGTTGAACAGTCAGGAATGATAAAGAAGCCTATGGTGGTTAAACATTTATCCTCCTGGCAATTTGGTAGGTACCTGTTTCAGCTTAGAATTCAAAACTAAAAAATCTCGAAGTTTTCTTTTCTCCAAGAGGAATAAGTGAAGATCATATCCTTGACAAGATAAGATTTTCTTCTAACACTGAGTATTTAGAGAACCTTGTGATAGTGAAGATGAAACCTTTATAAAAAGGGAAAATGCTGCTATGCATAGTATTTTTATCACCCAAATTTGCTAACATCCCTAAGCAGCTTTTGCTGTGAAAAAGACAGGATGAGCAAAAACGTAGTTACATATTGACCTAGTTATTTGTAGCAATTTTGGAATGTACTTATAAGAAAAATCAAGCTCCTGAAAGGAAAGGTCCTTAGCTGTAAGTCCCCTATCAAATCATGATCAGGTGAAATACTCCCTAGTAAAAAAAATTTAATACTTTTTCCTCAGACACATAGTACAACTGTTTCAGAACAAAACAGTTCAGCAGAAGCTCAAGCTATCAATCATGATCTTTCCATCAACTCAAACCCTTTCACCAGAGACAGCCTGAATACTCACATCTTCCCCTCAACCAAGCTTCTAGCAAGCTTTTATGAGCTCCAGGTGAGCTTCAAGGTATTATTTGATCCCTGTCTTGCTTGTACGATCAGGAGGAAGCTGATTAGTTGCAGATGGAACGGATTTAAATTTTAAGAACTTTTACAACTACCATCTTTTACAGCACCTAATACCAGATTTCAACTAAGTGCCAGGGCTCTGATCATTTGCTTGATCTCTAGATGTGCCCAAATTCAGAAACTGTTAATTTCACAGTTTCTAACTAAAGATCTCCCAAACATGGGAGGGGACTAAAAGCTCCTATAGTTTTCAGTTGGCTTAATTATACCATGGTGACAAGAATCAGGAGAACAAAAGAAAAAACAGACAATAGATTTAAATGTTACTGAATTTCAATTGTCAAAGAAAACATGCTCAACAGCAGAAACTGTTAAAATAATTCTCTCTCTGCATCTAAGCACAAATACAAAAGTGAAGGTTTTACAGTGCTATTATCAATGAACCACTTTGAAAAGGAAAACACAAGTTACCAGTTATTAGAATTTGCAGGTAGCAAATTTCGTGCTGCACCCAAGCAAGTCTGTGCTAGGTCTGCCTTGGACCCACATATTTTATGGCATATTATTTTGAAACAACAAGCAAATAGTAAAATGGATGAAACATGAATCCCTTGTGTCCTTTAAAGTTCTTGGGTTTGGTTTGTTGGGTTTTTTGTTTTTTTTTTTTTTTTTTTTTTTTTCCCAGAAATTAAATTACTGCCCCCTGTGATTATGCTGTTTGCTATAAATTAACAATTATATTTAAAAGGTTATTCTATCTTTCAGTTCCTGGGAAACTGCAATATAAAGACCAATGAACAAAAATACATTGATAAATTCAAACAGACATTTTAACATTTTAAATAATTTATTGATACTTAGAAAGGAACAGATAAATACACAGGTGGCTAATTTTTAATGCAAGCCTCTCAATGATTTACTAAGAGCATCTGCCAGATGTGTTATGTCTTATATGTGTTCTATTCAGTACTCAGATACTCATAAAGGAATTATCCTGAAGGAATGAGAAAGTTGCTTCAGAGTAGGTGGGATATATACAGTGCAATGCACATACCAGTGCTGATAGAGAGATTAAGTTTCTCTCAAGGATTTTTGAGTACAAATGGACTTCTTTTTTCTCTCTTTGTCATGCCACAATTAAGTCAAAGGGTGAGAAATACAGATAATTGATTCAGTGGAGATTTTATGCAGACATAAATTGTATAGCTATCTATGAACCCATGAATGAAAAGATTTTTATGAGCTAGTAAAACTTTCTTCAAGAATCTTGTGCAATTTCAGTAAGGTATCTTTAGTAAATAGTATGCAAATATTACATATTTACTTTGACTGCATATGTGGTTCCACTTCCTTTGGCTGAATTTGCACAGAACTCATGAATGAATTTAATCTATGAGGGAAGTCAGATAAAATTGTGATGTTAAGTACACATGTCTGAGGATAGTTCTTTTCAAAATAACTTGTGCATATTGATGTAAGTTTAACAGAGAAGAACTGAGCCTTTGGCACACATGCCACCAAAGTCAGTCTCATCCTGAAACACATGATCTTGCAGTGGATTAAAGCTGTCACATGCCTGTATCTCCAAACAGGCCAACTTATTAAAGCTTAGTCTGGGGACAAGTGCTCCTTGAAATGCAGTTGCCTGATGGAGGGATTGAGGAGTACAAGCCCTGTCCAGTGGAACGGCAGGCACTACAGCAGAGCACTTAAATACCGTGGTAACTTAAAGCAAACAGAGCAGTCCCCCTGACTTCCAAGGGAAGGGAGAGGCCTTGGAGGAGACCCATGTTTCACCACTTTGATATCCCTGACAAAAATAGCCAAGTGTAATTTTTTAATCTTTAAAAGAGAATTAAACTATTTTTAATATTTTTTCCTTCACTGATGTTCCTTTTGGTTGTTTATTTGGACTGGGTAGCCCATTACAAATCCAAGTACTGTACATAATTATTCAACTAATCAATTTGCTGTCTTTGTGGAATTATAAGTAGTAGCATTTCTCTGCTAACATTACTGTGATGAAATATTTAAAGGATACTTCAGCAAATAATGTAGTTGTATTTATAATAACTGATTATCCCAAATTACTGTCATCAGTTTATTACTATTTAATTGTTTCATTATTTTCCATTTTTTTTCCTAAGCAAAAGAATTTATCTTGTCATCATTTGGCCTGGGTGTGACAAGAAAACTAATACCTCATTATACCAAATATATCAATGTGCCACTATTCTATGTTAAAACTATGAACCAAATTAAAGAACAATAAGAACGATTTTCTTGATGACTTGTAAAGGTGGACTGAGTTCATCTTCCTCTTTTGTTTCTTTTGTCAAAAGAGATTTTTTTTTTTTATTTTTTTATTTATTTTTTTTTTTTATTATTAGGTCATGTAGGATTCTCTTGTCGCAGGCTTGGAACCTGGAGTCTTCAAAAGCAAAGATGAAGAATGTAAATAACCCTCAGGATCCAGACCACTAAGCTACTCTCTGAATCTGCCTTTTGTGTTTTGCTTTAAAGTGTTGAAATACTTCTGAATACCTTGAAAAGAGCAGAGAAAACAAGTAAATAATAAATTAATCCACCCACCCACAAGATTTTTCTTCTCTACTCTCTGAAAAAATTAAAAAAAAAAAAAAATCCTGTCTAAATATTTCAAACAATAGAAAGAACCTCCAAACAATAAAAAAAAAAAGAAACTATGAAGGTGGAAGGTTGAGAAAAAAAAATCCCAAATGGAAGCTGTCTGTGTTTAGTGTATCTTTTGTCAGTTAAGCCTACAGCTATTTACTTGACTAAAAGGAAGCAGAGCTACAATGCTTATCTTCCTATCTTGTCATAAGTGTTCTCAGGAAGATATTCCAAGCAAAATCATTCACAGCTAACTGTGGATGAAAGGATGATATAAATAGGACATAGTGATGGTGCTTCTGCTTTGTAAGATTCCACATATTCTAATATGTTTTCACTTAGTATCCACCTGGCCTATTGTCTTGAGTTCTTTTACATTTTTTTGATCACCTTTTGTGTCATCCTAAAAAGGAAAAAAAGAAGAAATCTCAGGTATTACAGCCAGGATTGTGGAAGAAAGGGAAAAACAGGGTTTCAGTGTGCAAATCAACACTGATAAAAACCACTGCTTCCTTCTACAAACAAACCAAAGCAATTAAAAAGAAAGTTTAAACTCTGTATAAGCCCTGAATAGAGATTTTTGTCTGTAGCAGGTGTAACATTTTAAATTTTTCTTTAACATTCTTGGTAAGAAAGCTTTCAATAAAGCAGGCCTCTCTACCTCTCAGGCTGAAGTTAAATAAATAAAAAGCTATTTAATGCTGGCTCTTAATGCATGTTGACATAGTAGATAATGGCTGATTCAACATTAAGAAGCTAATGAAAATCAATGTAAGGATGATGCATGATCTGGAAAGTACACCTTTGACTTTCTACTGTATAACTTTGTATTGTGAAGTCTTAAAAAATTCTTATCTGTCAATAAATTGGAAAAAAAAGGGATTAATGAAGTGGTTTTGACTTTAACGCTTTGTCACTTCTCTTTAATCTCTAGCTAGGCTTTTAGTCATCAAAGCACTCAATCAAAGCCTTAACTATAAGCATAACAGTGTTAAGCAGATGTTTCCAAGTAAGCCAGCCTGCCATTGTGCTTTGTCAAGTTGGAAATGGATTATCAGGTAGCATGAAGTGATACATCATCATCCTGCAGTCAGGGCACCACAGTATGAGACACCTGTGCCTTTGCTGCAGAGGTGATAAACAGCTGTGCAACCAGCAGAATTGCCCATAGAGGGTGTGGTGTTCCACTCAAAAGGGGAAGGGGCCACTCAAGATTCAAAATTCTTGTGATCAAAAGGAAGGATGAAAGTCAGAGGTTGCACAAAAGCTTACAAAGTTTTATTAGTAAATCACACTCTTGGTGTGAAAATTATTATAATTCAGTCCCTGATCTCCTAGCATAAAAATACAGCAGATGGTTTTGAATAAAGGAAAGAGAGCTGTACTAAAGAGGGGGAGAGAGAAAGAAAGGAAGAAAGGAAGGGAAATCACTAGTTCTGGCTCCAGTGTTGATCCATCTGATGGAGTGTCTAGGGTCTTGGTCTTTGTGGTTGAACTTTTTTATAGGTAAGTTTTCCCTGCCCTAGAGATAAGCTTCTTTGGCTTTCTATGCCAATTAATTATTCTTCAGAGTCAATTTTTAAGCCTTTCTGGAAATGGGCAGAGGTCCTGGGGGGCTTTGGGTGGTCTTTTTCCTCCCCTACATCCCATATCCATTTCTCAATCTCATTTGTGCCCTTGTGATGGACTGTATTTTGCTTATTTCCAGGAGCATTTGTCAAGAACATTTGTCCCAGAAAAATGCTGCCCTAGCTCTCTGTGGTCCCCTACTCAAGTCACATCACGTTCTTTCTCACAACATGTTATTACCAAAAAACCTTATTTGTTACTACCAGCAATCCTTGGTTGGCTCCACAGCCATGTTTGAGATGGACACATGAGCCACCTCAGTTTCTAGGCTTCTACAGATGCAGAGATAACCATCACTTTCTGCTTCAGTCAAGATCTTCCTTACATCTCCACCTTCCTCTTCATCTTAGTGATCTCTACCTATATAACCATCAGTTGAGACAACTCTCAGCACCTTCCTTTTGGCCTGTCTACCTTGCAGTCAAATATAAGCCATAAAGAAATGCCATGTAAGACATAAAGAAATATTGGACTGGTATAGACCAGCTGGCCTGTGTAGCAATAGCCATGACCTTGTAAGCAGCACAAAATGTCAAAATAATTTCATGGTTGAAAAAATACTGCAGGTCTGAGGTCACAGTATTTCACGTCTCACATGTATGATCAAACCAATCAGAGGTAATTTTACGTATCCATACCTATCAGTACACATTCAAACTACAGAAGAGACACAGCCTGAAAAGATTTAGAGAACAAACTATTTCCTGGAAGATGACAAATGCGAGCTGCAGTAATGAAAATCATAGCTTAAATAAACCCAAGATGTTGTGGACACAACCCAGCATCCTTTCTGTACAAATGGCCTGTGCCAAAGTCAGTAGGGAGCTTGCCTTTACAAATAAGGACAGATCATGTCAATTCCTTCCAATAATAGTCATTAGTCTTTAAAAATATGTAAGGAGTAATAAAAAAGCAAACAGTGTTTGAAAGCTAGTATTACTTTTACCCCCAATGTAGGAAATCTGAATGCTCTCTGTTTCCTCAAATAATAAAATTCATCATTTTTTCACTTCACAAAATAATTAAATCACTTAGTAAACTTTCATATTTGCTTTCTTTAATTCTTGTTTCTAACCTGAAAATCTACAGGTCCTTTGTTATAAAAGCCCTACAACATTCTTTCACATATTCTTCCAGCACTGAGAATCCAGGCACAACAGCTTTGTGTTAGTTCAAGAGACAGCAAGACAGATCCATGTATGTGTCTGCCAGCATGTCAGGGTACAGGTCCTGACCAGATTGTCACAGATGAAGATGGAAGCATAACACATAAGGTAATCCCATTTCTCCAGACCTTGAATCTCTCCTTTAGTTTCCACCCTTAAGGGAAGAATGTTCCCTCATGCTCATTAAACTGACTCAGTTTTCTTTTGTTAATATACGCCTCAAATATATACAGATACTTCAGATATCTGAAGGTTTCCTAAAAGAGCAATTCTATTTAACTTTCCAGTGATTTCACATTCCTGTCCGTAAAATAGTTTGGTCTAAATCTTGTATTGTTTCAAGTCACTTTCAAAATTTACAAGTCTATTTACAGCTGGGGTTTCAACCTATTTTTATATTTGATAATTGTTTCATGGAAGACACTATTTAACTGAAGTTCAGATATTCTGACAAATTGGTACATAGTTTTGGTGATGGAAGGCATTTTTTTAACCTGAGCATTATACATTTGGAAGATCATTTCAATAAAAGGTCTTTGAAGAAGCAGAAAATATTTCTAATATGCAGGATTTTTTTTTATTGGTAAGCTGACAGTAGTTTATTCTTGAAATCAGTGAGATTTGCCTCAGGTGTCTTCTAGAATTTTCTTGATCCCGAGGATCAGAGCCAAAGCAATTCACAGTGAGTGGCATAGGAACTCAGCGTTCTCTGCTCCCTTCTCTTGTAGGAAGCAAACAATTTAAGGGAGTGAAAGATCTCAGGATTAAATTTTATTTTAGTAATATTTTGTTTAGCTTCCATACTTACTATATTAAGCTACCTCACTCTAAATTCTTTATTTTCAGAGGAGCCAGTCAGTGTGGCTGTCATCACTCTTATGCTTTCACTTATGCTATTTCCAGATTTACAGATTATGTGGTTATTGTCTGAGGAGTTTCTTAAAAGTATCTGGTATGCTATATTTAATGCAATAAACGTTTTGATATAGTAGTGGACTTAAAATGATGACAGTGTTTCTAGTGCTATTATTGAACATAGTGAAAATGGAGAGGTTAATTTAAAGAAAACTGCATAAAGTAAAATAGAATATGAATGTAATTAAAGCTTTGCTATTGACTGAGTTGCTGAGAATGGAATTTTCCTTATACATTTTATTGTGAATCTGTTTCTCAGTTGGTTTCTGCTTTAAGTCAGTCTTGAACTGTTACTATAAGAATAAAACAATTTCCTTTATGCACAGACTATACAAAATTCTTTGCCAATGTAGAATTACTGCAGGGTGTTTTCATGTAGGTTATTGCTTGCTGCGGCAGTTTTTCCCTTTCTGACAATTTTCCACTGCTTCTTGAATGGATCTTCTTTTTGACAACTACCCCAACTTAGGTCCAAAATGAAAAGATGCTTATGCTCTGAAGCTTAGAAGGAAAAGTACAACCTGGATTTGTTATAATTCATTAGCTTGTTCCTTGGTAAGAAGGTCAATATGTTTGTGTTCAGGTTTTGCTGTTGGCATAAATTAAATATTATTCCTCATTAAATATGATGTATTTTTTTCTTATTGATCAAGGACAATTCAGTGTTTTGAAAAGTTATGTTCAAAGATCTTTTGAGGACCTCTTTTGTGTGGCTATAATTAAGAAAATAATAATTAGTAGGTTTTTTTTGCCTTTCAATTTTTTGTGTCTTGAAACCTTAAAAATGCAGACGTTATATTCCCATATAGGTTTTTCTATCACCAAAATCAGGAGATTCATAATGATGGTTCTGACTACAAATGTACCTTGGCCTTAAATATATATTATATACGTTATTGGATATCTTATGAAATTTCTAAGCTCATACAAAGTAAAAGCTGCATATCAAAGAGAATTTATTGTAATTTCAGCTCAATATTATTTTCAGTCTTAATGTTTGATTGTTAGACTTTTGCAATTCATTTTTCAGTAACTTTCAAGATATTGAATCTGAACACATGCAAGAAGATATTCTAAATTCATACCAGAATCTATACTTACTCATTTTTCTTTCCAGAACCTTTCATTAGGGAGTCACTCTTGTATTAATGAAGCTCTGGAAACAAATTCACATTTTTATATTGTCTAAGGACCTGAAGAATACTCTGTTTTGGAATATACATGGGTAGAAGAAGCTGGTGGACTCATCCTTCTTTAGGCTGTGTCATGAGATATGGGTTATAACCTTCTGGAAGTTCCTAACTTGAGTGACCCACTGTCAGACAGCGTAAGTTTCAAGAGATTTTTTGGGCAACTGGACATTTGCTTTGCCTGAATCCTCAGCTGAACACTATTCAACACAAACTTGGGAAATGAGACCACAGCTTGCATACATCCAGCACTGTATCAATCCTAATTTGGTAACAAACTGTGGAGCTGTGTAATGTCTATGATTAGGGATTTTCCCACTTCTTTCCTGGAAGTGTCATAAGACAGTAAATCTGTTATCATCTTCAGGTAAAATCTTGCAACCCTGATTTAAGCCTCAGGAATTTGATAAAAATAAGAAACCGGAGTTATTCAGTGCGTATGTAGGAGCAGTTTCTGAGGAAGCCAAGGAGTATCATCTAGGACATGCAAAAAGTAACCCGTCAGATCTTTTGTACCAGGTTGGTAGGAATGGCCAACAGTTGACGCACTACCACAGCAACATAACAACAAAAAATAAAAAAATAAAGGAAATGTTAAGATGTTTGATTTGTTTTTCCCATTCATGCTTTTTATTTTCAGCCATCCTCTCTCCTTTTGGGATCACTAACAACACAATATACTTTTCTGATGGTAGAAACAATAACTACTGATCCCACTCCAAAATTCCTGTTTAATATTAAAATTTTGCATCCTTTTTAGGACACATGTGCAATATAAGTTGTCTTGTTCTAGTAGAAGATGTGTGATATTGTTGCTGAGAGGATTTCCATGGAATTCCTCTAATTATATTTTGTGGTCGGAGAAGGAAAGTATGGCTTGCTAAAATAAAATGGGACACACAGTTATGACTGTGGATATGCTAATGGATCACCATTTCAAGCCCAAAAGATTTAGGAATGTTTTATTTAAAATATTAAGGCCTGCTGTATCCATTAGTTCAATGGAGGTGAGGCTGTTGTGACTCCACGTTCCAAGGTCTACCAAAACTGAGCATGAACAAGTGTCCTTGGTGGGTTTCTCACCAGAGACAAATGTCTCAACCTTCTCCTTGAATATCTCCAAGGAATTTGTTCTTGGTGCCCCCTTCACACTGATCCACTGAACATTCTCAGCCTCACAATGTTCCTCTGAATGTTGCTGGGCTTCTGTGCTTAGAGTGAGTAGTTTTTAATCATATAATCTAGCATGCATTTTGCAAGCATTTTTCCACTCATATCATGAGTAATTGAATTTAAAAAGTAATAATTACCCTTCATGGTCAAGAGCAGAATATAAATGCAGATTTCTTTGCAGGCATTTTGACTGCTTGCTTTATAGGGTTTTATGAGCTGTTCCTATTATGTGTGACCATTTTCTTTATAATCAAACATACATTGCTCTTATTTATTCCAGTATTTTTTTTTCTATGCTTCCACTTACAAATAGTAGAGTTTTTTTAATCATACTTATGCATAGTTGTGCTGCAATACATTTATGTTAGAGACTATTTTTCCCTCAAATTTGACATAAGAGAGAAATCACCAGGATGCATGGTTTGCTCCATAATTTCTGATTCATCCTTCAATCAACCTGAATGTTTGGAGTAAGGAGCGATTTATTACTTTTGTGTTTGGGTAACAGAATTTTTGCCAACAGATTAATCATCTGCCACTACAAGATCTTTTAGAGTAATTTGGGTGACAGTGTTGAATGACATAAAAATAATACTGGGGCCCAACAATATTATTTGATAGTCTGTTAGGATGGCAGATTAAAAAATGAAGGCTTAAAATGCTCCTGATAGTCTGTTACTCAGGAAATATATTTCAACTTTTAAAACTATTCTACCTATTCTTACAAGCTGAAGGCTTCGTGTCCTGTTAATATTCTGCTGTATCGTTGTTGATAGCATCTGATTTTGAATTTGGGATGATGAACTACATCATGTTGGGACTCTCATCTACCTTTGTTAGGAGATTCATCTCCATTGAGAGAGGCAGGGAGATTTATTTTATAATGACTATAGCTCAGAAGATTAGTGTAAGAATTTGAACATTAAGTTTTTATATTCTCCATTAATGCAGCATACAGACTTTTTAAAAAAATTATAATAATTCTCAATCTTCAGGTTTTATGAAAAACAAACAAACAAAAAAAAGCCTTATTTGAATACTGCAGAATAATTATCTGAATTTGGTTTTGGTCCAAGACAAGATGGAATTTGGAAACAAAGTAAGTGGGAACTTACTGACCCTAGAACCTTCTTTTGAAGGGCAACCAAATCTTCACATAACAAACCATACAGCCCACAGAAATGGCTAACTTCCCACAGAGAAATATTTCTTTTTCACCCCTACAATGAAGCTTTGTAAACTGCTATGTAGCCAGTGTGACTAAAATACATGACAGAGGACTTGATTTCAATTTGTGTAAGAATGAATATAATATATTATTTAGGGGACGATATAGCTTTTAATTTTTTATGCAGAAATAATGGATAGTTATATGTTATTTTAAATAAATATTATTTTTATTATGTAATATTAAGTCTATGTATTGCTGTATATCATAAACATGTCATTTTAAATGTTTATGACTTCAGCACACCTTGGGCCAGAACATGAATTATGAACGAAGTATCATCTCGTAAGATTGAGAAACAGAAAGCATTATGGAAGCCAGATGCTATCTGGGGAGTGTGTGGGAATTTCATTACACAAATACCTTTTGTCCTTATTACAAATAAGAAGAAGACACAGTGGTTCTCATTTGTCTCATTTGTAATTGTGACCCTTTTTTCTTCCAATAAATAGGCCAAAAGGACAAAATCTGGTGAGGCCTGGTAAAATGAGAATTTCCCTACTCAATGGGATTCTACATTGATGCAATGTATTATGACCTAATACAGGCCAGCCACAGAGGCTGAGGAGGAGCTAAAAGATAATACCAACCAAGTGTTGGTCTAAACTATGAGTTAATGAATATCAGTAATAATTTCTGAGTAAGACAGTAGATAATCAAGAATATAAGGAGAAAGGGAACATCCTCAGAGCAAAAGAGGAAACAGCCTTTTTTTTTGTGATGTTAGAAGAAGTAAAGGAATTTCTGAAGCAAACAAATTTCTATAACAAAAAAGAGATAAGAAACAACTACTAAGGGAAAGGACTTTGGAGGCTACAGATAAGCTAGAAGTGTAGGTAAATTAAGAAAACAAAATTAATTAAATACTGAAATTAAACTATATCTATACAAAGCATCAAAGAATAAGCTAATATCTGAGCAAGAAATAGCCTTGGAGAAAAGACTGATTATGCAGATAAAATCTGAGTCCACATGATTTCCAAATATACTACAGTAGATGGACAGATTTGAAATGAACCGAGATGAAGCTTCTGAGCTTAATATTCTTATTACCTCTAAGAAGACTGAGATTAGCTTATATCTGACTGATGCAGAAATGCCTTTTCTCCAATTGACACTGAACATTCTCAAAACCTTGAATCCAGTGATCTGAAATTTAGAAAAAGATTATTGTGCGGGTGCCTTTAGTGGAATTTTTTCAGCTAGGAGAAATATTTAGTTTTCCGTTCTTTCTTATTTTCTTTAATATTCCCCCTGGCAAGCACAGCCTTCCTAATTACCTTTGTTGGCCAAATTCTTGAAAGAAACAGGCTTGCCCAGACTTCATTAAAGAGCTGCAGAAAGGTGTGTAGAAATAGAGATACTGTTTATCAAATAGTTGCAGCAAAAGTTTTAAAATTGAATGAAGAACCAAAATTACACAGAGTTTAAAAGAAAAAAAAAATTTGGACCCACCCAATGTTGAGAATTGTTAGAATAGTAATAATTGTTAGAATAGTTAGAATAGTTAGAGTAGTTTCTGCGGAGAAAGCAGAGATTTGGAGAGGATAGGTTTTTAATGTTTCTGTGTGTTTTCTCCCATTCTCAGTGACAAATATCAGGAAAATTATGCATAAAAATACATATTTAAATTGGATTATTATAATTTCCTGTGGTGATCTTTTGTAGCCAGCATTTCCTCATGAAAAGGAGACAGTAAAGAAAAAACTTGGGAAAGCACAGAAATGAGAATTACTGTTACAGAGAATAATTTTGGTTGAATGTAAAAATTTAACTCAAGTACTACTGTTCAAAAGTGCATGATTTTGAGTTTTAGATTTACAAGCTTTTAGTACTTTGGTTATGTTTATGTAGCAGACTATGAATGATATCCAAATGCAGCCAAATGTTAAATGTTTCCTAAATCAATATCTGTCACTAATTAGAGCTGCTGACTCTTCATATGCTGTATACTCCTGGTGAACCTGGGCCTAAGCATGTTAAAAATATTTAAATTAATATGCCTCACCTCATACTTATGAAAGAATTTGGATTGTTTTTCATCAACCCTATGTTTGAGCTCTGTATCAGCAAAACTCTAACATGGGACTCATCTCTTCTTCCACCAAAGAGTCTCAACCAACAAGAAGCACTAAATGGAAACAAATTCATAAGACATTAAAATATTGGTTGTTTCATCACGGTAAGTTTATTGGATGTGTGTCTATGTTAAAACAAGATTTTTAAAAAAGCCTCTGACAATTAAAGAATTAGGAAAGTTAATTTTACTTGCTTAAAGATGAACAATCATCTTGTGGTGATATACCCTCTGACAGAAGTAAAATTAGCCATATATTTAAAGACTACATAAAATTTCAAATGAAAAATTTTAGTTTCCTATTTACCAATTTTTAGAGTACATGATTTAAAGAGAGTTTGGGTGCCTAGTATGATCATTTTCAAAATGAGACTGATTAAAATAAAAACTCTGTTACATTATTACTCTCTCAGCCCCTAACAAGTGTGAACTGTAGATTCATTGTTCAGCCATGTTAATCAGGTAACCACTTATTAAACATCTTTTTTATCACAAGTTGTTATTCTTTATGTGGGTGAGATAAATGAATGCTCATACATTTTGCCGCTGGGTTTCACTGCAAAAAATTGTGAAGCCAAATACAGAGTTCAAACCATTCTCCTTGTTTCCTCTCCAACTTTCTTATCTCTTTCAAGATTCAAGTAGCACCTTTCAGGTCCTGCTAATTCCTCTTTATCTTCTCCCAATTTAAATTCTGACTGTAGATCCCCTTGTCTCTTTCTGTTTCAATCAGATTTCCCCTGTATGAAGGTTTGGTGGCTTTGTTCCCTCAGCTGTTTCTGCACAAAACACAAAGGTCATATTCCAGTTTCTTTCATACCATTTTGAGTGCTTAAGGCAAGACTTTCTCAAACATACAGAAGACAAGAATTTAAACAGAGTCACACAGTGCTATTTTCAGGCTTATTCTTGCTTGTTACGTTTTCTTTTTGTTTCAATAATTTGAACATTTTTGTGCTACTGAAATTCTTCAAAGGAAAGATGTAACCTATGGCAGATGTGCAAGTTTACTCTAAAATCCTAGCTTTGTCAGAATTGAAAATAACTAAATGCAAGGTTTCATGATGGAAATTACTGGGTGCTCCTTAACAAGATGTGAAAACAAAAGTAGGTGAACCACACTTGTACTTTGCAAGTACGCTTCCCAAAGTAGCTGTGAAACAAATTCTTAGGTCATCTGGCCCTTCTCTGCTTTCTTTGGTTCTGAAATTGCTCTGACAGGTTTCCAACATCCATGTTTCCTTTCACCTCACTTCCAAAAACATACGAATCTTGCAGCCAGGGCTCTCTGGCCACACATGAGTTGAGATTTACTGCTGTGGGATTTTGATGCCAAGGTCAGGAAGGTATTTTTCCACCAAGAAAAACACACATTATGGGGCAAACTTCCTGTATGATCTTACTGCTTTTGCCATTTTGGACCAACATAAGAGGTCACTGCAGAAAAGTTCTGCTCCTGAGTTGTCATTTTTCCTGATGGCATTTTCCTTTGACAAACTTCAATCTGAAAAAAAAAATGTTCTATTCTAAATGTTATGTTACCACTCTGTAAGGAAAATACACTTGTGCTTCCAATGTGCTCTTGATACATTTCAGAACTGAAAAAGGAAGCAGTGAAAATTTCATTTGTTATTGTAAAATGTAAAATTGTTAAGTTTTTAAAAATATTCAGAGAACAAATATGTTCCTGTCACAAAAATTGCTATAGCTCTATTTCCACATCCCTAACCTGCAACAGAGCAGCATTATCTGCTATGGGCTGAAATATGGGCTGAAAATTTTCCATAGTTCTTATTCTACCTTTGGGTTGCTAGATAATTTTAGGGAAGAAATTTTCCATTTATGTCTTTAAATTTCTAATGAAGAAAAGATGAGATTTTAAAAAAATTGATAATATTGAATGGTCAAGCTGCAAGATTCAAGTGCTGTAGATATTATACTCCATGTTTAGTGTGTGATTTATCACGTGATAATATTTGCAAATGTAAATATCTTTAGCTTCAACAGTGCTGTATTTTTTATCTGTGTGAATGAGACAAGAAAAGTGGTATTGTTTATTGAACTTCCTTTATTAATATAGAAGTTTCAAAAGAAAGGTAATTATTATAAGACCCCTTAGGCCTGATGGATTTACAATCATTTAAGATAAAAAGGGAAGAGAAAGAAGCAGTGTTATCTCTTTTCAAGAAGTAGAGTTATGGGCTTAGGCACATGGACAAGTTCCCACAGAGATAGCAAGCTAAGGAAGAGCAACCAACTTGTTTTAACTGTCCCTTTGTCTTCCCTTGGTTTGTGGTAAATGTGAAGTAATTCAAATAATCCTCATCCTCTTTCATCACATATTTCGTTGAGGACCACAGAAATGTAAATCACTTCGCACTTGTCACAGGCTAAGAGATTGAAGATAAACGTTGCTGCAGTTCAGCTATATTGGGTAACTCATTATGGCACTGTGATTTTCCTCCTGTCTGTGACTTGAGACCTAGACTGACTTTCTGTGTCAAACACTGAACCTACACTTTTTGAGCCTCACTCCCAAGTCTAAACTAAAGACAAAATGAATACAGCTTTTATGGTATGCCATTGCCAATCATGAGGACAAGACTAACTCAAGAAAGCCTAGCCCTAAAGTATAGGAGGCTTGGCAAAGTAAAAAAGAAATCAAATGCCTTGAAAGAGCTAGATTTGCAATCACCATTAATAGATGCAAAATCTTGCATTTATGATAAGCAAGTAACATTTGGAATATTTGCTTAGTGAAAAAAAAATTGAAATTTTTGGAGGTTAGCCCATTCTCCATCGCTATTCCTTATTAATATGTTGTTATTCCAAACAGCAATCCCTTAGTTGATGAGGTTATGATGGTATTTAATAATGAATCTTGAGACAAAAGAAAAATTCTAGCAATGCTTTTGCAGCAGCTTCTGAGTTTTGATATTGTCCCTGTGATTTTTAAATCATATCTCCTATATGCCTTGTGGGTTTTTTTTTATTTGTGGAGAAAAAAGGGTTTTGAACTGTGGATGTTTATGTGGGTTTTTCTGTTTGTGTATTTTTAATTATTTTTCCTTTTTTCTTTTTTTTTCCTATCCTAAAATTTCAGAATAGAGTTTGACATTGAGAACAGAAACTGGGAATATTAGTGCTTGTTCAGAACACCAGCATAATCAGCTACAGTTTTTCTTTTTTCAACAGATTGCCAATTATTTGGGCTCAGGAGAAAGAGGTCATCAGCTGTTAAGTTCTATAAAAGTTTGATGGTGTTATCATAGAAACTTAGAATAGCTTGGGCTAGAAGGGACCTTTATTATCATCTTGTTCCAACACCCTGCCATTGACAGGGACACCTTCTGCGAGACCTGGTTGTACAAAGCCCTGTCCAACCTGGCCTTTAACACTTCCATGTATGCTGCATCCAACACTTCTCTGGGCAGTACATACACAGCATTTTTATTTCAGGAAAAAAGGTAAGTTTTAAATAAAATTTTAAAAAACCCCAACCTGACTTTGAAAGTAAGTGTATAATCATTACTTCCTTACAAAAATAGAGAACTGTTAAAATCCATAGGATCCGTGACCCTTGAACAAATCTGTGGTCCATATTCTGCTGAAATAAGCTCTAGAATTACATGTATCAGCAGTAACAGTTCCTCACGAGGAATAAATAGTCACAGACAGATCACTGACTACAGAAAGTTTATTGTGAAGTCTATTCACCACATTATCTAATTTAAGCTAAACTCAGTGCCTGGAAATAACTCCATTTAACTGGCTTTTAAAAAAACCAAAAAACCCCCTCCTAAACTGTCTGGAAGGAGATTTGCATTTGTTAATGTGCAAGAGAGAATATCTTCTTTTGGGTAGATACAATGATTTATTTCAGAACTTGGTTGTTTGTGCTTCTGAACATTCTAGACTTAATTAAGGCTCTTTCCTCCCTTCCCAATCTTTATCCTCCAAACTTGAGTCTTTCATGCATTTCAGTCTTTGTGATGGGTGAGATGTGTTTCACATATTCTCTTGGTCATGTATTTTTCTCTTTCAAGATTAGGTGAGATGGAGTCATGTGGCAGAAAGTATCAGAGGCTGCAGGGGGTGGCAAGCAAAAGCTTTTAAATATGAGACTAGGGGGAATGCAGCACAGAGATGATGAAGGTGCTGTGAAACAAATGGACTGATCAGCCAAGGTTTACATATAACAAATGAGAAACTCCCTAAGGATTAGGTGGCATGAAAAATCTACTGCATTTCAAAGATCATTGAGTTAATTGCAACATCATATGAAAGCAAAGTTCTAATTGCAAGGGCCCATGGGGAAAGGGAAAGTTGGAGCAAAAATATTTTTCACCTTTCCTGTACTCTTTGGATAAAGAGAGTTCTCAAATATTCCTCTACATAAAAAGGAATCCTAGTTTTATTTCTTATGAAAATGTAACTTTTATGGATTTTAAAACTGTGTGGTCTTCTTTGGGGAGCTAATTATGAAGGAAAACTCTGGATAATTCTGTTTCTAGTACGAGTTAAGTTGGTTTCCCATCATTACTTTTCCAAGAAAAGTCACCTGAAGTCTGTGCACTTTGACTTTTCTCTTTCTCTGTCCTTCTTTCTGTATTTATATGTCTGCACATACATATAGGTATTCAAGAAGTGCAATTATATATTTGTATGCATGCATATATACACCCATATATATATGTAAAGACACATGAAGAGAGAGCTATAAATTCATAAGTACATCTATTACCTCAATAAACAGAAACTTCCTTAAGAAAGTCTCATTTTAATTAATTTTTATTTGCAAAACATTATTGAAATATACGTTTCATGGCTAAAGGCATATCATACTGATTTGGCAAGAACAAAGTCAGTTAATTGATCCCAGTTGCTATGAACGGACTTTCTCTCCCACCATTTCACTTTTGCTTTTGGAAGTACTTTCTGAAGTTAAAATTGCACATGTGGAGTAGACCTGTACTTCAGCAAATGAGTTCTGTTAGCACAGTCATTAGGTTTAAATTTATGTGAACAGGAGAACAGGAGCATTCTACTAGCCCCAGTGGATTCCTTCAGTTTAGATTCACAATTTGTGTAAGTTATGATAACAGTCTAATTAGTGGTTTGGACATACAGTTTTCCACTTGGCAGATAGACTACAATAGCTCTTTCAGAAATTCTACTCATTATGTCTTATTAGTATCAAGCAAGACAATATAAATCTCATTTCACAAGGGGTTATAAGAACTCCTACTGGGAAGTGGTCCTTTTTCAAATGACCCTTATTTATTTTTTCTGTGTGTCAGCTGGATATTTCTGGAATAGTGTCTTTTTCATCAAATATAGTATGTAACAGTCGGTATCTGAAAATGTCAGTGTCTGAGAAAGTAGATAACATTTCTCTAGCTGAAGCTGCTATGGGGGAAAAATAATGCTAATATTAGTATATTGCCAAATGACTGCACCAAAATGAAAATATTTTAGTACATATATGTCCTAATCATACCATAAAATTCTATATGATCTGAAATGTAAATCACATTCACACAGGAAGATGAATCTCTTGATTCTGGATAGGAATTTTGTTTTTAGGTTTGAAGACTCTTTTTTGTTCCATTCAAATAAATTGCAATTGCTTTTTCTTTAACTACAAATTCATTAGCCACCAAAGCTGTGCACTTCTGATCTGGTTTTAGAGAAGAAGGCTTTGATTTTTTAATTGTCCTAGAATTGCCTTATATTCATTCTAATTAGCTTTTATAGGACTACAAAAAGGCTAATTAAATGTTGATAAACTATAACATTCTTAAGATAATTCCATGCAGTATAATGAAAAAGAAACTGGAAAGTGCCATTAATTCTGCTTTTGGTAGAGTTTGAGCAGGAACAGTTGTACCATAAGCAGAAGTTTCCCAATCTATGGAAAGATTCAGCTCCTTCCAAACCACAGCCAGATGGCAACCTATGATGTAGCTGTGTTAGGAATTTATGCCATGACTTGGTAGATCTGGAGAACGAGCAGCTGGATCTGGGATGAGCTGTACAAAGAATAATTTCAGTATAAGATATGACAATTGTTCTTCTATAATAACTTCTGCTGTTTCTGGGGATTTTGCTGCAGTAGTTGGTTGAATTTGAACAGTATTGTGCATATGTTGACATGCCATTGAAGCAGCATTTGTGTGAATTGGGAAGGAATGAGCTTCTGTGTTTCACACTGTGTTGGCAGTTGGAAAGTGCACGTGGTTTAGCAAGCCAAATATTCCTGGACAATATATACAGTTCAAACCATGCAGTTTTCCAAGCTTCCCATGTAGTGACAAATGCCGCAGGAAGTATTTACTATTTGTTTTTAGGAACAAACATGGTGCCTATTGCACTGTAAAGGATTATGTATGTCTGGATTGTAGTTCCCATTTTAGTGTCAGCTAAACAATACTTTTGTCTGAATGAAAACAGAGAGGCTGAGATGCTTTTGCTCACATCTGCATTGGCCAATGACTCACGCTATATTTAACGCCAGTTTTCAGTCTTTGATCTCTATGAGCTGAATAACAATTTGCAAAGCCAAAAAAGATAAAAGAAAAAAAGAAAAGTGAGTTCTTCTTCTGTTAAAAGTAGGTACAGTGGACTTAAAGAAAAATAAATGTATGGAGCCAAATTTGGGCTACATACAACAAACTTTATTGGCAATAAATTCTTTGAATGTACTTATGATAAAGCACATGTGAAAAGATGAATTGCCCTGTAACTCTGAAGAGGGGGTGAAAGCAAAGTCTGTAAAATCAACTGAGTGCTCATTTTACCTGAAGAAGTGATTGAAATTTTAAATCAAAAGGTTAATTGCCTCATGCCTTGGATATTTTTTGCCCCCAGGTTTTTTTAGCCTATTTGTTCAATTTGATGAGTGTTTTTTTGTACTTTCTGCTACTTCTGTGATGGCACTTAGTATTCATAACCTACCTGATTTCATAGGAAAAGCTGCAAGGTGTGGAACAGCAATGGTTTCTGCAGAGAATCAGTGGAGTTGTCTTAGGATATGTTCCAAATATAACTCATTTTTTTAGATGAAGAAATATTTTTGGAAGTTGTGCTTTCAGTTGCAATTTACTTTGAAACAGAAGAGTTTCTGCACAGCTCAAAAAGTTTTACCAGATTATCATACTTATTATCATAAACCAAGGCTCCTTGGCACACTGCATGTTGTTAAGGCAGTTTATAAGGCAGTTTATTTTCTGATAGATAAGGAATATGTCTTATGCATGTCTTGTAAGTGCATTCACTGGCTTTAGGAAGGTCCTGGCTAATCAGCATAAAAATTTTGGGGGGGGGTGGTGGTGGTGGTGGTGGTGGTGGTGGTGGTGGTGCAGTGCTAGAACACCTCTCCTGTGAAGAAAAGCTGAGAAAGTTGGGGATGTTCAGAAGTAAAGGCTGCAGGACCACCTTAGAAAAACCTTACAAGAAGTAAGTAAGTAATACTTAAAAGAAGTTTAAAAGAGTAACCAAGTGTAATACAGTGATATAACATGGGGTTATGGTTTTAAACTGAAAGAGAGTAGATTTAGATTGAACAGATGGAAGAAACCCTTCCCTGTGGGAGTGATGAGGTGCTAACACAGGTTGCCCAGAGAAGTGCTGGATGCCCCATCCCTGAAACTGTTCAAGGCCAGGTCAGATAGGGCCAGCTCTAGTGGAAGGTGTCCCTGTCTGTGGAGGAGGACTGTGAGAGTGTAGACCTCGATCATCTTTTGGACCCATTTCAACCCAAACCACACCAAGGTTCTATGTTTCTATGACTTTACTGCAACACTTCTATGGATGTGTGGTGCAAACTCAATTTTCTGGAGCAGATGTAAAGAAAGCTTTAATGAATATCCCAGCATCTTTCTAGTCTGTGTTAACAATGCAGCATTGCAAACCTTTCCTGGCTTTTATTTCAGCAGTGAACTGCATGTCCTTACAATAATGCTTCAGGACAGAAAGAGGCCACTGCAGTCGTTCCCAGTAATACATCACTAACGTTTTCAATGCTTTAAAGTGCTTGTTTAACACTTTGTTGAATGATCACAGCTGTGGTTTCTGGTGCCATCTCAGTTGATCAATTCTCCATGTTAATCACCCCTTTGTATTCTGCTGATTGCCACTGTGCTTTATCTTCTTTGACTTTGTGTCTCTCAGCCTTAAAACTTCTTAAATTCTGTGTAACTTTACCACATTTCTTAATTGTCTCTTTTCTCTTGAATGTTCTCAGTATAGAGGGAAGTAGGAGAAAGGGTTATACTGCTGAATGCAGTGTATTAAAGCCTGACTCCCTGCACATGAGCTTAGGACGGACGGCAATGAAAATCCAGGTTTTGGATCCTCCACCTCAAGTTACTTGACAATGTTAGAATTGCCATTCTACATACCTCTGCTCAGGTAAGGAATTTTCCATCTTCTCCTTGAGTACAAAACCCCCACATTTTAAAACTCAGAGGCCAAATTCATACTTCATTGCAGTCTGCAGCTTCCTTGTGGAGGGATGTGGGAGGGCAGGCACTGATTTCTCTCTGGTGACCAGAGAGATGACCCACATGAGTGGCATGAAGTTGAGTCAGGGAGAGGCTTAATTTGGATATTCGGAAAAGGATCTTCACTAAGGGGGTGATTGGGTGCTGGGACTGGCTCCCTAAGGAAGTTGTCACAGCACCAAGGGTTCAAGAAGAATTTGGACAATGCTCTCAGACACACTGTGTGAATCTTGACGTGTTCTGTGCAGGGCTGGGAGTTGGACTTGATGATCCTGATGGAACCTTTCCAACTCAGGACATTCTACCATTCTATGATTACCTGCCACAAGTAAGGCATCTACTCCTGTCCCCATCATGTTTCTGTAAATACTACACAGAGGACTAACTGAGGAATCGTTTTCTCTCCCACAGGCAAAGCACCAGTGGCCATGTGTTCTGCTACACCTTGCGCCTCCATAAGGCCATGGCTCCCAGGCTTTGTCTCACAGATGCTCTCAGTTCTGTTGAGTTTACATCTCTCGTAGAAGCAGTGTCTCTATGAGAGGCAGCAGATATGAGTCACAAATATTTATATCCTGGAAAGTATTTTCTGCATTCATTTCCTGTTCACTTTTCATAAACATTTCATGTTTACTATTCACTAAATATTAATAGCATAACTATTATTCAAACTTCTGTTTTGTTTCTGCATGTATTTTTAGAAGAAATACTTTGGGATGTCTCTACACAAACACTTTCCCAAAATAATTTTTTTCAAACACTCCTTGAATCCTTTCTATCTAGTTTTCAATATCTTGCTTATCTGTTCTGTTTTTTAAAATATAAATAATGTCTAAGAGTCATCCTTCTATTTCAGTAGCCATTATAATATTTTCCCTATCTATATCTCTACATATTTGTGGGTCAGAAATGAACCTGAAGTCCTACAGACTATCTCTTACTTTAGATACTTGATAAACATTTGGCACTGGGAAAATTAATGAAGTTCAAGGAAATATAAAATTCACTCAAATATAAATTGCTTCCTCTCCATGTGGATTCTTCTCCCCACTCAACTCTTTCTACTCATAATCATAATCTAAAAACACTTTGTGAGGAGTCAAAGAAGTACAGAGCACATAGTTTAGTAGTACGTATACTTTTCATAACTTGAGTATTACCCTGCTGAGTTAAAATACCTGTTTTCTTTTTCCCTTGTTTGTAAGCTGAAAATTGCAGAATTTTCTCTCAGTTGTGACCTAATCAGTGAATCATGGTGAGAGCATTTTGCTCTCTGATTTAAATCTGAGAATTAATCTGAATTTAAATCAGAAGAGATTTATAAATAGAGATTATATATCTCTTATATATATATATTATAATTTATAAAAAGAGATTATAAATCTTCTGATTTATAATTTCTTTATCTCCCAGAGTTTGATGTGGTTGCAGAGGTTTTTTAACAGCTTTCCGATGATCTTTTGATCCTACAGTTTCCAAAAATGTTTTCTTTTCATGTCTGGATTCAGTTCGGCTGTTTGACTTCTAAAATATCTTGTCAGTGGCTTCAGAGGCCACAATGAGGATGATTAGATGGTATTTGCTGTACATGTCTAGGTGGCATTTACCTCTAAATAGCAGGGGCAAGCAAGCTCTGCCTCTGGGGCTGTCCCTCCCTGTGCTCCAAGCCAGCTCACAGCCATAAAGTCCAACAGGACAAAAGGCAGGATGCCCTGGGGAGAATGTAACTACACTCCCTCTGTGTGTGAGCAGGCCTCTTTCTGTGTCGGTTTACAAAAGGCAATATTTACAGAGTCTTTGTGACCCTGGTTCCTGTCCTGCCTCCCTGATCAGTGAGAGTGTGATGTGATATGCCAAGTTAACTTGGTAATGCAAGATGGTGATTCCCATTAAAGACATGGATGCTTCTCCAATCCCTCAGGAAGGTAGCTCCTAACAGTGACCTGTATAATATATTCACACTTCACTTTGGAGACTTTGGCTCCAATACCTTTGACCACCCCTAACATGCTGGTTAACTCCCAGGCAATGTCCACTCATTCTCCAGAAGCTTAATTGAACACTATGTGTTATTTCTTGAAAAATAGCAAGTCTCTTAGTCAGCTCTGACAAAACAGTAAATTGTGGCTTCCTTGCTCAAGGTTTCAAGTGTGTCCAAGGATGACTTTTCCTGGTTTGTATCACATTCAGACAACCATCATGTAAGCAGTAGTTGACTATGTGTCAACATTGAGGAGTGTGATTTGTGTCTTTCTCATAACATTTATTACATCTCTTACATTATATTCAATGTGATTATAGTTATTGACCTCTTTTCTAACTGTGGTGAGTTGTTAAAAATTAGTGGCTCTCTGTATCTTCACATACTGTACTCTGTAGCAATCATTTACCAATAGGTGAGTCTGAGTGTTACTCATTTCAGCGAAAATGAAAAAGTCTTCTTCCAGTAAACAGTAGCTGTGATGAGGAATTCTGTTCTTCCTTCACAATTTTTTTACTGGTTAGGAGGATTGAGTTGGGTTTGGTTTATCCCTAAATCTCTGTGATAGCCATTTATTCCTATGAGGGCCCATTTTGCACAGTAACTCAACAGAGCATTTGGTGTGTATTCACACTTTAAAAAAAAAAACAAACTACTGTATAGTTTGAACATGATTCTCATTGCTGATCTTTTATCTGAGTCTGTTTCCACAGCATGCATCTCTATTCTTGCATAATGTAACTTTTTCCATCAACTTGTGGGCAGCTGAGGAGCCAGAGCTAAATAAAGCTCAGATAAATGCTATTATATGTGATGTGAATAGATGTGAACTGGCAATTTAATAGTGCCCTTTTCTTTCTGTGCTGTATAGGATTGTGAAAGCTGAATCTGGGAGAAGCTGTGCAGTGTTCACAACTAACAAGTAAATCTTGAATTTAAGCTTGGTTAATTATGTGGGTGCAAGTGGATGCCTCTGAGAGAAATGAAATAATTTGGTCTAATGGCAATAAAGTCTGATTTGGAGAATTTTAAGACTCAGATTTGAAACCACTCAAATGCAAAGCAACACATGTTTCACCAGTGGATTAATAAACTAAATTAAGGCTTAGCCAAAGATCTATATATAAAGTCCTAGAAATATTAATAGACATATTCTATAAGTATTACTTGAATTACACATTGAAACCACTGTTGAAGAATTGAGACTTGTACAGTTTTAGACTACTCTTAAAATATAACATCCTGTTACTGGATGGTTTACAGACAAATTATTGGACTCAATAGAGGGGAAATTCTTTTGCTTGTGTTATACCGGTCAGGTTTGATGATCGAATCATCCCTTCTGGACTTAAAAGCTATGAATCTGCTCCTTTTCTGCAATGTTCACATAAAAGGTCAAATTTCCAAGACTGGAATATTTCACTGAAGGACCAGAAGCTTTCTAAGATGTCTTTAAAATCATGGAAGGGGTAGAAAAGACATAAAATAAGGACAAGAGAAGGAATACAAACTAAACTTAACTAAGGAATTTCTGTCCTCAACCTACAAATGGGAATAAAATACTAAATATCAGAGCATGCTATGTGCTTCCAGAAGTAGTTATGTGTCAGTGAACAACTATATCACATAGCTTAAGCTTGGTCTGCTTATGGAAGGCTCTCTCTTAATAATCATAATCTCTTGCCTAACTAGATGCTGAAATTCTTCATTAAGAGGAAAACTATTTTGTGATTTGAATGCGTACATGTCACCCCTTGCAAATACATGAGCATAATTAATAAGTTACAGTGACAAATACGTGGATTAAAACAGCTACTATGTAATGACATTACCACAGTCTAGTATTGGCATCCACCCTCCCATACTGTCCCAAGACAGAAATACATACTGAACAACATTTTCATTTTTGGAGTTCATGCACTAATCTCAGTAGGAGTTTGAGTGTACAGAGGAAGTCCCAATGAAGGTCACTCTTAACAAATGGGATATATGTTCTTGAGGCACCCTTTTAGACTTTGCAACTGTGACTTATTTTATAAAGAGATTATACGATAAAAATAACGTTCTACAATTTTAACTTTAAATACTTATTTGGTGACTCTAAGGGGGAAAAAAAATTCTCAAATGCAATTAGTAAAAGCCTAAACAATTAATAGCCCTCTAAGCAATTAATAATTTATGCTTCTCATAGATGACTTATCAAATACAGGCAGAAACCAACATTCTTTTTCCTACATTTTGATGAGCTCAGCAACATTGACTCATTTATAATGAAGGATTTCTAAACTGTAATAAAAAGGGATACATTCAAGTAGCACACATGTTACTTATTAATTTCCCCTGTAAGTATGATCTCTATTTTGTGCCCCATTAACCTCTACCACCAGGCAAGGGTTTAATTTCTAATTTATACAACTGCTTTCTGATCAACTATCGGTAATGGCAGATAAGCAAAAGTAGTAAGACATGATATTTGGAAGAAAAAATGCTGAGCTGGAGAGCACAGTGAGAGGTGTTTCATTTAGCTGATAGTCTTGCATATAACAATTCTTATCTAAAGACCCAAGAGCACTCAAATTTTATAGCAAATATAATAGCTCTTTATATCCATTAATGAAATTCAGCTTTGGCTGAAGAAAAAATCCAACATCCGTTATGAATGTACACCAAGATGACACAGAAAGTAGGAGTATAATAAGGAATCTTCATATCACTGTAAGAAATAAAGGAGCAATTAGTATAGTGAAATTTCAACAAGATTAAAAAAAATTATGGCTCTGTGCCACTTGAATCTAGCTTTAGTACATTTTTATCTTACTCAAGGGATAATATAACTCAGAATCTCTGTATTATTGCAATTTTATGCTTCTCTTTAATATATTTTGTATTCTTATACATAATTATTATTAATAATAACTAATTCTGCAGAAAAATTCCCTGATGAGTGGGTCAGAATTTTCCCTGCAGTGCAATGATTTGTGATGTCTTTTGAATGGTTAATAGTTTCATTTCTAAATTAAAAAAAACAGGATTTCTATGAACTGCTTTTCCTACTAAAGCAGTCCAAAACAATGTTGTCAATCTTCTTGTTTTCCAAGGTACCTGAGCAAAATCCATTTCGGCTCATATTATATAGAGTTTCAAAAATAAAATGAAGAATGGAACTCTTATTCTGTTTAAATAGAATTCTTTTTTTAGAAGTAGCTGTGATAACATCATAAAATTTCTTGCTGGGTTCCTTTCTGTAAAAACACAAAGCAGGTTTTATACAACTTCTCTTCCTTACATGCAACTTCCCCCCCTCCCTCTCCTTCACACACCCATATTTAGGAAAGGGAAATTCTTGACAGCAAGCCCTCAGTGGCAATGACCATCTGGCTTTGTGTTCACTGGTAGGTGCTAATTGGCAGTGGTGAAAAGTGATGGTAATAAACTCTCAGCCCAGTGTAGCCAGGCTACACTGTCAAGAAACCCAGCCCTGTTTGACTGAAAAAAAAATATTCTTTGAACTTTACAGAATTTTTAATAAATAGAGTTTTTTTGATTATAAATGCTTAGATTTTTACCAATGTTAGGAGCATACTGGCCTGACTGTCAGAGCAGCTTTACAGCAAAGGAAGAAGAATTTAGGTCGTTGTACAATTGAAGCCATTAACATAATCTTTCTTTTAACAATTGCTGCACCAAAGGAACAGTTTTGTTGTTTGTTTTCCTACAAACAGAATTATGTTTCAGAGAACAGAGTCTTGGGTGTACCCTACATCTTCACAGGATGCCCTGATTTCATGGGAAGTGTCTCAGATATCAAGGTTTATAGGAGTTATATAGTAAAGTGAAAACCACAATGTTACTTTGTACATGTTATATATGACTTGCAAAATGTATGTACTCAATAGCACATTTCTTTCCCTAGATTTGAAATTAGTACCACTATATCCATTAAACCTACTCAGGGGAGGGAGTACCTGGCAGAATCTCATTCATTGGATATGGTTCTGACTTAATAGACACTTCTCTTTTTTTTTTTCTCAATATAAGGATATTAAATAGTTTGAAAGAAAGGTTCTAATTTGCAAGTGGGAAAAGTTTGAATATTATTTATTTGTATTTTGGAGACTACTTCATTTGGTTTCATCCAAAAAATCAGTCTTGAAATGTATTTTGTCTAACTTACAATCTAATCTGAGACTTTTTAGCACGAGTCCTGCAAAATGAATTTTAAAAATTTAAAAAATTTTCTTCAATAAGAGTACATTATATTGTGCTGAAAATTCATAGCATGACTTTCTGAAAATGTTAGACAACAAAACTATATTTATTTATATTTTATTTATTTATAGAATAGTTATTACTGCTGAATACTAAAGCAAATAAAACTATTTTAGAATTTAAAACGAAATAGTGACTTATTTTGAGAGCTGATTATATGTGATTTTAACACGATCTTTGTTGCTTATCAGTGTTCAACAGACACCTTGGGATTTCAAGTTAGAAGTCTAACTTTGACATGAAAAACAGAGGTGAAACAAAATTTATCTTTAGTTTCTATTTCCAACAATGATAGTACTCCTCTGCCCTTACTAAATCCTTTCCTGACTTATGCTTATCTTTCTCTGTGTAAGTTCAAGCCATAAATAAGATAATAGATATAAATTTGAAATGTGACATTTTCCTTAATTCAGTTCTTTTGCAAGTTTCAGTAATTACAGGGAGAGTATTTCATTTTTGTAGAACATGTTGAGAAGAACTACATCTTGACTGGTAATTGCTACTGGTATCAAGAAAAGAGCCTATATCCTTTATTTCTTATGCCATTATGGATCTGATCCATAGAATTCTCAGCTAAATCTTGGTTCTAGAAGACTAGAGAAAGAAAATCAATTGCTAGCTTTATATATTTGCAAAGTGACACTTGCTAGTAAAGTTGTCAGAATCTTATGTTTCTCCAGTTGGAAGGTTTATAAAAGCTACTTCATCCATATTAAATTCTAAAGTGAAATAGATTTGTGTGGGAGAGAACTTAATCTCAGTTTAACATCAGTACAGCACCCCAAAGGATCATAGTTCATGCCTAATTGAGCTTTTGCAGCACAGTCACGATCACTTACATGAGGAGATAAAAAAGATGCCATGACTTCAAAAGAGAAAATACTTTACTCTGCTCTGCCCTCTTTCCCTCTTGCTTCTCTCTCCTCCCTATTCCACCCCTTTAGAGCAATAAATGCACACTGCATTTTGCACATTCCCACAGCAGATAAACATAGGCAAATTTTCCTAGCGATGACCTTGGTTGTCAATACTTGAAAAACTTAAAACTATGTCTGGCCATAGTTTTATAATAAAAATGGCCATGTTTTTTGCAATTCCCATGTAACTTTTCCTATACAAAAACCTCAGTTCTAGCAGTTGAGAAGAGCACTACAACAGGGATTATTTGGATGGTTACTACTATGGCTCCCATTCAGTAGCTGTGTGCGTAAGTTTCTCCAGCTCATAATGTGAAAATCAGCCACTTCTATTCAGCCTATTGTATTCTGTGGAATCAGCAAAAGATGAGGATCAATGCCATCCAGTTTCTAGAAGCCTGTATTAGCAATAACAACTTACCAAGAACAAGAAGAGTTACCGCAGGAACTTCAGTGTATTTTCATTCATCTTGCACAGATCAAAAGGAATATCTTACAATAAAATGAAATGCATATTTTGCACTAACAAGATATGGCATAATGCTTTCCATTCCATCAATGGACACAGTGTGCTAAGACTGTCTCTATCAAAAGTTCTGCCTTTTTGCACAGCACAATAATGTCTCTCAACCTCCTCACCTGTTCCCCGTTCCCTGCAGAAATGTGATTGTATCTCAAGCTGCTAAATGGAAATGATGGCTGTACATTGGAGGTAGGAAATTTTTTGCAAGTCCACTTATTCTAGTGTAGAAAAATTGAAGTTACATGTTTACCCAAGAGGCCTTGCACAGAATATCTGAAATAACTTGCTGGGTGCTCTCTGAAATACAGGAAGAAGACACACTTGTTATTTCTCCTCATGTCATGTCTCACCTTGGAATGAATGAATGTGTTGAATCAACCCAATTGTTAGAGAATGATTGAAGAAGAAGTTCAGATAGCTTTTAAGGTAGGAACAATGGGGGATTAATACTGACAAGCCGGAATCAGTGCCCAAAACCAAGAAGAGAATCCAGATTAAGTTACACGTTTTGTCTGATGCTATGCAAAAAACACTTCCTTCCCAAATACAGCATTTATTTTTCTTTGTAAATAATTTTATAAAGAATAAATGAACAGGTGTTATTATACAATATTTATAAATCTTGGCTGTCTAGTTACTTTCCTTTCCTTTTTGTCATTGAAAGATTATACTAGAACACATTTTATATCTTCATGCACCAGGAACTTTAGCCAGTTACTAGCTTGTTAATCAGTGAAGAACACAACTGGAGTTAATCTAGTCAGTAAATCAGTCTCAATACTAAGCTGGTACTCTTAGAACAATTTTTTAGTTTCTTAAATACTGACTAAAATATTTTCAGTTATGTAATAGCACAACTAACCTTGACTATGATTGCCACACTACTATGTCAATACTTCATTAACTTCTTTGGCTCGCGTTTGTGCTCTAGTGGTGCCATATGAAGATTTTACCTAATGCTTTTAGCAGAAAATTTAAATAGGACAAATCCAAGACATCTAAATAAAAGAAGAAAGTGGCTGCATGGCCCATCATAGAGTGTTGCTGTAATGCTTTCCTTGTGAAACCCTTTTTCATGTCAAAAGTAATTTAACTGATGCTGAACAGGACATTGGGGAGCCTTCCACAGAAAGTGGTTGTGCACTAATTTGATGGGACCTAGAGCAAATAGCAAGTGCCTCAAAGGTTTTTATTCCCAGATTTTGAGGGAGCTTTTAGAAAGAGTAGCATAGTTGCTTGAGAAAGGAAATAAGAAAAGTCTGAAATACCCATGTACTTACATGAGGAAAAAATCTGCTGTCTTTCAACTGCCACAACACTGGTAACTTTGTGATTGATATTCAGTAAGCACAGTCCTAAAAATAAATCAATGCACATTTTGAATGCTGTCTGTTTGGTTACACATCCTTGTACAGTCTTCTGTTTTTTAAGTCCTGATAATGAGTCTTTGTTCTGATTTTACAATTATAATGATATTCATAGCTTTAAAGTCATTAGAATTAACATCAGTAAAAACAGTTAAGATCCATATTATGAATAAAATGAAAATTAAAAAGAGAAATTATCCGGAGTAGAGATGTGCCTTGAGTATGTAAAATTTTTTTTTCCTGTTTTCCATTGACTTACAGTCTATTATTACATGTTGCTGGTAGCAACCTTAAAGCCAAAGAATGGCTTTGTATTCTGCAGTCCCTTTGGAAGTTAAGCTACTCAGAAGGTTGGCTGACTGTTATATAAATCAGATTTTATGTAAGTCAGTCTTAATAAAAGAACTACTATAACTGTGC
Organism: Certhia americana; assembly: GCA_018697195.1. NCBI lineage: Eukaryota > Metazoa > Chordata > Aves > Passeriformes > Certhiidae > Certhia > Certhia americana. The sequence continues at coordinate 7,289,186 of CM031879.1, forward strand.
TCTGTTTGGGGGCATGCTATCCATTTGGAAACAGTTTTTCCCAGCTCCATGCAAGGAAGTGCCAGCCTGTCCTCAGCGCCTCCACAACTGTTTCTAGGGTATTTGATAGTTCTAATGCATGATGCCTGCCAAGTCCACCAAATCTCCCGAAAAGTAGCTATAGCAATGAAAGATTATGTCAGATAAGCAAAAGTCAACTGTGATTACAAACACCATGAATGTTGCACTGCATGATGGTCACTGTTAGACACAACAGAGCTTTAGCTGGAATCCTTTGTGGTGATGAAGGGAAAAGAAAATCAATCATATTTCATGGGCATCATCACATGAATGTAACATCCTGGAAAACACCTGGAGAATAGAAGGCCTGACATCAAACTCCACATAAATCTCTGCCTCCAGCTGGATAAGTATGGACATGTTCCTAGAAAAAGACAAACGTAAGATATATCAGACCCTGTTACAGATATCTGATGAGAATGTCATTCATAAATACCTTAAGTATAATTAACTCATATAATGTGACCTTCTGAAAAATTCAGAGTATATCTAATTCAAGTACAATTCAATATAAAAAATAATCTAGCTTTTCCTGCAGGAAAGTTAATAATTCCATGTGACTACAGACCGGTTTTCAAAATTTGGTTAGTTTTATTTTGAGGACTTAGAAGAGGCAAATCCAATGCCCTCTCCTAGATTTTAACATGATTTTGTTAAGAAGGAATAAGGATCTTAGATTTTTGGGTTTTATTGGGTTTTTTGGGTTTTTTTGAATACTCTATCTTTCACAACAAACTTAAAGTATTCTTGATATTTTTTGTCTCATTTTGTAAAGGTTTGGTAACAGCTCTGGAAAAACTATTAAAAACAGCATAATACACTTTTATGTGCATTTATTTTTGTTTTGTTTTCACTCACTGGCTATGATGTTATTAAAGAAATATACAAACATTACTGACATCTTAACTTTGGAAGTATCAGAGCAAACACTGTGATTCTCTCTCATTGCACTAGTTGCACTTGATTCAACATTCACAGTATAGTTGAAGAACTGAAGGAATCATGCAGCCAATGGGACAGTTTCAGGATCTGTGTTTTTTAGCATAACATGTGTGTGATCCATGAATACCATTTCAAGCTCTCTTTTTCTGGATTTTGTTAAGAACAGATGAATGATTTTAAGCAGACTGAGGATCACCTGTATCCATGAATAGTCTCAGAGAAATTAATGGGACTGCTTATCAACAAGGAACTTAATTTAGCTCAGGGTGAAGTAACACAGCGTGATACTTACTTGGCCAGATTTATAATGCTTATATTTTTGGGCTGCTTTTTTTGAGAGCTAAAAAAGTTCTGTGCAGTCTTCTTTAAGATGGATCAACAGACTGGAATTGCCTAAGAATGTGATCACATAGGCAAGTAAAATCATTAATATAATAAAAATAAATATAAATATAAAAATAAATATAAAGATCTTTCTTGACAGCACTCTTCTTTTGCTCTCTGAGACATGTCTTTCCTGATCTTGACAGAAAATAAAATTATCAGTGCATTTGAGCTACCAGAGAACACATTATAAAGGAAAAGCAATTTTAATCTTTTGGATATAAGTAATATAGACAGGATTACTGGTTTCTGACTGATTTTTCCTCCTTTTCATGAGAATATAGATATCAAGTATTATTGGTTGTTTTTGTTGTTATCATGGCTGGTAATTCCCATCAAACAAGGCACAGGGGATGATGTCCTGTGAAAAGCTACTCTATGTTTCCCAATAGTTTTCTTTAATCTTCCTCTGAATTATCTGGTTTCCTCAATGACTGAGGAAAAAATTCTGGCCTTGAGGACTGTGATTCACCATAATAGTCATACTTTAGAAAACATATTAGTCATTGAAAAAAACCCCAATGATCTTTTGCAGCCACGCTCTTTCATACTCTAGAAGTACATTAAGCCTATATAAACTCAGTATGCTGCTCAATCCTTTTATTAGACTATTTCTGTTAGTAGAAGGACCAGAATCACATCACAATATCCTTAAGGGGCACTAATGTGATTTTCCCTATGTCTTTCATTAAAAATTCACTTCTCACTTCTCTCCTGAAACAAATGATTTGGCTGACCCGAGTAATTCAGCCATATTCAGAGCACATTCTACTTCACTATGTGTAATTCAAAGAGATGAATATTTATGTTAGAAAAGTCTAACAAGTGTCATTATAGAATATATAGACCCTATTACTCTCCATTTCTATCTAGCACACTGGTACTTATGTTCACCCCACACAATTTTTTCCCTGTTTTCTGAGCAGCCACCTATAACATTGATGCATAGAAGTGAGACTATCAGTCAGGTAGTTGCTTCTAAGTCAAGAAGTGCTTAATCACTAAAGGAGGAAAAAGTATCTTGACAAATCAAGGCTCCACTGCCTCTAAATACCCAATTGTTTCCAGCTGAAAATAAACACTGCTTCTCCCTGTTCCCTGTTTAGCAACTCTGCAAAGTTCCTGGGAGGCTGGTTCAGAAGGTGGGGGGAGAATCTACATTACAGAGGAAATGACCTCTCTATTGGCAGGATCTGCTTGAAGCCACCCTGCTTTTCTGGGGCAGATTAAAATGCCAGTTCATACAGAGAGAGGGAAGGCAAGAGGGTATTGCTTTTAGTATTTGATTCAGCATAAAAAGCAAAGAACTGATCAAAGTTAAATAACACTGATGAATCAGAAACAGGAAATATTGTCACTAAATAAATAGCATGATGTCATTTGTATATTAAAAAAGGGTAACATATTCCATGTAACTCTTAATATATATTTTTTAAAATTATTAAAATATTGGACTATGATTTCATATAAAAGTCAAGACACAACACATGTAGACCAAAAATCTAAGCTAAAAGTCACAGTCCAGAAAGATAGAAATGAAACTAGGTATTCTATTTCCAAGGGTCTTCAACATGAATGTTGAGAAATCTTGAACAGCCACGTGGAAAATTTCTGTCTGTTTGGAAACTCATGTTTACAACTTTCTGTGCATGGAAATGATCAGAAATAAAGGAAAGCTGTATATTTTTTACTGTAAGCAGCTCTGTTCCAAAACCAAGAAAAAAAGTATTTTTGAACTCTTTTTAATAACCTTTCATTCAGACTTTTCTTATTAATGTTGTGCTTAATTCCAGGGTAGAATGTACCTACTTTGGCATGGTATAAGACAAGAGCATATACAGGATTATCACAAAACCATGTTTGCAGCACATGCAGTTGCCCACTACAGATTGTGTGAAAAGGGCACAGCTTTGCCAAGCAGAGCTCTTGCTGCTTCCAACAGGCACTGTGAAATTCCTCTACCTCCACAGCAAAGGAGCTTTCAAAACTCCTACCAACTCAGCCACTGGGTCTGGCAGGCTGCCCTTAGAAAATAGCCCAGCACCAAGCAATTTGGAGAATTTAGGCCCCAACTGGTTATTGTGCTCTTTACATAAAATATCTTCTATATAAAAGTTTCCCATACAAAGAAAGTTGTAAATAAAATGTTAACTCAGGTACAGATTTTTAAATTTGCTAATTATTTTTCATTTTTAAATGAATGTATTTAGGAAACAGTGTGTTTCATATCTGCAGATAAAATAATAGATTGTGAAAACATTTTCTTTTCTTTCCTTTTAATTACGAATCAGGTATTTGAAACATGTGCAAGTCTGTAAACTTTGATGGAATATTGTTTAAAGGGTCTGTATTTTGTTTCCTCACTGTTTAAATGCTTTATAATCTCTATCAATGTCTAGATTAAGTTGAATAAGTATTAAATCTAAATATAAGTGATTCTCAGCCAAAGAGTCTCCAATTTTGGAAAGCCAATACAGTGACAAATCAAAAGCAATATCATCAATAAAAAAGTTGGATTAGCTTGACTCTAGCATTTATTTGCTTTCATTTTTACTCTGTATTTATCAGAAAGTGATTTGGTTTTCTGTGGAAATGAATTTAAAGGAAGACACACAAGTCCTGTGCTGTATTAAACGGTCTTTTTCCCTTAGTTATTCTACTATTCTATGGGGTTTTATTGCAATTATTATTTTGATATATCTACACAATTTTAAATCTTGTAACGCTCTTGTAATAAGGGTCAAAATTTAATATAAAAACGGGTAAAATTCAAATTTTTCATGTGATTTGTAAAGAACTGCAAGTTTGAAGGAGTAGGAGGCTGGGACCAAACGTCTTCCTTGGCTTAAAGATGCTGGCTGAAGAAGGGTTGACACAATTTTATGTTAATATATTTGATATCTTGGACATTCTGGATATAATTGAGTGCAAATAAAATAAGAAAATAAACCTTCTATCTACTAATGTTTCAGCATTTGATGTTGGTGTCTATAATATTAGTTCATACTCAGGTGTGCCATAAAATATGTTCTGTTAAACAATTGAAAAAGGAGGGGAAGAAAGGAGAAAGAAATTACCTTTTCAGGTTATTCAGACTCACACAGGAACCCAGCGAAGCAGAACCACATCACACTGCCTTGTTGGACTCTGTCACAATTTGTCACTCTGTTCCAGCAGAAACTTCACCCATTTTGTAGCACTACAAAACCAGAAATTGATGTGAGAGAAAAAGTCTTTTAGATAAGGAGTACTGCAAGATGTAACTTAAAGGGGTTTCTCCTGTAACTATTTTTTTAAAAGGAAAAGCAACATTCTTTCTTACAGAATATGATGTTAGGTTTATCACCTCTAGCAAAACCAACACATTGTAATTTTTTTGTTCAATTACAGTGCTACTGTACTTTTTATGCTTTTGCACACTATGAGCATGGTTTCTATTTGATAATTAACAACATGTGCCTCCCTTACATGGCAAATGATGTTTCTTAAATGGAATTTTTTTAATTTTTACAAGTTTTGCATGAGTTTTTAGGAAAGATTTTCAAATTCTTAGTTTTTGTGCAATGTTTTAAAAGCTTCAAACATGTAGGAGAGCAGGTTATCTTAGATTTTGAATCTGAAAGGACAAGGATTATTTGAAATTCAACCTGCTTCTCTTGTGGCTTCATAAGTAGGGACTCTATGAATAAAAATAATTAGTCTTACAGTATGATTCATAAAGTATTTTGAAGGATAAAATGTATGTATTTTTATAAGATGATTGACTGTCCAAAAGGGGTTTGTATTCCATACTTGATATGTTTATATTCCATAAACATTCAAAGAAATATCTTTGTTGTATATTTCTAACATGTAAAGTAACATCTCCATTTTTAATTACAGGGAGTCTCAGACATGAAGAAATTAAATGACCTCAAAAAATACCACAAAAGCAAAGACAGGAATTGAATCTGGATCTCCTGAATGTTAATTATTTGGTTTCATTTGCAGAATTTGTCCTTTACTGTGTTGCTGTTCTGTATCTTTCATTTGATGTTCCTGCAGTTTTTTTACTCCAAATAGAATAGGTTTAGAAAGCAGCAAGTAGCTGCAAATTCATTTCAGCAAATGTGAAAGGAAGCAGCTGGCTTGCTATTATTCAAGTAAATTCCATTTTTCTGGACCTTGAAACTTACTTTTTTAGCCAGAAAGTGAAATAACAAAATAGATATCCATGAACTATGGTGCTGTGTCATGGCTACTGATTTGAAGAAATGGTGTTCCAATTAGGAACCATATTTTCTGTTGAAAAACACAATACATATAGTCAGTACTTTAGGGAGACTTGCTGCATTCTTCATAACCCTAAGCAATCCAGGTAGATTTTATCTCAACTAAATTTAGCTGCTTAGATATGTTCAGACAGCCAGAAATTCTATAGAGCATCGATACTTAAAAGTTCCCTACAGTCTATAAAGTAGAAATAATAAATAAGAAGCCATGTGTAAAAGAGATATCTTGTCACTGCATGGAGCAAAGAGGTAATAAAAAAAATAAAAAGGACAAATTTTTCAGCTTTTACTTTTAAATTTGATGATTATTTAACTGTAGAAATTATCTTTATGAAGAAACATTACAGAAAAGGAAGAAATTGATGGCTAGGGTCTGAGGAAGAATGAAATGCATGCTTAAAAGCAAGCTGTGGATCACAAAAGGCAAATAATTATTAATTTGCTTGAAAATTCTGCATTTTAATTTTTTAAAATGTTTTTATGATGCAGAAATTTATTCCAAAATATCCAGTAAGATTTGAAATCCCATTTTGCTATTTGATGATTTAAAATATGTTACCTTTAATAGAAGGAACTCAAACACTAAATGCTCTGTGCTATTTATAGGGTGGAAAGAAGTGAGGAATTCCAACCCCCCAAAAGTTGCATTTTCAGGTAATTTGGTAAATGGTTAGCATTCTAAATGTTGCTATGAGTCTTTACAGTAGACTGAAGAACAGGAAATTTAAATGATCTCTTGCTACCAAGGAGTCAATTAATAAATCTGTACGGTTATGAATACCCCACAGGGATGAAGGGCAGGTTAAGAAGGAGATCCAAATTAAAACCAGTTTTCAAAAGTGTTACTGATAATTATTTTTTTTCTTTTTTCCAAATGCTTTGTATTCTCTATCTTCCAAGTAACACAGAATGAATGTAAAAATTTATGGAGAATATAGTTTCAAAATTAATACGGAATATAATTTCTGATTCAAATTCACAACTCTCAGAGTACCAGCAGTTGTAGGGATTTGTTCCAGGACAAATCCTTTCCAGAACATTAATAGCTACAGCAGGTTATTTTCTAGTTTTATTGACCAATGGTCAGTGTGACATGTTTGGGCTGAGTCCCATTTTCAGTAACATTTAATACCCTAAAATGAATGTGTCATCTTGTCATAGCTACAGTGATAAAAGGGACAAATATGGATTTGATTGCATAGAATCATGTGATTCTTGAGAGCAAGTTTGATGGTGCTTGGTTTTTTCTTTTATCAATACTGACATACACTTGGGCACCAATATGTACACTCTCTCTCTCTCTCTCTGTGCTGTTGCTACCAAAATTAAATGCAGTACATAATCCCAACAGAACTGATCACTTCTTCCACTGCTGTGCTAGGGAGGCAAAGTTGAAGCGATCCATAGACATGAACCACCTGCGTCCATCCTATCACTGGGACCTTAATACCATGGTAGACTCTGTTCTTAACTCCTTTGAAACCTTCTCTTGTAGTTTTACCTTCTATTTAAGACGTTTTCACATCCTACCCTAAAAATGCAGTTACCTGAAATTACATTTCTCAACCTCACTGTGCACCGACTCCATTGCTCTGTGTTGTTGGCTCCTCTTTGACATACAGCTTTCAAATTGTTTTTGGCACCAAAGCATTCTTTTTTCTTTGTCCAGAGGAATGTAGACCACTTTCTAGTGAATTCTACATGTATTTCTTGTTTCTTTCAAACAGGGCAATCCTCTTCATAACTATTAATTTCCACCCCACCACTCCTCCATCACACGATGGTGAAACGGTTTTGGGGGTTGAATATAGT
>CM031879.1:7296704-7398733 GCA_018697195.1 Certhia americana
GTTAAGTGCCAGTGAAAGACAGCTGTGAGTATGTAATTTTATTTTTAGGGAGATAATTTAAAGATATTTTAAAAACAGGATATTAGCTGTGGAAAATTACTGGCCCTTGAACTGAAATAAATAAAATATGACCTCCAGTACCAAATAATTCCTCCCATCTTACAGCTATTCAAACATAGAAGTCAATTGGTCATTTGTTGGGTGTTCAGCCCACAGAGAAATAAGCTCCCAGCTATGACTGATCAAGATTTATGTGTTTATAAATATATAATTTTAGTTGGCAGGCTTTCTTTATCAAGCACACCCCCTTTTTAGAAGAAAATGGCACATTTCCATAAAAGTGACAAGTAATAGCAATCTTTCTCAGACAGGCTTCCATTTTGCTGAGTGTTTTAGTCTGAGGGTCTGAACATGGGAACTGTGTGCCAGACCTGGGGAGGTCCTGTGAATAGTGCTATGTGAATAACTGTATTTCAGTACTTGAAAAGTGAAAATGAGGTTTCAGTACTTTTAAAATCAAAATTACATTTCAAGCTGAATAGAATGAAAAATACTTTTTCTCTGTTTCCATGAAAAAAGAAAAAATTAAAAAAAAATTTGCTGAATGAAAGATAACATCCATAGTAAACCTCAGAGGAAAGGTGCAAGCAGATCTGTGTAAAATTATCCTCTTGTTTGAGATGGGAATGCAAAAAATTATGCTCTGGTAAATAAAAGAATAATAACAAACAACAAACCCAAGAGAAGTTCATATTTATGAATTTAAATAAAATGTTGACACAGTTTACAATTGGATCTCTCAACTGTGGACATCTAATCACTGATGTACTGGATAAATAAGATGCACACTCTTGCTTTAAAGTTTTGTGAGGCTAATCACTTCCTAGTTTTTTTCCATGAAAATAGCTGTATCTGAAATCATTCAATTAATTCAATATGAGTTTGCCAGCAGTCAAGAGAGAGCAGTCACTGGGATCAGTTTTTATAACATTAACAAGCCCTGATATTTATGCTACATGAATTCCAGGAGCTTAATTTTGGAATTGTTGTAGTTTGATACCATGAACTGGTGCCCAGTAACAGAGGGAGCACGTTGGGTGCAGTATTTAAATGTATCTTCTAGTTCAGTTTCATCCCAAAGGAATCCCTTTGTATGTTGTCCCGCTTCTGTGCAGTGTAAACCAAGGGTAGTCTGTGAATCAGAAAATTCACTCCAAAGTCATACTCTCTATCAGAACAAAAGTGTTCATGTGGACAGATGCACACTGAGCCTACTATCCTGTTTCTCCCCAGGTAAAGTGTTAGTGCAGTCAAAACAGGGTTTAAATGCCACAGGTAGCACTGCTTAGATCCTTTCCTTCTGTAACAAATTTTTTTATTCATAACCATCACTTTAATACAGGCTACAGGTGAATCTTCTCAAACTTGTGCATGCTTTGATCTTGAGACCAGAAATTACCTATAGTAAGTGTTGATTAGTCACTATGAGTCACAACTCATCTGATGACATTCAATCACAGAATTTTGTTTCACAAAATTGCCAAACTAGTGAGCTGTAATACAGCCCTCAAGGTACTATTAGGCAGTTTGAAACCAATAAAACACAGAGGATGATAATCACACCTCAGGACCTCAGGATTCTTGGGAAATCTTTGGTCCACACTTTATGTAAGTGGATGTGACCCATCTGCTCTATAGTATGTAATCCCTAATCTCTATGGGCACAGGTTCTTATAGTCAGAGAACATTCCCCAATTCCCTTAGCACTGGAGACATAATTCCCAATCCCACTGCCACCCCTGGCCTTCCTTTGCCCACCCTCACATCTCTGGAACTGGTTCTGCCCAACTAACACCTCTGGTTTTTACCTTGGAACATTTTTTTACTGCACACATGGAAAATTTGGATCTTTATCTGGAAACAGTTTCATAGTTTTGGAAAAATTCCCAAAACAGGACAAAAACTAAGAAATACCTTGTTCTTTTCTAACACTGGAAATAAAATTTTTCTGTTTCATTTCCTATTTTTCTGTTACTAAAAAATCCAGGATTTTGAAGCCCAACCCACCAAATTACTGAACATTAACTTAAAGCACATGAGCAGAACTGTTTGTAATCAGAAAGGTAAATCCATTGCATTGTATTATTGGAATGGAAGAAATTTATTTTATTTATAGTGTTTTCATTTTTTCACAAATAATGCTGCAACTAACTTGATGCAACCCCAAAAATTCTGTTTTGTGAATTAAGGCATGAAATAGTGTTTTTTGAATGAATTTTTATAGCATATTCACACTTCTCATCAACTTTAATAATTTCAGGATATTTGGTTTCCTTAGCCATCCCTATTAATAGAAATCGAATCCAGTTATTTTACACAACCAGAGAATGAGGCCGTCCTGTTTCTGGCCTTTTTGATGATGCAATAATTTGGCTCTGGATCCAGGGGAAAATTTAACTGAAGGGATAAGAGCTACACAGACTGCAGGAGTGATGCATAGGAACCAAAATGAGAGAGTTCCACTATTACAGAGCCCTTCCATATTGAAGATGATTCAACAAGTAATATTTTAATCATTCTTATTTTGAAAATTTTATCATAACAACTACTACGGTAGTTATGCTGAGCATCAACTAGCACAGCAACATCAGACAGTGCAACTTGCTGTATTGTAAATCAGGGATTCCCCCAGGCAGCCATAATTTGTCTGTCCTTCTGGTTTTGTCTACTTTAACTTTTCTATTTTAAGGATTACACATGTGTTTTGTGTTAGAGTAGGGAAGTCACAGCAGACTAAACTACAGTCTATGGTGACTTTGCCTTTTAGGTTGTGCCCTTCTTTGGTCTTGGAGGAAGATGGTCACATATAAAAACAAATTATGATTCAGAGAATCCCTACAGAGACATTAACCAGAGAAATGTGTTTTTCACCCAATGTACTGTGTCCCTGTAAAAATAGTCTTTTACTGGTCTAATTAATTGGCTCTCTAATCCTTGCCTTGCCCACTACATACAAAGTGGTTTTGTAAATTCAAAAGAGGCCTTGTCCTGAGCCACAACATTTATAAGATCATGGCATCCAGGGATGGAAAACAACTAATACATCATCCAGTACACCTCCCCAGCAGGGCAGGGTAGCCTAGTTAAAAATGCCTCAAATAACATGGCTTTGACCACGTCCTGAGCCAGCCAGTCTTCTGTCTCATTCATCCTGCTGCTTTGAAGCTGTCCTTCATTTTCTTAGCAGCTTGCTTCACAGCTCCAGCTTCTAACTTTGAATTCAGCTCTACTATGGAAAGGGAGCAAAACTCCCTTGCCTGAGGACAGCATTTTACATCCAGACAATTACTCACCTCCTGTTTATGCTTCTATCTCATTACTGTTCTTTGGAATTGGGGAAATTTGTTTAGATGAAATTTCTGTATCAGCCAACAGAGCCTCAGGATTTGATTTTTGATGTTTTTCTCACATCTTGCATTACTATTGCATTTTCACTACACAACTGTAGCACTGGATTTCTGAGTATTTATTCTAATGACTGAAACCATAGGTTTTGTTTCTGGAACAATGTAATATGATTATGAAGGGGGCAGTATCTCCCAGATGAGGGAAATACTTGTACAGCCCTGATAATGATATAAATGAAACTTAGTAGGCAGGCAACATATTTCCCTGAGATAAACAACTGTCTTATCTAGTTGTAAAATAGACTGAAACTCCTCTTTCACTTCCTCAAGGTTGTAATTTGAAGGATTTACTTAATCTGTTTGATACTTTGTCCAGAGACTTCTTGAAAGAGAAAGTTGTTGGCTCTTCAATAAAGAAAATTTATTAAAGCCCTTGGTTTCAGGGGGTTTCTGTTTCCTTTTTTCTCTTTTTCTTTAAGTGAATGTGTTGGTGGTTCAAATACATATCTGTCTAGACAGATGTCAAAAGTAAAATCCAATGATAAAGCCTTTTCTCTTAATAATAATAAAGCAAATTAAAAAAAATTGTGGTGTAAAAACCACCCAGGTTCTGAATATGGAGCCAAATCTATTTGTTTCAGCTACCACATAGCAAAGGGCAGTCAGTCAGACAGACCAGAAAGCCCCTTCCACAGAGTGTGGGTGCAGGGAGGGGGCGTGTGTACAGTAAAGTGGTTAGAAACACAACAATGGATTTTGTGGTTTTCTTCTTTGAAATCTATTGCCTGGTTAATGCTGGGATTCCTGAAAACGTCAAGGGAAATAGATTTTTCATTCTCACCACACTGGGGATTCTTTTCTTGGAGGGGTTTTGTACAATCTGAAAGGTTTGAGAACTCCTTCCCAAAGCTCCCCATGGCTGCAGTGAGGTCAGTCACACTGCTCAGCAGGAGCTGTTGCAAAACACTGGGGATTTCAGTGCTTCAGTACTCAGCATCCCAGCACCTGGGTGTTAGCTGCCTGACAGCTGTACAGGGATTCAAAGCAGGATATATACCTAGGAACATCTTTAAGCCAAGGGAGAATTAATGCTTTAACCACAGTGACATAGAAGTGAATCCACTAAGCTTCTTTGTGCACTGAAGTTGAATAAGGACAGCTCACTTCCAAGCACACTCTCTGTTAAATGCCAAAAGAATTTCTTTAGATTTACTTCATTTTTCCCTCAGGTTTTGGACCCATGTTGCTGTCACAAGAAATCTAATACATTCCTGATAAGCAGATTATGTCCCACTGCTGTGAATGCCATAGCATATATCAGCTCTCTGTGTTTGGGATCTGTCACTGCATTTGTCTTGTACTAGGAATAAAAATGCAAACTAAATGTAGCCCAGAACTCATGTCCAGAAGAGATGATGTCATCATCTTGCTCAAATAGGAATGTGGAAACTTTAAGTGGCCAATAAAACTGGTACTGGTTTTTAAATATTCTGCACCAAAATGCATTTGTAGCTCTAAAGCCTGCAACTGATTTGTAGTCAAATTGGTTTATTTTTTGAACAAATGCTTTTAATTTCATCTTAAAATGATAATTTCATTAAATGATGGTCATAGGCATAGAGAGAAAATGTGTAGGTTATAATTTTGCATGTCTGATCATGGAAAGGTATTTTCTACAGCTGTATCCAATAATGGCCAAATCACTTATTCTCCTGTAGAGAAATTAATAGCTAAGGACTGAGGACACTAAATGGAAGCTTTGAGCCATAAAATATTATCATTTCTCAACTGGTTGTTTGTTTGTTGTTTTGTGTCCTTTTTAAATAATGAAGAACCAAGAAGAAATCAAGCAGAAGCAAAATCATATAAAGGGAGAACTAAACAGCATTCACATTGATAATTTGGGATAAAAAAGGACATCATCAATATTTCATAAAATATATCCCCCATTCTGAGTTAATAGGAAATATCTGATAGATATAATTACTTAATATTGGACTTTTGACCACTACATTTCTTATTTCCTGCTCAGTGATCAGGATAAGAAATATGTCATGACATATTTCATCTTTATCCTCAACAAACAGCTAACTGTTTCATTTATTTTTTTCTTTTGAGAGACTTCAGTAATAATTTAGTAGCAAAAATATCATCAAAAATACATTCCCCTAGAGAATCAGTAATTTGATTTGCATCCATAACTAACCGTACAGATTGCTGTGACCCATGTAGTAATCGTAAGTCAGGCACATGGAGTTGATTTCAGGAATAAGATACACTGATATGCCTGTTTATTTAGTCCAGCCTATAAAGAAATCTGTTAAGAGGCCTGAATTTGAAGAAAGGAATATTTATTCCTTTTTTTTTACAAGTTAGCCAAAATACCCAATCTATGTCCCAAGCAGTATTGACATTCACCTGAAATTACTCATGGAAACAATGTTACTGCAAACAATAAGGTTCCAAGCACAGTATGTTTCTATATTTACCTGTCAAAAGCCCGTCCTTCTGGAATTGAAGAATGTAATTTAATTGAGAATCTTTTTCTTCTTCCAGAGCATTAATTTATCATGTAATTTTGTGGCTAGTTTGAAGTACCGGTTCATGTTCAGCCAAAATCTTTTGCTTAATAAATGTTGTCTGAATTTGATCTTGGATCAAAGAGAATGCACTGTGTATAAAACAAGAGAAATAGCACTTCCCTGTCCTGGAGACATCTCATACAAACACTTCTAGTTTCACACAGGGTTAGGGTCCAATTCCTGATGACAAAAACAAAGACCTACAATAGTTCTAGTCTCAAAATTCCACAGAGGACCAAGTCTTACTATTATTTACTGTTACTTCCTTGTAACAATCAAGATCTGGCAGCATTCTTCTGCTATCAGTTAGCATATCCTCCTGAGGGTGAGTGGGGTCATTGAAGTGGTGGTTCTGTTCCTTTTTCATTGAGAGAGATTCCAGAAGATATTATTGAGTGATTACTCACCTGTAGGATCAGCTTTTTCACTTTCTTGTTGTGTCTTGTCAGCACTCTTAACACGTGTCCATGGAATTTTTACGGAGTTAGGGAGTTAGGATGCTGCAGTACCTGACACAGTTTGGTGCAACCATTTCTCCCAACACAGCTCACTTGAGGTGGTCAGTGGCCAATTTGTAATGGAGACAGGAGCAGATATGAATTCCCACTTCAAGGGCAGAGGTGAGGCAGAGGTCACATTTACATGATGTATTATAGATCTTTCCTTCAAATCCTACATCAGTTGTAAGAATTTTTGTATGACAGAATTTGAACGTCAATGTGTCAATATGAACTGCAATGCCCAGTGAACAAGTAGTGACATAAAAAAAATCTACAGATGAAGCACTGTAAAATAAGTTGTTATGTAAGTGTCTTTTAAATCTTTTTGTATTAAATAAATGGAGATATCATTACCTGTGTGCTACATCTACTGCACATACTGTACTAATGCAAATACAGCTACCATTAACTTCGGTGAAGGCCACACAGCTCCTTTTGGGACTGCTCACCTTCTCTAGATCTGCAATCACTGTCATTCAGAGACAGAAAGAAAGAGAGAATTCCTGTTTTAGTTCAGTGTATTGGCATCAGAAGAAAGAAGCAGTTTTGTAAATTTTAAACCTGGTTTCTAATTATGGTTATAACAAGTCTTGGACCACCCCAGCTTTAAATTTTCTAAACATTTCATTTTGTTTTATGGTTATAATGTTTAGAATTTGTTACTAGTACTAGTAGCCACAGATCTACTTATTTATGTCGTGCTCCTGCGTTTACATTTCACTCTTTCAGTTAAACTTAAACCAGTTCACACAATATGTCAGAAGTATTTTGTGTTAGAGTTCTTAGATTTAGAGGCTCAACAATTTCATTACAATTGCTCTGGATCTGAAGCAGCTGTAGCAAATCAAACCATGGTTCACAGACTTCACATAGAAACCCACAATTAATTTGTAATTCTTTTAATGGACTTCTTTACTCTACATAAAGTCCACATATGAACACAGCAACCTTTTTCCCTCCCTCCTTTAAAAAAACCCAACTTATCATCTTCCTCTTAAAGATAGTGTAATTATAGGGATTCTACACTGACAATCAAATATAGCATTTGAATTTTCAAATACTGTTTACTTAGAGGCGTGTTTTCAGGATTTTTTTTTTTACTTATCTGTCAGCATTTACTTAAATGGCAATTATACTATGGAAACAAACTCAGGTTTGACAGAGATCTGTTGTATTTGTCTTATTAGACAGAAAATAAGGGGTAAACCCACCTTGTTTACTCTTCAGAGAACCTTGTACTCTATTACATGAGGGCTCCACAGCCCTGAGGCTTTGTGTTTGTACTGATCTAAGACTGAATCCTAATATTTGAACATCTGTGTTGCCGTCCTTTTACCTACTGTTTAAAACTGTATAGGAAAAAGTCTAACCCCTTGGGGCAAGACTCTGTACCTATTAAATTGTAAAGATGCTGAGGTATAGAGCTTGACTGCCTTGCCTGAGGCCACACATTCTCTTGCATTGAAATTCTGTGTACCTTTCCACCACTTGCTTTGCTGCAAAACTTGTTGTGTAAGGGTGTAAGGGCTCACAATCCTCACAAAAAATTTGGTGAATTATAAAGAGAGAATTCACCCTGTGAGAAAACAAACTTAGGGAAAAAAAGCTCTCTCTTGCATGTAGAATTTTCCTTTTCTATTGTTAGGTTACTTTCCAGTGCAGGCATCTTTTCCCATGCCCAGCAGCCATTCCCAGATTTCTTGTTGACAGCCAAAGCCTGAACACTGAGCAGCAGCTCCAGCTTCTGCCTCTGTGCCTTTGCCCCAGCCCTTCCCTCGGCAGGCAGGGAAGGAGCCTGAGGCACCCACACAGCCCACCCTGCCTGAGAATCAGATTTCAGACAAAAAAGCTTTGTCCTTGGGCACAAATATGAAAATCAGCTTGTTTGGAGATTTCTGACTCCTCTGGAGCTCCAGCCCTGGGTCACGTTGTGTTTGTAGAGAGCCAAGGAGTTGTGTAATGGCTGGAATATTAGAAATATTCCAAGGGTTAGAAATGCAAGTGAGTGCATGTAAGCTCAGGTTGGTGGGGAATTGCCCTTATTTGTATGCATGTATTTGTTTGAATAGACCTACTGCACCCTACACCTTATCCAGATATAAAACGAGGGCCAGATAGAAAACAAGGGTTTCTAGCAGCCTTCCCTCCTCCAGCTCCCTTTCCCCAGCTGGGAAATGAAAATGGAACTTTAATGTTGGGGAAATTGTTTTGAATTTGCCACACTAACCTTTTTGGTACCATTTCAGGATAACTAAAGTGCACCTAGTCAGTCTATTGAACATCTCAGATGACAGCTGAAACCCAGGAAAATTTAATAAATAGCACCATACAGCAGCTTGGATAGGAGTTCTGGAGAGAGGTAAGATTTGAGATTTTGCACTTATATTTGCTTCACTAACTGAGTAAGATTTTAGATTTCATAGTGTGAGCTCACATTTGGATTTTTATGTACTTTATGAAAATACATGTCATAAATAAGAAGAAGTATTCAATTTTCCACAAGACCTTTCAAAGAAAAAATTCCATTTGGGCTACCTCAGAATCAGAAATGTTTACATTTTGTAGGCTTATGATGATGGGGAATGAGTCTTTAAGAAACGTCTTAGTTGTATGTTTGTGGGGTAGTTTTCGTTTCCTTTTTTTTAGGAAAAATTGCAAATATTTCAATAAGAACTCACAGTATCGCAGCCAAAGGGGAGTCTTCACTAACCTTAACAGGCACCAGATCATGCTGCTTTACAGCAGATCTTAATGGCCAAAGGCAGAACACCTGTATGTCTCAGTGCTACAGAAAGGTGCCAGTAATAACAATCCCATCAGGTGGATACAAACTCATCCCTGCTGAGGCCTGTGCTTGAAGACAGCGCCTGCATTGCCTTCTCCTCTGACAATATCTTAAGTACTCATGCTGGGCTACTGCCAGACAGCTGGCACATCAGCATAAAATCCACTGCAACCTGCAATTGTGTGCAAGAATTGGAGCAAATATCTGTGTGATTTAGCTAGTGCTCCTGTGGTTCAAGTGCTGCTGGCACAGCTTCCAGCTGATTCAAAGCAAGCCCAGGTATGTGTATGTGACCTGCTCTTGGAGAACTAACAGGTAGACATGACCTGCCCCCTGCTCCCGATTATACAGCAGCCTCCAGGAGTCCTTGGGCACTCTGATGATTTACTTCTGTCCTTTCACTAAAGCTACAGGTTTTTTCTCTGTCCCAGTAGTTCATATATTTTATTCTTCTTGAACAGATCTTTCCTCTCCCATCCATGTATCCTGCTATTACATTTATTAGCATTTCATTATATTATTGTTCTGGGTTCTTTTCAGTTTGCTGGCATACAGACATGTCTTATTAAATCTTTCTCTCCAGATATTATTATCTCTGGTTGACTACCAATTTTTTTTGAGTGCATTATTGTCAAATGCATATATTAGTTTTCATTTTCCTTTCTTTGTGATTCTTTTTCTGTATAAAACAATGAGAAATATAAAGACTTCACATGAATTTAATGCTTCATCTTACTAAAAAAGTGTAATTCTTAATGTCTAAAATGCACCTTGTATAATCCTAAATGATTATATGCATGAGATTTTAATTACAGAGAACTTTATTCCTTAATTAATGTATTCCAGACATCTGTAGTTTTGCTGTATAAAAACCTAGTTCTTACCATGAGTATATTTTTAAGTCACACATGCGAAAAAGAGATGAAGTTTTCTGGTACTTGTTAGTAGTGTAAGAGAGGTTGCTGCTTGGCACTTTTAAATCTGATGCAGTTAATCATCACAGTGCTTTGACCCAGCTTTTACATTATTTTTTTTAAATACTGTCCAATCCTACGGGTATCTAATCAGATAAATAATTTTACTGACATATACAGATGACCTGAGGTTCCATACTCAGAGACATTTAAAATGTAAAGGGGAGAAGCTACTGTGTAAAAGCACAAAAAAGGGGAAAAAAAAATAAAAATCAGATCCTTTTTCTTTAAAGTGAAAAAATTTATACAGCTAGAATCTTTTTACCCTGATCCACTTAGGAGCATGCTGTTTAACGACACTAAGTGATAATGTACTTAAATGGTTAATGCAAGGGTTGATCCTCCTCTAAAACTGAGCTGGGAACAAAAGCTGAAATGACTTTTTGAAGGGGAGGGACAGGAGGAATTCTGACCCTTCTCCTGGCGCTTTACAACGTGAAACCGCAAAGCAATTGAGGAATCAGTGCACGGCACGTGGATTAAAACGCTTCCTAGAAGCAGCTCGTACTGTACATTGCCTAAACCCACCCTGAACTTTCTCAGTGAATACAGCAGCCTGACAGCCCGGCTTCCCGCTGGGTGGATCCTGCAACTCCAGGAGGGAATGGCACTTCTTGTTTTTAATTAGCAAAGGTGAAAGGTGAATTAAAACTAGCTGTTTGGCAAGTCAGAGCAAGGGGCTGAGTTCTGAGGAGCACCAAGGAGGAGGGTGCTTTCTCTTTTTTTCTGTGGTTTTTTTTTTTTTTTTTTTTTTTTTTTTTCCCTCCCTCCTTCTCTGAATGAATTGCCTTGCAGGAGGGACTGAAAATACAGCTTCTTCCTGAATCCACTGGCAGAGTTACTAAAGACAGCTCAAGACACAACACTGCAGAGTAACGCCTTGGAATGTCCTCGCACTTTATAAACAATTGTCCTAGGGAGGGAATATTTTTACATGACATTTGCACAGCTTGACAAATGGCTAGCTGAGGCTGTGTGCTGCTCTGATGAACATTGAATTTCCCACAGAGACACCCCACAAACTGACCAAAGAGAGAGATCTAACTGCACTGGCAAAGTAGAAGTGGAAGTTGGAGCCTTAAAAACACCCCACAAAAACAACAAACAGCAGCAGTGCAGTGAAGAGAACAAGAAATTTATCTTGGGCAGGATGACATCTGCTCAGGACATTCTAATCCTGGCACTATATGGCTTGTTACTAGAGTTACCGTCGGGATGTCGTGCAGCAGATACAAGGCAACCAAGGTTACGTCTGTCACATAAAGGTAGGTCAGTGTGTCAGGTTTTTAAAGACTTTATACTGTGCAAGTTCATTGACTTCACTGAATGTTTTGCAAAGGGATTAAATTATGGTCCTTTGATACAGTAAAATGTTCCTGTTCAGAAATATTGTGAATTGTTTCCTTGTACTAGTCTGCATCCTAGATTAAGTTTACTGAATTCTGGAAGACTTAAGGTACTTGCAGTGATGATTTTACTGAAACATTCTTCTACCTAAAAGTGTGTTAGATTTGCATGTCATTCTCTCTTATTCTCAATGCTGTAAGGAGGCTGTCAGGTCTCTTCATAAGAGGGAAAGAAATAGATAAGATAACCTGAAATTATTGCTGAATAAATGTGCATCATGTAACACTTGAACAATTAAATATCTGTTTCACTTTTAGAATTCTATCTGTCTACAAATATAGCTAAGGCAAAAGGACTGAATTCCTGTGCAACCATATGATTCATTTTCTAAACTAGCAAGTGTCATCACACTATAATTAAAATGAGTACCTGCCAATGTAAGTCTGCTTACTGTTTAACTGAGTTACCCAAATGAAAAATGTTTGGTTTTTTCTGACATATTTATGTAGAATACTTATAACTGGTTTTTTGGGTTGTTTTTTTTTTGTTTGTTTGTTTGTTTGGTTTTTTTTTTTTTGTTTTTTTTTTTTTTTTTTTTTTTTTTAAATAAATTTCTTTAAGTATCATTTACCTGAAGGCTGAACCTTTCTTCCTTAGCTCCTTCAGTGTCACTCTTCTGTTCTGGATTGCATGTGATTTAAATCCTTCCTTATGATTTGGGTTTAATCCTGTATATGTATATAATATAAATACCTGTGCATAGCCAGGGCATTTCTGTTCTCTGCAGCAGGACATACATTTGCAGATTATATACTTAAGTGTGACAGATGATCATTGTAATAGGATCAAAAATGTAATTGTGCAAAATACATTATTGATTGGCTAACTGTCAGTTTTTGGATATTACCTTTTAGGCACAGATGGAAAAAAAAAAAGCTTTTTTGCCGACATAGTTGGGAATGAGCAAATTTCAATTTACTCAAGAACATTTCAATGGTTATGCAAGTGAAAACTAAGCTGCATCAGTGTAAAGTACATTAGAATACCTGTTCTAAGAATGGCTAAGATTTAAGTATTAGCAGAATCTAGAGCTCCATGTGTATACAGCTTTACTCTAAACAAGGTTTAATTGTGTTTTATATAGCAAGCTAAATTACCAATTATAAGGAAGGGAGAAACTGAATAGGATAATTGGTCTGAAAGTCTTGTAGGAAGCTATAAGAAATGGTATTTGCTTTTATAGGGCAGTGAAATGTTTTAGAGAAAGAAGTATTTTTCATGGAAAGCTCTCTTGTAAGTAAACAATTAATTGCTCTGGATGAAATAAATTATATGACCTCTCCTTAACATATAGACCACTTTTCTTTTAATCTATGGTTTCAGAGTACAGTAGGAATGAGTGCCAAATGCTGATTGTATAATCCTTTCACATCCCTTACTGTCGAAAATGTACATTTGAATATTGATTTATTTCTGGATGTAACTGCTAGAGCTATAATTATTATTGATATTTGTTTGCTTCTGATGGGGTAAGGGAGATGAGGAAAGCACAGTAAATGAGACAAATAGACCTAGTGTTATGTTGGTTCAGGATTTTGGCTTAACTGACAGTCTTGGCAAACTCCCCACTATGGTGCTGTGACTATTAACTGCTTCTCTGCTCACTTGTAGTAGTAATTGTTTTCCGATGGAACTATGTACGTTTCACTGCATAGTACTTCTCTTTTCAGCAGTGAGCCAGTAATTTCGCCATAACACATCATAAGTCTGATATCTTCAAAGAGATCTTAAAACATCCATTTCTCACAGAGGGCCAAACCTTACCTGCCTGATGGCAGCTCCCTCAGATCCAATGACACAAAGGTCTGTCCTCATAAATTCCCTATCACAGTCACATATATTTCACCTTGTACAATACCTTATCACATTTTTCACACTTAGGATATGTGACTGATTTTACAAGCAGTGTTGCAGTCGGAGCATGCCTGACCTCATATTCCCAGCCAAGGGTAGGAAATGGCATACCTGCCTGCCACCCTGGGAACAGCTACTGCAACCCTCACAGCCAAAGAATGTAGCGACCGAGCATGAAGACAATGTGCAAATGTCACTGCTGTCCTCACTAATCAAACAGGAGCAGCAGGAGGGACCCTCATCTTAATTGCATTTGTCCCAGAGAAAGGCTGCTGTGGGTACCAGAGAGGTGTGGGGCTAGTTGCAAAGAGGTGATCATGCACCCTCTGTATGAAGGTGCTTCAGCCTGCCCTGTGAGTTGGCTGTTGTGGCACAGAGGATGAAGCCCATATGTGTAAATTTTCACTGTGGAGTAGCTGCAGCCTCAGACAAAAAATTCACTGCAAAGACCCTGCAACTTGGACTTCGATAGGCCTGCTAACTGCTTCCCTTGGAAACTGCAGATGTTGGTGGCTAATTGGGATTCAGGCCCTTTCAAGATAGGCTAGTGCTGACTGGAAAGTTAAATGCTTCTGTGATGAGTATGATGAGGTTATGGACATGAGATTTCTTTTTTTTGTTGTTGTTATGGAGGGATATTTAAAACCAGTCCATTTTAACATCCTGTTTTCTTAGGATTAAGAGAATACTTGCATAAATTAGAAATAGAGTCTACTTTGATTTTTATAAATTCACAAATTATCTCTTTAAATCACTTTTAAAGTGGTGCTCAGTGAAAGTGAGTTAGTGGTCTGACATCGAGTGGGAACCTTTTGCTCTCACAGCAAACCAGACCTTCACCTGCAGTGCACACATGTCTCCAAACCCACAGCAACAAGCTCAGGTCCTAACCCTTGCAGAGGGGTTGCCTGATGGATAGGAATACCACAATCCCCCTGCTAATTAAGGGATATATTGTGCAACCCCTGTTTGACTCCATGGCCATTTACTCTGCTTCAGTGGGAGCTAATGAAAGTCCTGCATTCATGAACTACTGTTAAACCTGTCAAGTCAATGCAAACTGTAATGGTGATTTTTGCTAAGGTAGATGACGGTCTTTCTTCACAGTAAACTCAAACGTGAATTTTGCCATTCCTTTATCAGATGAGAATTGATCCTATAATCACCTAGAAGTCATTTTATGGTTCTAATTTCATTTTTAGTAAGTTTGAGATAGGTTTATATTCAGAACCTGAAAGTGTTTTCCTCAAACCATCATCTTGTGTCCATTAGAAAATTTATTCTGCAATTAGTACCACTTGCGGTAATAATTGTTATGATTGGGGTATTAGTGTTATGATTGCACTAAAGGTCAGTGTTTGAAGCTGACCAACCAAGATCTATGTACTCCAATTGCTTCATATTGATTTGTAGAGATAAAAATGTTATAGTCTGTTAATATTGTAATATTAACATCAATAGAAATAGATTTCTACATTATTAAGTTATAGGTTGAAACTTCATTTAAAAACCATCAGCTGATTTTGTGTACAGTACAGACTCTGGCTAAAGGGGTGTTAATGGAAGCTAAGCTTTAGCCCCTATTCTTTATAAGTTGCTGGTTAAATTCTTTCCCAGTATCCCACAGTTTGAGTTCTTGCAATGGGAAATGTATAATTAAGGTGAAATCAGCACGCACTGCATGTTAAAAAGAAACTATTTATATTACAGATTGAAATGGATTTGGTTTCCAGAGGACAGGAGGGATATATTTTTATAAGCCCAACAGAGCTACACTGGAAACATGTGGGGCTGAAAGGCCCATGAAGGATGTAATTGTATAATTCAAGCATTATGCATGGTTTTCTTTGTATTTCTAGTTTGTTTGGGATTTTTTTCTTTTCCTAGTTCATAAATATGGTAAGGAACAAAGGTAATACAGTATGAAAATGAGATGTTCAGCCTTTAGAGTAGTCTGTACAATTCTGTTGCTGCAATGGGTTCTGGTGCAGTTAGTGCAGCAGTTTGCACATCTTGAATGATCTGTTTTACCCCCTACATTCTCTTAAGTGGCTTGCAGGATCTTGGCATTACCTGACCTCAGGTTGTGTAGCTATGCACTGGATACTGCTCTTGTGTGGAAAAAGTGTGGTTAAGAATCAGTTGTGCCTGCCTTACCCATTGAAATATGTCTTTTTTACCTGTTGTTGGAACTGCTGTCAACTTTCTACAATAGAGTCAAGCTGCAGCAGGCAGAAGGAGCAGACTGAACTTAGAAGGAAATCATCTGGGTTAAAAAATATATTCTCCAAGCACAAATATTTCAAATAGTAACATACTGCTAAGGAAGGGAGAGATGAAATGTTGCAGACAAAAACTGATACTCTCCATGTTCATAGTCAGATTTTAATATGTAAAATGTGCAATGTAAAGCGTTTACTGTAGAGGAATTCAGGATTTTTAGGGGTGACTAATCATCTTGGAGGGCTGCTGAGGTCTGTAATAGCAGAAAAAATGTTTCATTGCCATTTGCAGGAACCAGAGTTTCAGGACACCTACTTTAACTTTCCTGATTGCAGCTTCCTTGCAATTTAGAATTTATTGTAATTAAGAATTTCACCATGCTTATCTATGATATCTTACTCTGTTCTCTAGCTAGAGGGCAGTAAAATTTACTCAGGGGCTAACAACTACATTGACTAATAAAAATAGAGGGAATATTTAGACCGTCATTTCCAAATTCTAAAGTAGGCAAATATATTTAATAAGAGTATAGTATTTTCAATTAGTAATCGTCTGGCCATATAAATCATGGCTAATTAATGACTAGCCATATAACCCAGAACTGAATCATAACTGATTCAATTTCATATGCAAATATTTTCTATTTTTAACAGCTTTCACTGGTTTTGAATGAATAGGAAAGAGCAGGTTTTTTACAAAAGCAAATTCAAATTCAGTAAAGATGTTAATTCATGATAGATATAAATCACCTTGACTTTGTACCAGGATAAGGAACTGACTTGTGTTCTTTGCTAATATGTAGTCCAGAAAAGTCTATTTACAAAAAAATAGATGATATCACATACGTATGTACACACACACATATATACATATAAACACATATGTGTATCTGTAAAATGTGTGTATATATAGAACAGATTGAAGGTTTTGTATTTCTCATGTTGAATTAAAGAACAGTAAAAGCCCAAAGGTCTAGAAACTCATGTCCTTTATTATGGCTCCACATCTAAACATGCTTGGGTATAAAGGCTGAAAACCAGAATTATGAGTGTTTGGAAAAAACACATGGCGAGTAATGTTTTATAATTCTTGAGGCCACATAGAACTCAATGCCAACTTAGAAATATCTTAGGCAGAGATATACAATCCACTTATGAGGCAGAGAGGAGAACTTTTGCACCTCCCGCTGGATAGGCAACTGATTGTCTACCAACATTTAGGACAAGGTTTAGGTTTATTATCTATCCATATCACAAAGGGTGACTGCTAGGAAGTTCAGGAGTGCTTACAAATAATCTTAGAGTGGCTTGCTCACTGAGACAGGAATTTCTTGGCAGAGAATTCATGCTAGTTCCTTTCATAGCTGCATTTTGTTGACAAAGGCTTCTGTAAGTATTGCTGTAGCAGAGCTCTGAAGTGATAAGTGCCACCGCCAGGGATGCAAGGAGCAGACGGTTTGCAGCCTAACATCAATCACTTTCCTGTTCCTGCTTTAAAGAACTATCTGAAGGTGCAAGACCAGAGTATCCTGCATGTTGCTGCTTCTCTGCAGCTAACTCCCTGCTTTCAAAGTGATAACACCATCTGCTATTTTAGACTCTTCATCAGATATTGTACTCATTATTATTTCACTGAACACAGGCATCATATTTTACTTAAATGAAAACAAGATTAATGCTATTTACATGATTTACAGGATGGTGTACAAGGGTGAGCATCTGTGTCAGGCCTTTTGACAAACTCTTGATCAATAAATAAAAGTGTGCAATGGAAATATTCTATATTAAACTGCTGCCCTCGTTTTCTTCATGTAGCCAGGCAAATATAATGAAGTTATAGCATGCAGACAGTGTTAATTACAAAAATCATCATTTCTTGAAGAAATTCATAGCCTGTAGGGATAAAGATAACAATCTTTGTTTTACAGGGAAAAAAAGTCCTCTTGGGTATAATATTTAAAATGTTTTGTGTTGGTTAGTTAATGTTTGGCATTTATTTAAATCAGTTAAGGATTCAGAATTAAACATGGAAGAACATGTTGAAAAGAATGAAAATATTGCATTATAAAAAATATGTATTATACTTTAGCCATAATTTCAAACTCCTGTTCAGAAAGGGCTTAAATAATTTTGAAGAAACAGCATTTGAGAAGTTATAAAAATAAACTCCATCTTTAAACTGGTGAAAAAATTAAATTGTTATCACCAAGATTCAGTTTGAGGAACTGAATCTACTGAGCCTACTGTATACACTGAAACAAAGGAAACCATTCTGATTCCTTCAGAGCACAGTTTTAAAACAAACGTGTTTATCTCAAGTTGACAAATTTCATTTTCCCCTTGATCTTATTTCTTATTTTGGAAGAGAGATTTCTCCTTGTTAACAACTTCAATTGGAAGCTGAATTCAATGTGCTTTTTCTCTAAGCATTTTCTTCTTAGTTTAAGCTATAAATTGATATGCTTTCACTCATGCTGCATCCCTTTGGCAAATCGTTTTATAACAGTCTAAAGACTATATTTTTTCCCTTTCAAAACAATGTAAAGCAGAAATGTACCATTATGTATTCAATTTTTTCTTACCCTGTGAGGATTTTCATACCTATAAAAAATCACCCAAGCAGAAGTATTTTAAGATAAATTTTGTCTGGTGTTTTGGTTTTTTGGTTTTTTTTTTTTTTTTTTCCATTTTTTACGACACAGCATTACAAACACAAGGAGTGGTTTCTCTGGTTTGTCTCAGGGTTCTTTGTGGCATTTTGATGCTAGACCTCTTCAAAGGATTTGTAAATTGTAGCACATTACAATCAATCCAAATACACTGTTTAGCTGCACTGCTCTTGGTGATAATCCCAGTGATTAATCTTTGTTCCTCTTCTAGTCTACCCATTCTTTCATTTTACATGAAATTTAGAATGCAAAATCCAGAATGTAATGGCATGTCAAAGGTTCCTTTTACAGTTTCTGTGCAAGTACGTACAGGAGGTCTACAACCACAAAGTTGTCAAAGGGATGATTGCCAAACATCTTGGCCCTGGCATGACACCCAGCCTGTGTGTGCAGCCAATAGCTGCAAAACTTGAATCACTCATGTAGCTGCAAAATAATTTTTGATGAAATAGGAGTTGAATCTCATCTTTAAATTACTTTTTATTAGTCTCAGGTGAAAGCAGAGAATTGGCAGCTCTTTTTGCTGTGTCTTTCTACCCTATCTCGCTGGAGTACTTGGTGTGCTTTATTGCCTCTTCTGTCAGTCAGAATCTGCTCAATTCTTATTAAAAGTCAACAAGAGTCTTCCAGTTACATGTAATGATCTAAGATTTGTTCCTGAATGCAGTGTTGTGTTTCAGACTGAAACTTCATTTGTCCTGTGGAAATGCCAACCTTTTTCCTCATAAACTCCCCAAGAACAGAATCAATTCTGTGTACCAGGAAGCAGTAATACTCCATCATGTTGTCTTTGCTTTTCCATGGAGAAACACAGCGCCCTAGCACTTTCTGTAACTCACCTGCCTGCTACTGAGTGACTCCTGGTACTTAGACCTTCAGTACCAAGGAATGGATGAAAAATTGGTTTTGTAAACTTCTGCACATTACAAAGTCAATGCAAAAAAACTAATGGTCACATAGCAAAGACAACTTTGACAGAGACATGTAACATTCAAAAAGAAATTCCATTCTTGTTTGAATTTTCATATCAGAAACTCCTAATTGTGAAAGAAACTTTCTAGTCAAGGAAGATTATATGAGAAACATGAGACTTTTCTGCTTTGTGGGGTCTATTGCAATGCAATACAAAGGCTCTTTATGAATATTTAATGTCAAAATACAGAAAAAAATATTAAAGGCCAAAAATTTCATTAATGAAAAATAAATTTAAAAGCCAAAAAAAAACTCAACCAAAAAATATCTAGTAGCCAAAAATGGAAGAAAGGCAAAAAATATCACTGGCAGCATCTCATATCTCTTTGGCCTGATAAAAGATGTTCATTATTTACAAGAATTTGTTGACAGGAAATATACAGTACTCTTCAGACTGATTTGGCAGGAACAGATACAAAAAAAGTTATTTATGATTCTTGTGAAACCATGTTGCTAGTGTTTCACTTCATCAGTAATGAAGAATTTCAGGTTTTAGGAGATTTGCTTGTTCAGCATTTGCAGTTTACCTTCTCTTTTTTTTAATCCCCCAAAACACCTAAAAATATATTTGCATACAAACATAAATTCTCAACCCATGCTAGACCCCTCTAACATGATGATGTGTCTTTTTGGTTTTTTGGTTGGTTTTTGGGGGGGGGTGTTTTTTTGTTTTTTTTTTTTTTTTCCCCAAATTAATTCTCTAAACCAAAAGACCAGTGCTCTCAAGATAGGCATTCAGTGAAAGAAGATTTAACTCCTCTTCATGTCCTTAATGTATCTGTTCTCTACTTCTTCTGTGTTTATTTTCATCTAAAGGATTCCTGACTTCATACTGTGAAGCAATTGAAGCGTCTGTGGGGAGTCAAACAATGGGGTTTTTACTGTTGCTAAGTTTGCTTTATAAGCCTTTTCTTACAACACATTTGTTTAATAGGCCTAGTAAAATGGTGAATGCAGCTGTAAATATATCTTTTATTTGTTGATGTGCAATAAACATTACAAGGATGTTGGTCCTTTCTTATTCTGATCTTCCTGACACTGGTGAAAGGAAATTGTACAAAAACAATGAAAAGTGCCTTAAACTGATTGCAGAAAACAACAGTCCCCACATACCTAAGGGTTAGTACCTTGTTTCTCTTTTAACAAATGGTTTCTCCCAGCAGTGTTACTAAAACATAATAATAGCAAAATAATAGGTTTTGTGATGTGAGGGAACTATTCCAGATAGCACTATTCACTGGGGTCATCACTTAAGGTCATTTTTCATCCAGAAAGCTAAATGTTAGCAAGTGTTGCTCAATTCCATGATCTCCTGCAACTCTTTATTTATGATTAAGCTAAGTGCTCTCCTGTGGGTGTGTGGTAAAAGTTAAGAGTAAAGGAAAATAAACCTATTCCTTTATATATTAAATATTTCATCTTAGTTGATTGAGAATGGTATGATGCAAAGCTTGAAAATATGTTCTGTCTGGGAGCCCAGAAAGACATAAGCTGTCTTGGAGATATTGTTCTTATTAATGTTGTTTCTGAGAAAATGTCTTGTCTTTACATGCCTGTGTTTACGTGCAGTAAGTCCTTATTGTCTCCTCTCTGCTTATCTTAGGCATGGCCATGTCCTCCTGCATATTTTCAGGTTACACAAGCATCTGGCATAGCAGGTCCTTTCTAAACACACCACTGAGAAGGTGTTAAAGTATTCAGCAGGTTCAGCACTTATTATAGCTCACAACCAGGCTGTAAACAGTCCCAAGCACTGATTCCATAATATTCCTTATTGAGTGACTGCAGCTTCTGTGGTTTAACACTCAAAATGCAGTGGGTTATTTCATTTCTAGAAGAATTGAATTCTTGCAAATAAAATGCTTCACATTTAGAAGTCAAAGTTACAGTAAAGAGTATTTCTCCAACAATGGCTCTGAATGCAGTATCCTGTCCTTAAATTCTGCTGCTGAATTTATGAAACCTTTATTACAAAAACAGAATAATTAATAAAAAAATAGAACAGAGGCCTTATTTCACTAATTACAATAGCAAACTTCCCATTAACTTTTGTGACTATAACGTTGACAGGATATTCCTTACTCCTCACCTTACTCTTTGAAAGAGGTGATCCATTTGCTCATTGCATTTCACCTGGAGGTGTATTTCTGTCTCTCTTGAGTTGAGAGGGAGAATATTTGTCAGCTTAAACCATAATCCTCATAGTTCAATAAAAGTAAGTAAGATGGATTGGGAAGAATCCAAGAGACCTATCTATTTCCAGAGAAATAATAGGTCTAGCATATTACACATGCAAGGTTAAAGCCCTTTGGCTGAGAATGACTTACTGCAGTTTACAAGTTGCAGCATTATTGCTTTGATAAAGTATAAGTGAAGTTATTGTTCCTAAGTAGTGTGTCTTTGATCTAATAATGGACTGGAAGGAGAGGATGGAGGTGTAGTCATTTGAACAGTGACCTGTGCAGTGTGAGTTGCTCCCAGAGCTGCTAGACACAATTGTCTCTGGACTACAGTAATGACTGCACCTGCTTCCATGCACAATATGCTGATTTAGATTAAGCACGACATGTTTAGATTAAGCAGCTTTTAGCACAGTTTAAACTAAATTGATGTACTTTTGTATTGAAATAGGTGAGCCACTCACAGCTGTCTGCCATAGCTCAACTACTCTTTAGCAAAGAAGTAGTAAAAAAACTGCTATAGGTTAGATACAGCCTGTCAAAGTTATTTCCACTGCACATAAAGAGGCCTTGAAGACTGTATCCTAAAAATTTGGTTCTATAAGTATTTGATGCTATGTGTGTACTTTTAATTATACAAATTGCTTCTCTGATTAAAAGGTTAAGTTAGGATTTATTTGCAAGATCAAAATCTGTGGCATAGATTGAGGTCATCCCTGTAGTATTATTGCTTAAAATCAGTCATAATAAAAGTTGTTCCATTTTGCCCATACCCCAGGAATTACAAAGCAACTTGAAACTGAAATTTTTTACTTATGTGCATAATTTCACTTTCCATTTTATTCTATGGTTAAACACTTATGGAAAATCTTGAAAATTGCAACTTACTGTCCTCCTTTTTTATAAGAAAAATTGTGTTTCCAAAACACAAAACTTCTTTGACGCTTTTATTGAGCTCTGTAATATGTGTGGGTACATGTAATTTAGAAATGTGAAATAAATTTTACAAGTGCTATGTGTTGTCTCTGATAAATCCTTGACATTGAACAACCACTTACTTTCTTAGAAAACATAACAAATTACTTCATAATATAAAGTTAATGGATTTTTTTGTGGTTTCACATTTGCTTTAATAGCACTAAAATCTTTGAGCTGTAAAATTAGATGTCTGAGCTGTTGAAAACTCCTTGCACTTTTAATTTAAGAGTAAAACAAAACAAAAAACTTACAGCAAGGAGATTTGAAAATAATAATAACTAGTGTTTATACATTCTTGTGAAACAGTTCCTGAAGTGTGCTGTGAATTTGATAACAGCATAGAAATGCTTTACCTTGGGATTGTTGAAAGGTAGCAGATATTGACATGTCCTGATATCTGATACCAGTGCCTGGGAGGACCCATGGAGAATAACTGAGAGTTAAGTCATGTCTTAGCATGTTTTAGATTTTAAATGTTGTATACCATAAATTCACACGCAGAAAGTAGGTTTTTAACCTGTGATGAAAAGGTTCGCCAGTTTTTCTGAATTAGTCATATATTATGTGCAGGACTGTAGCCCTGCTTCAGCCTTGTTGGAGTGGTTTGGCCTCTGCATTCAGCTGTTCACAACGTGGTGGTAAGTTTCTACCTACAGGTGTTGATTTCTGTGTGAATTTTGTCTCAGTGGTTTTGCTTTATAAGTCTTTGGTCCTTCAATCTGCAAGGTCTGCTCTTGCTAGACATTTTAATTTTGATGGCAGAGGTTAGCTATAACAGCTTCCACCTGAGCACCATAATTATGGTTGCAAACACATTATAGTAGCACAGGGAGAGAACACGTTTCTGTTGGCATCTCGGAGTCCTGCAGTTGGTTTCATAGGAATTGTAACAATGCTGATACTGCTTACTCACCAAAGTATTGTTTACAGACTTTTAAAAATGCATTTGAGAGCACTAGAGTGTGGAGGTAGATCCTGAGAGCAGGTTCCATAACTGGATTTTAAAACCTTCCTGGTCTTAATGCTGTTGATTGGACAAGACTTGCTTTTAACCCATCAGTTCCCAACCTAAACATATACTGATTTTTAATCCTTAAAAAGACCTCAGAACTGCTGCAAATGTAGAAGATGAGACCAAATAAAGTCCTCACAACTGGTTGCTGGTGTCTATCTTGGATGACAAAATCCAGAGATTTCATATCATGTTTACAGAAGTTATAGTACCCACGAAACTTGTTTTTAAACCAATTTTTTTTTTTATAATTAAACTATTTCTTTTTTGGAAAATCAAGGCCTTTTATTTCACTGAGAGGGTTTTTTTGCTAGGTTTGTTGGATCACCTATAGTGTGCTAATTAGATTTAAGAAATCTGGATTCATTTGAAATTTTACAGAAAACTTTCAGTAAGCTCTTGGGATCCTCTAGTATTTAAGTATTGCTAAATCTTGTAATTTGCCTCCCAGTAGAATTATGCAACCTACATGGAGAATAAAACTTCCTTCCAACTGCTGATTGTTTTACCTCACAAGACTGAAATACCTTCGAGTAGTGTGACTCTGGCAATAAGGCATATGAACAAAGACATGCCTCAATAGCAGGCTATCATTAAAGAAGATAAACCTGGAAAATGAAAGATGTATTCTACACTCCCATATCCTTATACCACGTCCCTTGTTTTTTTCCATTCTTTCCTCTACTGAAGTAGTCTGAGTTCTTAATTTCTTTATTACTAGCTTTTTTAATATCCTCACTTTTTATTAAATAATTTAATTCTTCCAAAGTCATAGTCACTTTTTCTGACTCCTGATGTTTTCCTATTGTAGATATCCCAGGCACTAAGGTGTCCCTTATAGCAACTATATCCCACTCATGTAACCTTCTACAGTATTTCTTGAACTCTTTCTATTCATTAAACACTAATTTGGCTCTCTAGGTGGGCCAAAAATAGCAGAGGTATGATTGCTTCTGCATGGGCCTGTGGACCAGTTATTTTGTATGTGCTAATTGACAATTAATTGCCCTGCTAGTTGAATTAGTTGTCTAATCATTTTGTTCTCCTTTTTTAAGGAATTAAAGGAGTATTTCTATTTCTTAGCTGCTGACTATCAGGAAACTTGGAAAAACTTTGAGGTTTTTAGCTTGCCCCTACTCCTCACTTTTTTCCCACAAAATTTAATATTGATCAGTGTGATCTCATGTGTCATAGGGAACATGGATTTTATCACCAATTAGCAGAGTGGTCCAGATACCTGATTTTCTAAGGAAATTAGACTTCTTTGCATCACAAGGGAATCAAATAATTTTTACTGTGATAAATCATTCCTTACTTTTGGTCTTTCCAAACTGATAATTTTTTAGAGAAGTCAGATAACTACTTTCATTTCAGTGGCAACATAATTATCTTTTCCAATAGTTCCTATGTAAATTTCAGTCTCCTATGTTGCATGTAGCTGTGCCTGTGAAATCCACATTATATCCAGTCATGGTTTTGCCTGAAGGTATTTTCTTATTCAACGAATTAAAGGCACTAAATCTGTGTTCTTAAGGACTAAGAAGATTAAAATTAGTAAGATCATGGGGTTTTGTTTTGAAGTTTTTTGGCCTTTAACAGTAATTGAGGACAGTGCAATAAATGAGTACTTGGAAGCTCTTTTCTGTGTTACTCTTCACTTTTAGATGGGTTAGAATTATTATCCTAGCCCTTTCCTCTAGGATTATGACATGCTTTTATTCCCAGTGGAGTCTTGGCCATGTACATACATGTGGAGATTTCTGGAGCATGAATATTAAAGCAAGAAGCCAAGGAATGATGGAAATGCCCCAGATCGATATAGTGCTAAAGAAGAAGAACATTTGGGAAAAAAGACCCCGTAACTTCTGTATGACCGGAAGATGAAAGAGTCCTCTCTAGATAAACATTTGCACTGGATGTTCTAGAGAAGACCATGTAGCTGAGGTAGTGAGACAGAGCTTCATCTACCCTAAATCAAACCCACTATATCAGTATTGGCAATCTTTTATCAAAAGTCTTGCTAACATGAAAATTGCAAGAAGAAAAGGATTAGGCTGGCAGTTGAAAAGGTTGTAAAAAAGCAAGTTAAAAAATAGTCTTTGGGTATCTGAGCACATTCTACCTTAGGAGTAATAACAAAAAAGCATAACAAAAAAGCATAACAAAAAAGTTCTCTCTTTACTTTGTATCATCTTAGATGGTGTCACTCTTAGCTCAGATTGATGAACTAGTAATAAATTGTTATATGTTATGCTAGCAAGCAGGGTTTTTTATCTGCAATCTCTAAAGTTTTTAAGTGCAGCATTTTATTCAAAATGCTTTTAGATACTTTTTCCTGTTATTGATTGTGCTGTAAATGCATTCCAAAAATTCTAGTGTGCTGATGAAACCAAATTTTACCTTAGGCTGCTGCCATTTGTTCTTTTGTAGTGTTTGTCTAGATACTGTTAATTAACTTCAATTTTACAGATAGTTTAGGAATGTTAAAACAAACCTTGTCCTATCTCAATTGTCAGAAACAGTAGCAATGTTTTGAAAAAGTAAATGGATTTTGTCTTTCAATTTCAGTTGCCACAATAATGCTTAGTTTTGTTCACAGATAAGCATTTAATTCAATAATTACATATGAACTTAGTTAGTGATGACTGCCATTTTAATAAATTGAGATACAACATTTTTCTTTTAAATCCCGTGTTTTGAAATTAGATTTTTTAAGAATAGGTCATAGATTTTGAAAATTATAGTGTTCAGCCTTGCATAAAATTCTTAGAAACAATATCTTTTCAATTTTTCAAATATTGGAGAAAATGGACAGTAAATTTAAAGAGCTTTACACATATTTCTGGAAATATCACATGTTTTTTTAAAAAATCTCATCTACCATTATAAGAGTTCCCAAGCTGGCAAAATTCCTTTTTTTTAATCTGCAATAAATTCTTGAGTACAATGTATATGGCTAAGTTACTAGACTATATTTTTGTTGTACTGTTTAGGCTATCCAGAGTTTAATAACAGATGAAACTTTCTTCTGTTCTTGGATAATCTGGAAAAAGAGAGACATAACTGAACAGAACAATAGATCATTCATGACTACTGAATAAGTGGTATGTTTTTGTTTTTCCAAGCTGAGGATTTCTAAATTGAATATTCTTTTGTGTTTGTTGTTGTGTTTGTTTGTCTATGTTAAAGCATAGACACCCTTGGTTAAAGATTTTTTTAAATGATGACTGATGATATAAGAATATGTGGAATTTGTACTGAGTTGTTAAAATCGGAGCATAATGAATTCAGAAATATCTAATGAATAATGCATTGTGTTCTATGTAAGTTTAAGCTTAACTTTCAGGCGTTGATCAAATAGTTATAGAAAAATATTATATAGAAAAAGGGGAAGTGAA
Organism: Certhia americana; assembly: GCA_018697195.1. NCBI lineage: Eukaryota > Metazoa > Chordata > Aves > Passeriformes > Certhiidae > Certhia > Certhia americana. Next base: position 7,323,645 of record CM031879.1, read on the forward strand.
AGGACGAGACCTTCTTACTTAAATATGCATCCCATTTGTATTTATTATTTTATGCATTAAGGCCAGTCTTGAACAGGATTTAAACTGTATATCACATGAGGAAGCTCAAGTTCAGCATATCAGAACATGTGTTTGGGACTTCTGTGAACATATCCTTTGACGTTTTAGTGCTTCAGCTGGCTGAGTCTCTAAACGATCTTTTCCAAATTTTGAGGCAGCTTGTGGATTTGGAAGCTGAATTAGTTTTGTTTTCACTGCATCCTCACGGCAAAACCAGGACAGAACTAGTTCACATACCAATGCCCAAACTGGTCTTTTCACTTCATTTGCAGTTGTCTTAAACTTAGCCCAAGGTTTTTGTGTGAATGAGAACTTAGAAAAAGCCCAAATTAACACTCTAGTGAAGAAGCATGAAGTGTGATCCTTTCAAATGTTACTTCTTTCTTTCTGTTTATAGTTAATTAATTATCTTGGAAGTGTTAGAAACATGCTGGTGAATTTGTATTGTTTGGGAACTTAAGATGATTTTAGGCTGTGGTGCTTACTAATCATATCTATGTAGAATATTCCATTTTAATTCATAAAATAGTATTAAGTAATTTTTCTGGATTTTTATGCATCCACACCGAATTTGTGGTTACTTATGATTCTTCAGTCTATTCAAACTGTTCCAGTAGTGATTTACTCTTAGAGCTCTTGCTGGATCTGTAAGAGAAAAGGAATATTCTCTGAGCACCCTCTGAAAAAATTTCAGTGGAGCAGGATGAAAGGAAAAGGAGAAAATAAATCCATCATGTCTTTTCTCCGTCCCCGTAAAAAGCCTGAAAACCAGAGCAATCACCTCTAAAAAACCACTAGAGGCTGTTTCAAGATGGTACAGATTAATATGCTGAAATTGGGTAAGGCTGTGCCACTGTGACACATTTCTTCTGGCACATAGTTATAATATTGCCTCATCAGGCCTGCCCTTACTGCTGTCACCCACATGCTACAACCAGAATGATGATGGGCATATTATTCACATGTTGTTGTGAGAATCTGCAGTGTTCTTGCTATTTACAGGGTCCAAGTCAACACAGTAGAAAGTCAGAGAGCAGAAACTAAAAGTTTCATCTAAACTGATAAACCAGTATCTGCCTAATCCTGACCTGTGTATGCTGTATTTTAAAATGCTGTCCTATGCTGCAGTTACAGACACAAATCCACTGAAGAAATGGATGATCTTCCTATTCCTTCGAATCTTCAATCAGTGGAACAGTTCAGTTATTTTCCTCATTAGGATGCTCTTGATCTAACTGAAATGCTAATTGTCATGTTGTGAGATCACAATCCTACATCTGAAGCAGAGATGTAGCACTTGAGATACGTGCAGAAAAGATCTTGTGTCTGAAAACTTGTTGCTTCTTCCAAATGTTTTGTCATTAGAAGTTGCAGCCTCTATTTTCCTTACCTACATTTTGAGAAAATCGCAACCAGACTCCGTAAATAAAATACGGGAAGTGACTGACTTCTTTTGAAACCAGTTAGCAAAGATTCACACTAGCCACACTCCAAAATGATTACTTTGTTGAAATGAAAACCAAAACAAAGAACAGCAGTGTTGTAGGATATTAAACATTTAGATAGTTTATCTAAATATCTCTGCTATTTCCCTCATGCCTTGTTTTTACCCCTATATTTATAACTAGGATCAGAAATGGAAGTGTAACAATATTCTTAAGGATGATACAGAATTACAAAAAAATCCCTCAGATATGATTTTCTTTGTATATTCATTCCATCTTAAATAAGGGCAAGAACTCTGAATTTCTAACATTGCTAGTTCTGTACTTGGCAATACAGTTTGAGGCAAGCAATTTTAGGACAAATTGACTATTTGGAACTGCTGGAATCAAATCCAATGCTGCCTTTCCACATCTATAGTTGATGATCTCTGGCTGACTTACATAAGCACATTGAAAACAGATTTGAACTGAGGAATTATGTTGCATTAATTTGTATTATGGTTTGATAGAATTTGACAAAACTTTAAATGCCAAGTTCTCACTTGTCATGATTAATGCAAGTTTTCTAATTTTTTTTTCTTTTTTTAAACTGCCTCACATTTGCAAAGGAGATATGAATTACTTGAGATATTCTTTACTTGAATAACATCATATTACATCCTGAGTTGGAAGGGCCCCATAAGCATCATTAAATCCAGCTCCTGGCCCTGCACAAGATGCTTCCAGAATGCTCTCCCTGTGCCTGAGAGCATTGTCCAAACACTTCTTGAACTCTGCCAGGCTAGGTGATGTGACAACTTCCCTGGAGACCCTGTTGCAGTAAGGGTTCCTGTGAGGGAAAAACATTTTTTCTGATATCCAACCTAAACCTCCCTTGACACAGCTTCATACCACTTCCTTTTGTCCTGTCATTGGACACCAGCGAAGAGATCAGTGTCTTCCCCTGCACTTCCCTTGTGAGGAAGCTGCAGATCAGGGTGACATCTCCCATCAGTCTCCTCCAGGCTGAACAACTGACTCCAACCACTCCTTGGACAGCTTTCCCTCTAGACCCATAACCATCTTCACAGCCCTCTCCATAACAGCTTTATATCCTCACATTGTGGAGCCCAAAGCTGCACATAGCCTCGAGGTGAGGCTGGGCTAATGCAGAGCAGAGGAGGACAATTCCCACCCTCACCTGGCTGTGTCTGATGTCTCCAGGACATGGCTGGATCCTCTTGTCTGCCAGGACACTGCTGACCCATGTTCAACTTGCTATGTTCTAATTATTATTATTAGTAGTAGTATTTAAAGCAATATCAATAGCTGCAGAAATTTTTCAATCTGATCCCAGATAGATTGATGGTAAATGAGAAAGATTGTATGTGTTTATATATCTCTGTGTTTTTTCTCCTTGTGAATACATAGCTTGGCCTAAAGAAAATAACAATGAACAACAACAAAGTAGATTGCATGAACTTTTTGCATACAGTCTTGAAAAAGCTATTCCCTTGCTCAAACAAAAATACACACTTTGTTGTAAGTTAATACTGTTTTTTCAAAGGAATAAAAAGGATAAATAAGATATTGTCGTAGAAACTGGTCATAGAAACCACTCTTACTTTTCACATTATGTGAATGATATTTGTAATCTTTGTAGATAAACTATATATATATTGCAGAGGTCCTGAGTAACCTCTTATTTATTATCTAGCTCTTGAAATGTTTTGGATTTAATTAATGAAATATTTTGGCTTATATTTTCTATTATATATTGTATTTTGACATTTGTTATTTTGTTACTTATACAGCGTGATAGATGTTTTTGTGTTCTTCTGAATAAGTAGCTTTATAAATTCCTTGTTGATTTTAGGACCATGTTAAGAGATGTAAAGCTCTGCTATAGGTAATACTTATACAGCAAAATAAATTATTTCAATACTGTATCTCAGTGTTCAGAAAAGGCTTCCTTGTTGTTTAAATACCTCTCAAAGTTCTAAAGCCAGATTCCCTTATTGTGAGGGACTGTCTGAAAAATGGATGAACTGTTACAGTATGAGGGGTAGCATCTCTTGGCTGAGTAACCTTTGTACTTCACCCTGGCCATTAACTATTTTCTCCTCTCATCAGTAATTTCAGATTTTGCAAAGATGCTGGAGGCCACTCTGTGACTTAAGCAACATTTTCTTCAAGACTACAGTTTTGAATAGCCTTCAGGACACTAAAATCTTGTATACAGTGTAGCAATTGCTGCTCCCTACATGTAATTGAGAAGCAGTGATCCTTGGTGCTTCAGCTTACTAGAGAGTAGGTCCACGGAGTATAGCCAGTTTCCTGGACTATTAATTAAGGAAAGGATAAAGTTCTCTACCTCACTATGGATCAGTCAGACAGTTTATCATTCTTACAGATCCAAAAAAACCACATTTGTCCTCATCTTGTGGAACAATATTTCTTTCACCCTATATATTTCAATAACATATTTTTCACCAGCAGGAATTCTTGTTACTCACCTGCGGTGATCAGTAGCTAAACATATTCAGAGAGAACATAATGTTTGCAGTTAAAAAAGGTTATTCAGTTTACTTTTCTCCTACTCGGCCTATTCAGTTGACTAGATGAATTCTGACAACAGTAATTCCAATTCCTGCAGTCTCCAGCACAGCCATCCAAAAGTGGGATTGTTAGAGCAGAAAACATCAGTATTTGGAGATTGCATCGATGATTGCAAAACCTGGTTTACAGAAGCTATTGTTTCAATAAGAGTATGTCCTGCCTCAACCTGTACACCTTGAAGTGATAGCTTATAAAAAGATGTTTGGGCAAATGAGCAATAATAATCTCTGAGCAAATTTTATCCACAGCTGGCCATTTCTGTACTGTTTCTGAAAAGAAACCTGAAGAGTCTGAGGCAAATTGTGTGATCTGGCTTAAGTATTAAATGTTGGTACAAACAGAGTTTCACAACTTCTGTATGATAAGTCAGTGTAAAGTTCATAACAGCAGAGTAGGAATTAGGACTGATGATGACAATAATGATGGTTTTATTCCTTAATGAATGCTATTATGTAAAAGGAGTCTAGTCTACACCTGGCATTTCAATCATCATACTTCAAACATCTTTTTTTCCGGAGTGACTACACACATATTCACGAAGCAAATATTTCAACAGCAGCAAAATTTTCTCCTCTATGAAAGAGCAGCTTTTCATTTTGAGATGCTGAATAATCAGGAACTAAAGTTTTTGTTGCTATATATTTTATGCTGCACATAAATTACTACTTACACTTTCTCTGTTTATGCCAAATACTGGAGTTTCCCAGTACCCAGTTTTAATAGACTCCCTTTCTTTACCACTCAGTGCAAATCAGATTGCATTCAAATTCCAAATCCATTGCAGTTTACATTGCAACTCAGTGTAAATTGATGGATGATCCAAAACTTCAGTGATTTACACTGATTTCACTGCTCTACATCAGTGGAGGTTCAGTTTATCTACAGCTTTCTTAGGCTTGTGGAGATGTGCTGGGTCAGCCCAGACATGTCAAGCTGGATGAAAATTAAGTGGAAGTGGTAGGTTTACAGGATTGTTGCTCTGGATTAGCTAAATAAGATCAAATGAAGTTTTGCAGGAGCCTTTGGTCTGTCTGGGACAAGGTGTGTCACCAGTAACTTCCTCTTCTAATGTCTGGGATCTGCTTAAGGTATCCAAACTGTCTTGTACCAAAGCAATCAGCACACCTGGCTACCTAGTTCTGTTGTGTTTGTCATTTCTGATCAGCCTTTGGCCTTTCTCATTAATCCAACAAGGAACAATTCTCATGAATCCAACTGGATATGATTCAGTCACAACATTTACTGAAATCAGTGCTCTACATTGTACCTCCTGGCAATAATAATAATAATAGTAGTAATAATAATAATAATAAACCATGCATATTATATGTATTTATTTTTAAAAATAAGTCTAAAGGTTTCTCAACAGGCATATATACATATTTATATGCATATTTAGCAATGCCTATAATATGGAATTTCCTATGAGATTATCTCTGGTACAAGAAAGGGTTTTTTCATATATCTGACTTTTGAAATAGTGCAGCCTGTACTGTGCACACAGGGTCAGGACAGATCTTTATAATGTTCTCTTCTATCCTTTAAATTTCTGAGACGTTTCTTATTTGTTATAATTCAGTCCAGCTCTCTTGAATGCAAAGGCATGTACAAGCTTAATACAATTTCACTGTCAATAGACTCCTAATTTATAAAGGCAGCTCTGATACTCTTTCATCATTAATATTCAGTTTTGATCTGATGCACTTTTTTTTCATTGGACTTTAGGCAAACATATGAAATATATTATTTTAGTTGCTACTGCATGCTTGAATTTAAAAAGAAAGAAAAAATTTAGAAAGTTTTATCCTGTTTAACCACAGCATATTTTTTCTATCCTCAGGGAAAAAGAAAGTAATTCTGGTTAAAAAAAATACCCTGTTATGTATAGAATAATGTTTTCTCTGACTTTAATGGATTTCACTGTTTTAGAAGGCATTGGAAATGGAAAAATTGCATTCTAACAATAAAAGTCACAACACATTGGTTTTATTAAAAACAAAAAACCTTTAAAAAAGAGATCAAGGAGAGGAATGGACTAAGCAGTATTCCTTTCTTTAAAAGAAAGAGATTTCCAGGATATATTTTCTTTAGAAATATATGTAAATATGCCTAATTAAAATACTTAGAGATATTTAATAATGAGCAATCCAGAAAATCAACCATCATTTAAAAAGTTTGGTTATATGTAGGAACTCTGCAGACGTTCAGTTTTCATGAAGCATCAATGTGACTTGATATTTGATGTAATAACTGAAGAACTTTCTGGGATCCATCTCATTATGCTTTAACATTTTTAGCACCATTCCCAATTATGTTATAAATTAACGACTTACATAAACAGAGGCATAATTGCAAATGCAGTGTTTAAGATACCATGTCTGGAAAATCACAGAATTTTAACAATTCCACTCAATCTATTTATATTACTCTGCTATCTGGGTCATACCTACTGATCTAAAGCTTCATAAAAATTAAATACTAATGTGAATTGATTTTGCAATTATTTATGGGAAGGTTTTTTTAATGGAATTTAATAAAATAAACTTTTCTTTAAATCTGCCATTTTCATTTGAGTTAAACACTAACCTAATCCTCCTGTTGGTGACTTGCATTTTAAAAGAAGTTCTATTTGAATGCTCAGATTAGTGTTTGGCACAAGTAAATTATAACTAAATACAATATAACCATAGATGAGTGACTATGATTCTGTGTGTGACTTTATCACTGAAAGGTTCACGTTACCTGACATTTTCAATGAAGGGTGTGGGATTTCAATGACCAACTCCTTACACAACCCACTTTAAAACCTTTTAAAATTCTTTTATTAACTATTGAATTCTCCTAATGAGTTATTTCTGAAAGTACCCGTGTACCTCTCAAATGTCAAATAATGTAACACTTTGAAATACCCTTGTCTTTGAGAAGGAGAACAACAGGTGATTTTCAGGTGAAATTTCTTAACTTTTCAAATAAAGTTTTTTGGTTTTTTTTTTTTTTTTTTTGAAATGAGTATAATTTTAATTTCATGCTACATGTGAGACATTTAACAACATATTTAATTTTCTTCTTTTGGGAATAGTATAAAAATATTCATGTAAAAAAAGTAGGTATTACTAAAAGACAGCTATAAAAAAGACTGTGCTTATATCTGGCAATATATTCTAGCACAGCTTCTATTTATCATTTTCCATAAAGTGCTTTATGTATTTAATTTTATATAAATTTTGTATCAAATATTCATAAACGTACCAATTTAAAGCACAACACAATTCTTTAATATTACTTTACAAGAGTCTGGTGTATCTATATATCTTTAGTTATTAATATTTTTGAAGATATTATTGCCTTTATCTAGTATGAATGTGAATGAGATTAGGGTGACATTTGTGTAAATCTGTAGGAAGATTCTTCTGTTTCCAGGGAGCACAGCTTGCCTTTTGTCTGAAAATATCTCTAGTATTAAACTCAGTTTTGTTACATATCCTTATACTGCTCCTACTTACTGAAAAATAAGCATTAGAGAAATTTATTACTATTCTGGCATCATCCATAGGATTTAATGAGATGTCTCTAGTTTTTCTGATCTTGTATTCTAGGGAAACCTAACTTTACATTGTTATTCTTCTGAGAATTTAATTCAGTTTTTATATGAAAAGGTCAAATTCCTTACTCATATTGGTTTAATAATTCTGAAAAACAATTGAGTTGTTTGCAGCACATGTTACTGAACAGACATGAGTGCTACATAATATGATTTATACAGGTAAAATAGGGTTTAAAATCCAGTTTCTGAATTTGTAATTACACAGCACAGAAGGCCAAACACAATCATATGTATGACTGTCTGAAATTTCTTGGATATAGCCATTTGACATCACCCACACTGACTTTTGAGTCATTCATTTTTAACATAATATCATGTTCTTTCTTTAACTTCATTATCAGATCTGAAAGTTACTCTTTCTGTTTGATAGAAATAACAGTTAGGAACATGGAAAATAGAGAATGGAATAAGGTTTGTCTACTAATTGGAAAATATCTCAAGTTCTATTGCTCATATGTGAAACAAACAACCTATTAAAATAGCAACATGAGAGAAAAAAAATAAAAGACTATTTACTGTGGTTAAAATCTAGCTGGAATGAAAATACAGTTGATATGAAAAAGAATATATAAAATGGAAGTGTAAAATTATACATAAGTGGCCTTATTCAAGCAAGAGAAAGATTTGAAATTTGGTGTTGACAGAATGACAGGGGTTCTTATGGTCAGAAGTAAAATCCAGTATTTCATAGTAATTTACTTTATTTGAGTCATAGTGGACATTAAATTGATTTAAATTATACTTCACTATTATAACTATTAATTTCTGTATCAGTTATTTGTAGCAAGACTTTGCTTTTCCCTTGGAGACCTCAGAGCAGTTTAGAAGATGTACAACACACATTGAATGGTTCTCACTAAATAAGCCATCTGCCTGGTTTACTCATTTGGAAAGCCAACATGTGTCTGCTGCAATTATATAATTCATTATATTTATATAATTTTTAGTGCCATCTTGAAGGCAGAGGTCAAGAAACAGCATGGTTGTGCTTGTGAAAAGTCAGTCAGTTTAAACTACCCACGCTGGTGCCACATCTCAAATATTGTTATTTGCCACTTGTCTAACTTATTTAGACAAGTGACAAGAGCTTGAGAATCTTCTATCAGTCCCTTTCCCTTCCTAGCTAAACAACTTTTGCAGCTCAGGAAATTCATCCCATATATTACCTCGACTCCCTGGATCTCCCCAAACTCCAATAACTTTCAGAAACAATGAGTTAAGCTTGTATGTTTCTTTTTACAGAAATATTTTCTAGCAGAGCATCTACATTCATGAAGACAGAGTTATTTCCAGTTTGAAAAGTATACAGACTTTACCAAGGAAGACTTCTTTAAGAAATGTAATAAAAATATTGAAGAGAGATGTTTCATGGTGTTTCAGCCCAGTTTCAAGAGCTATAACTTAAAACCTCTAATTTCTTTGGTGGCCTTCATATTTAATTTTAATTTTAAGTCAAAAAGTGTTACTTAAAAAAAAGTCGAAAATGCATCCTATTTTCTTTACAAATCATTCCATCAACAATTTAATATAAAATTGGACGTGGAAAATATTTGGTAGGGTCATATTCCATTTATTGATTTTTTGTGTTTGCTTATTTACCTTACCTCTCCATCAACTTCGCATAATAATCAGGAACAATTTGCACTTGAGGAGAGATGAAATGTGAAAAATTTTTATCATAGTGGGCATAATCTTGCAAAGTAACTGGCTATATAGAAATAAATTGAAGATCTCATAACAGTAAAAAGCAGTATCATTAAATAACTCTTAAGGTGAATTTTCTTATGTCCAATCTATCCTTTTTTTGATGAGCAGAGGTGTCATTAAGACCAACAACAACTAGAACCTTGATTTTAGATGGTTTGTAGTATGAGATAATATCAGAAAAACAAGGAAGTCAAATCCAGTGGCTTGGTCACAATCTAAATTGAATAAAACTGGAATAAACTACGTCTGCTGCTATCTCCCCAAAGAGACATATGAGAGAATGGACCATAAAGAGGAAGAAGGCATCTCAAGATATTGGCTGATTCTATAAAAATTCAGGTGTTTCACTACTTAATTGCTACTCTTGTCCTCTGTAATGAACACTAAGGCCCTGTATTTCCCTTCAGTGTCCCCTACATGTGAAAGTTGTGTATCTCAGCAGAGGGAGAACTGGAAACACACTGCAAAATATCATCTTTAAAGTCAGAAACAGAGGAGCTGCAATGTGCCAGTCAGTAGGGAAAAGGAACAATGTTATAGTGGCAGTTCCCATGTAACAGAGAGTTTCAGATATCTACATGGGAGAACTATAAACCTTTTTACTTTTTAAAGGTTAATCATCTGCTTTTGAAACAGGAGATGAAGTATCAATTTTTCTCTCTAACTTCATTCCCACCTAACTGAATATGTAGAACATTTTTTCTTTGAGATGCAAGAGGTCAGAAATCAACTTCCTTTTTTGGCTGTTGTCAGTAGAACCTTTTATCCTTCACCTTCAGGGGAGAATTTTGATATTGTGTTGAGAACCCTTGTCTGTCCTCCCACTGCATCTATCACCTTTATAAAAAACATTTAAAAACAAAGTCATTAAGGGGAGGATACAGGTGAAAGTAAGGCTAGCATATGGTAACCTGAATGCTACTTCAGTGTCCTGGCTAAGGAAATTCTGGACATCTCCAAATCCTACATTTATTTAGGCAGTTGTCAGCATACTAACTTTGAGTATTTCAAACTGAATTTCTAATTATTGCTTTAAATGTCATCTTCATTGCAGAATTTTATTACACAGCTAATAAAAACTGCATGTATCATCTGCACTGTAGCACTGAATTTAGCTTTCTTTGAGACTGCTGCAACCCTGCCTTGTTTCTCACATCAATTTCTATTTTAAACTCTGAACAGGAGCCAAGTAATTTAAAAGTATGTGAGAAAGTCAATGTATTATAAGTGGTTCTAATAGGTTATTCTCAGAGCCTTAAAAATCAGCATTTGCAGTGAAAATATGAGTCTGGGGGAGACAGATCCAACTTCTCTGTAACTGATGCAGACTGGGGATTTGGTGATTTAGAAGTTCAATTTTAATTGCTTTGAAGATTTTCAGCTTTCGCAGGCCTGCTCTGTAATAAAAAGTTTGCTTTTGCTGACAAATGAGAAAACACAACAGATAAATGTATTAAATCAGACAATGCCTGGGCAGTAAATTTTTCTTCTATCTGGAAGCCTATTAGCCAATATCAGTCCCTGGGAGAATTGCTGCCAGTAGTCAATTGTACTTGTTTATATATCAGTAAAGTTTTACTTCTTGGATCATTGAAACCCATGTGCAGTTTAGGGTTTCATCTGGGCTCTGGATCTCTGGTCTTAATGAGAACAGTTGGGTTAAGAATAAGAGTGAAATGCCCACATAAAAGGAGAAACACAGGACAAGCCACAACTGCTTTGTAATCTTTCATGAGCCTCTCAGACTGGCAGGGCTGCCTGGAGCTCAGTTCTGCTGCTTACCGAGCCTGGGTAACACCCTGGGAACACAGAATTAACTTTGCCTTTGGCTCAGTTCTTCCATTTGCTGGCCAGTCTAGCTGAGCTGGTATGGAAGTGGTACAGGAATGTATTTCTGGAAAAGACCACAAGCGAATGGAAAGGCTGAGGGTGAAAGGAGGAAGCCAGGGAGGAATTATGACTCAGAGGGATGATTGCCTGTGACTCCCAGTGTTTCCCTGGGTTACCCAGGCGTTACATGCAGCCTCCTACTTGGAGATATAATAAAGGAATAATCTCTTTCAACAGCAAAGTGAGTACTGTGGTTTAGAGTTTACATGTATGGGTTTGCAAAGAGCAACTTCTTAATGATATTTGTATTTTCATGTGCTTTCATCTTGAATTGAGGGCATGTAAAGTAAGTCCGATGAGGTCATTAGAAAATCTGAGATTGTGATTCTACTTCATTCCTTCCATTGTATTTGTCATGAATCTCACAGTGAGCAATACAACAGAAACTGTAAGCATTACAATAGAAAAATAAAGATGCAGTTCCTTACTCTGGAAGGCTTGCAGATTTTACAGCTTCACTCTTGGACACCTGTCAGGTGAAAGTCTTTTAAGCACCCATTTAGTTGCAGTGCAACTAAGGAGCAGAAATACTTCTTTCTACAGCTTTACTCTTCTCCAGTGAAGAATTTTACATCAAACCCTGTATGTCAAGGTCTGTTGAAACGTGTTCATGTTCTAATGTTCTAATAAAGCTAAAATTTTAACATTCCTGCGAATATATCTACAGAGGATATATTTTTTGTCCCACAGCTATCCATGATAAATCCCTTCAGCTCAATATTAATCCATTCTTCCTTAGGGTGGCAATTATGTTTAATTAGTGTTCTAAATAAGAATTTCATACAAATCAGAGTATACACCTACAAAAGACCAGTGGAAATCTTTTTATTTGCCTTACTCAATAATTGCCTTGGTGAAAGAAGCAAAATATGTAAGAGTTCGTGCCTCTCCGTTCAAGTGCTTTTTCCTCATAATCTGAAAAACAGCTTATTCTTTTTGTCCACCTGGTCTGCTGCTTTCTATCAAGGGAAAAAGTGTTTTATCTTTGCTCTCTCACTGTAATCACACTCTAGACAGCCAGCACACTAAGAACTACTGGACATAGCATTAAAACTTCAGTGGTTTGTGAGAAGATTCCTAAAGATTCAGTAGTGGTTTTAGTAAAAGAGTAGGAAAGTGTATCCTTGAACTAATACAATCCAGCATCTGGTAATAAGTTTATGCTCTTGAAGTTCAATGAGGACTTTGCCAGCACCAGTGAGGCACTGGGCTCGAGGTGCACATTCTTAAGAGCAACATCTTGGCATTCAAAAAAAGTGAGCTGATTGGTAGCCTAATTTTCCAGTGATCATATATTCTTCTTATAGAGTAAGGCTAAAATAAATATTAAAATGAGAAGAACAGTGTATGATATGTATACGTATAGCGATGTATTGTGTATATAGACACACATTTTTTTGATGTGTCTTTATACACGTATATATGCATAAAAACGTCTCCACACTTTTGGTTTATAAAGTTTCGTTCTTCTTTAAATACACACTTTTCATAAACTCTTTTCTGTAATTGTTCCTGTGCTGTAGGCTGGCATTGCATCATTTGCTCAGTTGTAATCCCTTGCACAAATTGTACAGAGATTTTCATTCACTTGTTAATGCACAATAAGTTTTCTGTACTTAGTTACCCTTTTTTATCATTCATGTGTTTGTGCTTAACTAAAAAACAAGAACCTAATGTGGTGAAAATATTATTCAAACAAAGAACAGAAGTTCAATGTCAGTTATTTCTTTATGGACATTATTGAAAGTATCTATGTTCCCCATATATCAGAAGTTCATAGCAAGAAATTGATATTTCTATAAGGAAGTTTTCCATTAACACATGGCTCTGTTCCCCAGCACTGAGGTTACAGCCAGCTTTGCTTTGACTGCCCATACTCCTCCAAGGGAAAAAAATCCTCTCTCGGAGAAATGGAAAGGATAATACATGCATTCATAGGCTAAAGTCTGTGTAATATGCTTCTAGAGTAACATTCAGCTGTCTTAAGAGAGTAGAAAGAAGCTTCTGTTTGCGGTATTAATACACATGAAAATGTTTCCAAAAGAGGTTTCCACCCTTCCTGAAATCAGATCAGATGTAGTCCCCTTTATTTAGATAATTTCTGTAAGTCTTCTGTGTTATGATTTACTAGGACAGAATCACCAAGTTTACATTTTTCATTTATAGTTATGTAAAGATTAATTTTCATTAGCCTTCAAAAAATAACAGGAAAGGAAACTGTAATTGCATTTTTTCTTCTTTCTTTCTTTTGACTTAAGAAAAAATCCAACCCACGCTGACACTAATGTGTGAAAAGCATCAGTTATTCAATAAAAATCTTTGCATGTGATCCCCAGGTTTTGCTGTAGTCAGTTCACCTAAGTCAGTGTCACGGTAGTGTGGACTCCACATGCCAGGGCTGCAAACTATTAAAACTTTTGAAAACCCTTTGTTTCAAGGAATTTTAATTATGGCTCACAAGGTCATTCATGTTGAGACTTTATATCACGGGCCAAACTTCAGATCTTCATGAGTAAGGCAAGAGGTTAGCATGTGTAACTTTATCCTCACTATAGAGTTCATATGCTGCTGATTATAAGCTTGTAAACAAATCCTTCACATCTCTCCTGTCTGAAACAGCTTTATAAGAAGTTTATTTTTTAGAAAAATAAGAACAGGTGACAAGGACAAATTGTCCTGAAGACTGTGCAAGTAAGTTAAACCCCCAGTTTCTGATGAGAAAGAGATCTTTTAGGCAATGTGGAACACACTTAGATCATGCCACAGGAACACTAGTCCTTGGCTTCAGCAAAACACAGGGTATCTTCCCTTTTCATTCTTCTCAGATTCTGTTTTCTCCTCTTCCCCCTCTTTCTCCATGAAAACATGTTTTTTTTATATGCTAGACTTGAGCTGAAGGCACTGAATCAAATTCCTTCCTCACCAATTTGTAAACTCCTTAAAATGTTTGGAAAGTTGAAGGCTGAAATGTTTATGCCTGCTACCATCTCTTAAGGGACAAAATAAGACAAAATACATAAAGAATTAAACCAGATTTCCCCTTTGGAAAACATTAATCTGAGTGAATCATAGTGATGATTCTACAGTTTAGTCTGTCCTTTATATTTTAAGACCTACCTGTGTTGAGTTTGTTTGGACCATGCAGCAGTACTGTTTTATGGTGCTTTTTTTATTTGAAAAGGCATAGTTCCTTTTCCTTTTTTCTCTTGAAACAAGCCATTCTGGCTTGTCTGCCTCTCACTTTATTTGTCATACACAACTTGTCTTCTGCCTTAAGAATCAATTTGGCTCACTTGTGTGATTTGCTCTTTTAGCCTGCTTTTGACATCTTTGTTTCAGAGAACATTTATGTCTTCAACTGAGACTAAATTGTGTTAATTAGGAAAATATCTAATGGCAGCTTGCCCATCACCATGCCTGAATGGCCACGTAAAGTTAAAAAAAAAGCAGTACTATTTCTCTTGAGTTCCTAGGAAATCCTTCCAAAACTGCCAGCACAGAGTAATTTATCTTTTTAAAACACTGGCAATGTAACAGACAAAGGTATAAGACAGATTTGGATGGGAAATTATGAAGACATTTTTTTAAAATAATGAGTATAATTATTGGAAAAATTTTCTAACCAAAGTGATGGAGGAACTATAGCTGAGTGTTTCTCTAAATCATGTACTTAAGCTCATCATAAAGTTATTAGGCTTGATGCAGAAAATACTTCATTAAATTTTACACCCTGTGTAATGAAAGAGGTCAAAATAAATAGCCATAATAAACATTTTTCATCCTCAATTGCAGGTGAAATTGTGGTCAAGTGAATCTTAAGTCCTATTGATTTCAATAAGAAAATATTTTTATCCAATAAACTTACAAACAAATCTTTCACTTAGGTTAGATGAAGACAGAAAAAATTATTTTAGGTTATTTGTTTTTAATATATTGTTTTATGTAATCAGGTGTTATGAAGGAGAGTGAAAAATGGATACAGTGGAAAACACACATTTATGGTTTTGCTATGGTAATTGAAATTACTATTTAGTATTCTTGTGTGCCTTTACTAAGGGATAGAAAAGATAAAAGTACCCCTTTATCATGCTGAGCAAACAGATGAATTTCCCTATGGAAATTTAACATCTGTTCATCTGACTTTTCTTCGCTCATTATGACTAACACTGCTGCCAATGAACATGCTAAGATTTTGCTTAATATTGGGCTATAGTATTTACTATAATGAATATCATGATAGTGTGTGTATATATATATATATATATATATATATGTACATATTGTGCTGAGAAGCAGATCTTAATCCTTTTCTAGTCAATTAGAGAATCTTTTAACTTCCCTGAGACACAGGTTTAAGATCTTGCTGGGATTTTTTTTATCTTTTGCAAGTTAATGCCTATATTTTTAGCTCCTTCATATAATGTAGTGGAAAGACCCATGCAATCTAAAACAGAAAACAGGTCAGTCTGCTGTTGTGCTCCCTAATTGTTTCTGTCTGAAAACATTTCAGTCTTTCTACAACATGTAATTTCTTTTTTCTTTCCAGTGCACATGAAAAGGGATAACGTTAGCATTTTGCAGTTAATTCAATTACTTCCCACTTGTGAAAATGCTGACAGGATTTCCGACCACTGGAAGAGGTGCCCTGACTGTTAGATGTGATTGGCAGCCCAGACATAACTTATAAATTGCAGCTGAAATTAAAGCATTTTATCTTCACTCATAAATATCCTTCATGACAAACCATTCAGTAATACTTCCAAGCCATTATTTCAGTGAATTGATTTTCAACAGCAATTAGTGACCAATTTGTGAGATAATGTTCTCAGTCAAATCACAGACATGTCAGGATCTGTTTCAGTAACAGACAAGACTTTAATGCACTTGTGATCATAAATCATAACTGTTGTTCTTGAAATACTGTAGATCATTTTTTTCAGATTTACACCATCTGCAGTAATACTGTTATCAGCAAACTGTCCTCTGTGCATTTCATATAAACAAGAAAATGTGAAAAAAGAAAGCTTATTTGAAAAGTGTCATTGTATGCATGTTGGAGAAGATAACTTCCTGTAATAAACCCATTTTTTTAAATGTTATTTAATGATAATAGTAAAATATGCCATTAGCATAATAAGAAAGTTATTTAGAAAATATAGCTTACCAAAAGCAATTATAAAACACATAGAGGAAAAAAGACCTGCTTTAAAATATGTTTGACTAAGTCTCATAAGCATCACACCTAACTTTAAGCATCCATTTAGCTCAGATTTTCTCTATGGTTTGTGGGAAAAAGAAATGCCCCCAAAGCTAATTCATGTGGGAGGTGAGCTGAATTTCCATCTCCAAGTGGCTCCCCATTGTTGTTAAATGTGCAGAAATGGACATTTGTACCTGTAACAGTTTAGACAACTTATACTAAGAGATGTAAGTCTCTATTAACTCACCATCTGATGATATTAGCAGGATTTTACCACTTAAAAATGCTTAAGAACAGAGGTGAAAGTAGGAAGGGAGTAAATTCCACTATGGTAAATCAATGAATTAATCCCATAATGGAATTTGCAGACAAGTGGAATCCTGTATTTAAAATTAGTAGAAAAGATAATAGCCACATATTGAAGTCATTGAAAATTCTTAAAAAGATATAATGAAGTAAAAGTCAAGGATAGAGTAAATTTTGAAAAACTTGAAGACAAGTAATAGTGTAAATTAGCAAAATATATTCATTAGCATTATGAACAAGAACACTTTTTTTCCCCTTTATTTCAGTTTTTAGTTCGGTGTATTTATCCTGATCAGCTAGAACAGCAATATTTAGTGTTCTGTATATCAACCAATGGTGAGGACTTTCTTAACTAGATATGTCTGGGCCAGTTGGTGCAGCCAGCTGCAGGAGCAGAAGGTCTGACTCCCAAGCAATAGCATTTTATGGTTTTCAAAAGCAGATTTCTTGTTCTGTTCATCCTTCAGCTCTCTGGGGGGGAAAAATGAACAGTTTCTTCTGGCAACCAAGGTCTCTGTGTTGACTTCTTGTCCCTCCTCGAGGAATAATGAGAGGCTGGTTCATGTATGTTCCAAATCTTGAAAGGCAGGGATGAAGTTGAGTTTCTATGCTCCCTGCCTTGACACAGTATGGAATACTGGTTTAAATACCTTAGACATGCTGTGAACATCTAAGATAGCCTATGGATTTGAAAAGAATGGTTAAGTCACATTATATATAGTTTATATAGATACATATATAATTAATATTAGTCAATGCACATGCCTTTATTTTTTTTTTTTCCCTATAATACAACTTCAGTTATCTTCAAACTAAAGCCAGAAGAGACTTAAATATTAAAAGTTATTAAGGAAAATTAAGGGAAAGAACTATGGTTGTATGAAATTTAAACCTCCTTTGGTATCATGAAAATATAATTTTGCAGTTTTAATCACATTTGCTTTACACTCTGCTTCATTTTAATTAATTTCTTTTCAGTTTCTCAACTTTCAGAATGCTAATTAAACATACAGAGCAGTTTATCCCTTTAGAAAGGAGTCAATATGTTTCATCCCTTTGAGGAAACTCTCATTTATTAAAGACCCATTTGCAGTCCAATAGGCAGCTTGTTCTTTAGGCATGAAGGCAAGCATTTGGTACAGATCTTTCAGGGTTATTTTGCAATATCCACTTTAACTAGCAGACTGTTGCTAGGTATATGTTGTAATTGCTATTGTAATTTTAGTGCCTCAAGCCAAAAAAAAAAAAAAAAAAAGTATTTTCATGAATGTTTCTTTGTTATGTCTATACTTAATTAAGTTTAGGGATATGATTTTCCCCATCACCTGCTTCTGATTACAGTGATACCTGCATTAGCCTGTATTTTGAAGGATTTAAATCTTAAATATTCACCATCTGTTAATAAGAGATTATCTCACTGCATTTTGCAACAGGTATAGACTAATTAGAACCAATTGGTAATTTTTTTCATTCCTTTTTCTCATAAAGGAACTCTTCAACACAGAAGCTACATGGTTAAAATCCATCTTTTGGCTGAGTGCAGTTGTATTGGATCATTACTTAATCCATCAAAGATGCTGATTATATCTTTTAATAACTGGAATAGTTGAGACCAAAAAAGAGATTGATTTAATGATATGGCAGTTTTAGCACAAAGCAAGCATTTCAAAACTAAGTGGTTGCCTGAAAGGGGATAAATTGCCTGGAGGCCTTGGAGAAAGCATTATGGTATTTCTGTGACAGGTTTCCTCACTGCTACTTCAGCACAGCTCGTTCACAGCTGGTTGCTTCTGTTTGTGCTTGCAGAGTCTCCTAAGGATTATGGGATTATTGGTCTTGACTAAATAAAATGAAGTGAAACTTGAGATTTCTGCACAGACTTTGCACTACAAGAGTTGTATAAGTATATTTCCAAGAGTATCTCTATACCAGTAATTAGTGGAATCCACTGCCTCAATGATTCTAGTTTTGAGATTAATGTGTTATAAAAGAAAAATTGTGAGGCAGCAAAAATCCTTCTCTCTGAAGTAAATGCATTCTGACAAGAAAATGCAGAAAATATCAATTTAAACCTTAATGATAAACTCATTTAGACTATTTATAATTATTAATCTCTTGGTCAAAATTAAAAAGTAATTAAAAAGTAATTAAGTCCACTAAAAAATCCTTCTCAAAAGTTACTTGATGGCTGGATATATTTTATGATCAGAAGAATCTCTTTGGTGTCTTTAAACAAGTATGGTGTTTGGTTCAAAATGACTACTACATAGAAGTGAGTTCTTGCAGAGTAAAATGGCCTCAGCCACAAATCCAACAAGAATTACCATGATACCATAAATATAGATTTATTTTGATTTGAAAAAGAAATAAAATCAGTTGATTTCAGAGAGAGCTGGTTCACTAAAAGAAATGGTTGAAGTTGATACTTTAACTTTTCTTATGTAATAATTGCAAATATTCTGCATGAGGCTGCAACATTTTAGATGAGAATGTGTGTTGTTGGGCTTGATGCTTCCTTGTTTCTTAAGATTCATTAGTTTATTTTTTCCCACACAGATTTCATTATTTTAAAAACCTACATGGATATATAAACTGCATCAGTATAGAAAAACACAGTTCAAGCTGGAAATGTCTCATAGGCCAGTTTAGAGGATTTAATCAGACCAGGTGAAAGGGAAGCCTTGTGAAATTCTCCAGCTGCCTCAGAAGCGATGGTTCTCATTCTGACCTTCCTTTCATAATTCTCACCTGACTTTCATAAATTGTTTAATTTTGTAGCCTTGGCAAATTATAATCCAAGATATAATGGGCTGCATGAATTTGTTCCTTATTGGTATTATATTATTCACAGGCACTGAGGGAGACTGGGTTTTAACCAATTATTTTCTGTAATCATCCAAACTTCTAACAGTTTAAAAAGCGTCCTCTTTGCTGTCTCTGGACCAGCCATGGGCCGACCTCAAGACATTGTGTGATTTCAGCAGGAGCTGTGGCTGTCAGAGGAATTTCACTATTCACTGTGACATGCCTAGCTTTGGCCTCAGTGATTTCTTTTACCCCTAGTGACTGCTGAGCCAAGAGAACGATATTTTTGTTACTCTGATGAGATTTGAGATGTTAAAAGTGTTCTGAAGAGTCATTATCAATTGGACTTTTAAGACTACAATATAAAGACACCATGTATGTAAGTTATGTTCACTAACGTATTGTTAATCTGAATACTCTGTAAAGGGAATTTTGAAATACACTTTTTGGAAGATGGTCTGTGAGACCCTTTCAAATTCTTCCTTGGAAGATTATCGTACAACTAGAGTAAGGGCTAAGAAATATTAAAAAAAAAAAGCTTTCAGCCCAGCTTTAAGCAGGAGGCTGACCTTCATATTGTTTTCTTGGATTAAAAACTTCAGAAAATACTACAAACTGAAGCATAAATGTTAAAGTTACCTCCTGAAACTCTGTTTCTAGTTCAGGCAGATTTATATTTATTATTTAATCTCAATCTCCATGTTTTTAGATCTTTTGATCTACAGATAACCTATTAAGCTAACTACTAGGAAAACATGAAAGTAAAACATTATTCTTAGACATACTGTGCCAATTGTTTTAACAAAGTATCTGAGAGGGATCTGGAAATTTTGCTTTAAGTCTTGCACAAGAGGTGGTACTGCAGCTCAGCCATGCATGAATAGGTGACAATGGGCATTTGGGTAAAATCTGAAATATAATCTATATGTAGCAGACAGCATACTCTTGTTTACTTATCACAAAATCATACTGGAAATGATTCAGATGCTTTATAGCTTCTCAAAGTGTAGGCTTGATAATGTAAGCAAAACCAGGACAGTGAGAGAACTGGAGAGAAAACCCAAAGTGCTTAACAGAGAGTGCTAAGGAGAAAAAAACATCAAAAACATAGTCTGTGTACCAGAATGGCAGTGATCCTATGAATAGGCTCTGAGCACATTCTGAAATCTAAAGTTCTTAAAGACCGATAGACCATTATTATTAAATAAAAGGTCTGTAAAAGTCAGTTTTTAACTTTGTAGTGGCAAGTGAACTAGGTGGATTGGGAGCAATGAAATCTATTTTATCAATAATATGCCTATAAATGGGATTAGAAAATACTTGTGTCAAAAATTCTACTTGAGTTTGTCTTTTGATGGTCCTTTAAAACCAGTGAAGAGAAATTACCAGCTCAAAAGCACAATTCATGTCAGCAATGTTGGACTGTACAACAGGGAGTTGAACAGCGCTCTTCCTAGAAAGACTCACTTCCCTGTTGTAGATAAGAACATATCTATATATCAGATTTCTGGAGCTGGATATACTACCTTCAATGTTTTGTAAGGTGTTATCCATCTATCTGCCTCTTTATGAAAAAGAAATTATACTTCTGAGCTTAAATATTTCCAGGCTATTATGCAAGGGCACTGCCATTTACAGGTGTCCTCTAAATGTGGTCCTGAGATCTTATCTGAGTGTTAGGAATGATTTTATAGATGTAAAAGCAAAAGCAGAGCCCAGTCTAATGAATTCTTTGATGTGCAAGTATTGTAACATGCCTGTTTCACTGGAAGCCTTAACAGCAACCCTGGAGGTTTCTAATGCACTTGACTGAAAACAATTGAAATTGCAAGTGAACTGCAATTGCTACAAAACCTTGAGTTACCACTGCAATTTCTGATGGCAATTTCTTGGCATTTAGTGAGGTTTTGAAAAGTACTTAAGTTGCAATTAATAGAAATAATGGTGTATCTGTAATTTCCTTTGGCCTGAAACCAAACCCTGATTGACATATATTCTAATAACATTGTCATGAATGTTAGCTGCAACTTATTTTTTTCTTCTTTTTAAATGAAGTAAATAGGATTAAATGTCTTTATTATTACAAGACATGAAGCATGAAATAACTTGTCTAGCAAGTAAATAGTAACTGGCAAACTGTGTAGACAATGTGGAACTCAGATATTTGGACCTTCCTGGTGGTCCCAGAGTCTGCATGAAGACTCAATGGCATAGGGACTGAACTATTCTTGCAGTTGAGTAGGTGGTTCTCTGCAGTTCAGAGCTAAGACAAATAACTAGCAAAGGCAGGAAAATATTTACTGCCACTACCCACTACACATACTGCCACCATACATCATGTACCAGCATTGTGGCTGAAAATAACTTTTCTGGCTCAAAGACTATCAAACTATCACATACTACACTAATAATACAAGATGTTTGTAAATGAAACAGCATAGAAATGCCAGCATTTATAACATCCTAAACACATCTGTGTCACTATATTCATTGTAGGAATCAAAGCATATGTTCATCTTATCTAAATTCAGGCACCTATAATGCTTTAATTAATATTTTGATCTTACTAAGCAGCTCACGCAGTCAATGGAAAAATAATGGCCTTTCCAGAAGGTGAGGCTGATCTGCAGTAAGCTAAATTACTCTTTGGATCATACTTGTCTCCATTAATTATTAGGAAATTCAGTTACTGGGTATGTACCTTGTGTGTCCCTTAAGCTCTTACTTGGGGTGGAACAACTCCAAATACATATAAATAAAAATATTATTGAGGAGAGGAGGAGAGTGTAAAGAAAATGATTCATACAGTATCTGGAGGACAGAATTTTTTTTGTTTTCTTCTTTTTTGTGTGTGTTCTTGGGTTTCTCTGATATTCAGTCCAATATTAGTGCTGGGTATGGCAAACTTTGCCCAGTTAACATTGCCATGTTTAACCTGAAGTACTTGATTTGTGCAATTACCTTAATTCTTGAATTCTATTATTAAACAACCAGTTTTCTCATATGGAAAGTAGCATGTGAAATAGCGCATAGCTTCTAATTTAAAGGTACAACCAAGTTCAATCAATGTTCAACTTACCTTCATTGCCTTTTCATCTATTGCAAAAGACATCTCACTGCATGTAACAAGTCAGACAATAATGTTTGGCCATTGCAGTTGTTTCACCTTTTAGAATGAGGTCCAGTCTATGCCAACAAGACATATGTTGGCTTTTGGAGAGCTATAAATCATCTAAATTCCGAACAGAAAATTTGAGATGAGTGTATTCAATTGATCAAGAATTGTCATTGCATCCTATATCTCAGGCAAGCATAACTTTTGTGGGAAACAGGAATCACAACCTCAGAGTCTTTCTTCCAAGACACTGACTAACTGCAGAGCAAGGATGAAATGCATGCTTGTCCATTTGTCTGAACAAGCTCTGTCCCTCTTGATGTACCCTTTTTAACCAACTGAGTTGCACCTGCCTCAAAATTGACTTCACTGAAGTCTTCTGATGGATGGTTAATGATAAATACGCATGTCCAAATCTAAATAAAGTTCAGAGCTATATTTTAGGTGGAGTGTCTCATTTTATACATATATTAAAAACTAATAAAATTCTAAAATTATAGGGTAGTTTTGATGAAGACCACTGCCAAAGGTTCCAAATCCCATGCACTGCAGCATCCGACTAGCTGTTACAGTTACTGATATTTAAGGACTTTGTGGTCTTCATTTTAAAGCACAAGTATGTATTTATGTATTTACACCCTTGAGCTAAACCATCAAAGGCATCTTTGTAAGCTACAATTTTTAGTAAAAATAAATTAAAATTGTTCTGAATGCTACTGAAATAACAAACTGGGGCAATCCATCTGGAATTCATTTTACTTCATATTACAGGCTTTGTGTCACTGCTGTCCAATTTGACACCAAAAAGCACAAAAAATAACATTGACATAAGGATATAGTTATGTTTATAGCACAGTAGATTTTTTCCCCCTTATTTTCAGAGTAGTATCCTTAGAGTTGGCACCCTCAACTGGATTTCAGAAAAAAAAAAAAAAACTATCTGTGGTGGTCATGTTAAAATGCAGCAGCAAAAGCCTGTGGAATGAAGAGCTGTCAATCCAGCTACTGTTCTCAGTCAAGTACTTCCGTTGTACCCCCTGGGGGAGGTTGGAACTGGGAGCCAGGCTTTTCCAGACATGCTTTGAGGAAATAGGTACAATATAAGTCTGCTGCCTGCATCAGTGTTTTTTTCTTAAGTTCCATTAAATCATGCCAATTAAAATCAATAAGTTTTTTTTTTTTTTAAAAAAGCAGAAAAAAATCTGGTTTTTTTCGTTCTTTTTTCCCCCTGACACCACATTCAATATATTTATGTAATACATTTTTTTCAAGCATCTAGAAATCTTAGTCTCCACAATGAATGCAGTGTAAGAACTTTAGGTATCTGAAAGAGATAATAGGAAGGAGAGGACAATTAGATCACTCTTCAGTAAGGGCAGAACTTAGAGATGAACTAAAAATTTGCTTTCAATGAGGGAAATAATATCCAAATTGCAAATAATAGATTCATAAAAGGGAAGTGTCTTTATTTGATTTAGGAGAAAAGCTGTAAGGGTTTTCAGATCTTCAAGTCAGAAAACATAACCTTCTTCAGTGTCAGCTATAGGCTGATTGAGCTATCTAAAAGTATGGATCCTAGCTAAGTCAAGAGAGATAATATATATTTAATTCCAAATATATCTGCATGTATGTAAAGGTGCTAGTGTATGAAGTGATTTACTCTTCACATAAGCTTATGTCTTTCATTTGGAACTTAAGAGGCTGTTTTACACCAGATGCCTACATTATGTTTTGCTAAATTTAGGTGGAATATTCCTTCAATTTAAAGGAAGAAACAAGTCCTTGAAACAGAATTAAAATGAAAGCAAGATGATACTGAAGACAGCTTCATCAAAGATAAATGTATTACTTGTACTAATATACTGTTATTTAATATAGGATTTATTCCTTCAGACATGAAATGTAGTAGAGAAAATGTATTTAGGCTTCAGTAAAAGATTTAATATAGTGCTATAAGATGGTATTAGACAGCCAAAGGGTTAGGGTTGGGCAGGTATTAGCACACACCTTATAAAACTCAGAAAAAAAAGGGCATAGTAGCTAGATTTGAAGAGGGCTTTTTTCGGAATTCCACAAGAGTTATTCATGGAATGCATCATCTTTAACAGACTCATTTATAGGCTTGGCAGAAAACCAAGTAATTTGCTGAAGACATTAGCAGATAATGAACAAAATAGATGACCTTAAGAAAGAAGTGTTAGACTGAAATAAACTAAATGAAATTTTAATAGTTTTGAATATTTGGATTTGAACATAAGGGTCCATAACAAATGACTCTGTTAAAAGCTGCAGCCAAGATTTTTGGGACCCAGAAGGTGGATGAAAATGGAAGTGTAAGAGCTGATCCCAGAGAGATTATTAGTTAAGCAGTGGCATTGGCTGTGGAAAGAGTGGTTCTAAAACCTCTGAAGGAAAGTGTTTCCAGTGGAATTGGGAAATACTATATGAAGAATAGTTAAGACAGTCATAAAATCATATATTCAACAGTTCTGTGAGCTGGGAAACACTACTGGAAAGGCATGATGAAGATGCAAACATCTGCCAGCCCAGCACCACTGAGGATAGTGCCCACCACTGGGCACCACTTCCCCTATCAAGCCTCAAAACAAGTTTCATTATCACCTACCAGGACCAGCGAATGGGGCTCCCAAGGGGGATGGCAGAAATTTTGTACAGCTCTGTAAAACTTCACCAGCTTCCTATGTCTGATGCCAGAACCCAGAGCAAAGCTCTGTGAACACATGGTGTCTCTGCTGTGGCTCAGCAGACAGAGTTACTGACTTTTACTCTGGAGAAAAGCTGAAGCAGCATGATCTGAAAAGTCTCTAGTGGTGCAGATGGCTCATGGAACTCAGGACGAGTGTGTGGTGGGGTGTCCTTTTCTTTTCCTTCCACACAGATATCTCCCACTCATCATAGCTCATGCCACGGAAAATCCTATTTTGAGACGTGCAGTAACAAGACAGTAGTAAGCAGCTGCAAAACTGTAAATTTAGAAATATGACCTCATCTAATTATCAGAAGAGGCAAAAGAAAGTGAACTTTGGTAGAAAAATAAACTACTTTTGTATAAAAATACCCAGGGAGAAGGCAAAAAGTGAAGTTATGCAATAAATACATTCTATTACAATTGCTTTTTCCCTAAATTGACCGTTTCAGACTTTGCCATGTGACATCAGCAGGTCTTATAAAAATACAGAATGAACATGCCACTAAAGTGTGACCAGACTGAAATGCAGCTACATTTATGCTGATAGAACATATTTCCATCCAACAATGATGAGGTATAAACAGCAGGGAGTCTTATTATATGCTTATCTAATCTGTGAGTTACTGTGCACTAATGAGCACCAGATGAGATAGATTCTTTGTAGTCATTGTATTCCTTTCTTTCCTCCCCATTTTTCATTTTTTATTTTTTTTTAATGTTTTGTTCTTTTTTGTTGTTGCTGTTACTGTTCTCTTGGGTTTGTATTTAGCATCTTTGGCTTCTAGAGAGAATTCTCCTGTATCTTTTACCTGTTTGTAAGTGAAATAAGTTTTAAGTATTTTAATATACTCTGTCCTAAATAGTTACAATTTCTCCTTTACTTCATGGAGTTTCTTGAATGCATTCTCAATGGAAAATATTAGTGTAAAGTAAAGGAAAATGCCTAACAAACTTAGGTCTGTATTTTTGTTCCATTTATGCTTCAAACAAGGCAGCAAATTTTAAAATAATGAAGGGTAAGTGAAGATAAGAAAAAGTTAATAGTTTTGAATATTTGGATTTGAACATAAGGGTCCATAACAAATGACTGTTAAAAGCTGCAGCCAAGATTTTTAGGACCTAGAAGGTGGATGAAAATGGAAGTGTAAGACATCAGACCTCTGCAGAATAATCCCTCATTTACATTCTTAATATTGTGTTTTGTAATTAATTTCATTCACTTCTTTTTCTGGAAGAATGATCTTCAAACATTTAAATGAGAGAAACACAATTTAAGGTTTGTGGGTTATTTATACCTCTCTTTGAGAGCCTCTTTTCAGCCTTCTAACAAACTTATGGGCCATGGAACTGTTGAAACACATGGAGATAATTTTATTTGTTTAATTATACTTACTGTTTTATACAGTTGAAATCCAAGAATGTTGAAAAATTAAGAAAAAAAGAAAAAGCAATTAAATTTAACATTTATAAATATCTTAAATGTTATATTAATATGCTTTGTCTATATAAATATATGTACTTACATACATAGAAAAAAGTGTTTGATAAAGTAAAATGAGACAATTAAATGTGACACAACGTAGCTGAGGAAGATTTTAAAGTTCAAATACTATGAGCAACTCAATATGAAGCGAAATATACAATATTATTTAAAATAATATTCACATCATAAAATAGAAGCACATCAAAAAGACTATGTGCTCTCAGCAGTCTAGAGAATGGATTGCTTTATTTATACAAATGAATGTACTGATTGAATTAGCTATGAACTTTTAATTCTATTGACATACTTATTCATGAGTGATAATAGTAATCCATTCTCATTCTTCTACATATGTATTATATATCAGAAGGCTCTGGATGGGGAAACACATGTACTATGTCACCTGGCCAGTTTCGAATTATTCCAGAGGCATCAGATTTTTGCCAAGGTCAGCAGAAATTGCTAGTCAATATTAGCAAATTATATAATTTAGAATTAATCTTCTATCTTTTTTCATTGTCAGAAAATTATTTTGAAATAATTATTTAAATGGACTTAAGGCAGTGGAAAACATATCTGTAATTTTATTGTGGGGCTAATTAACTCCTTCCTTTGTGCTACTTTGATGTGGTTTATTAGTTTAGATTGTTTAATTTTGGATTATGCAATTCAGCATATCTACATTATAGAGTGGAAAATGTAGCACTATGCCTACAGCAAAATGCAAGTGAAGAAATATTGGCACGGGAAGGTTGATCCTTAGTGCGCTCAAGATTGTTATTCATCTCTTAAATGAGAAAAGCTGGCTTTTGCAAACAAGATGGTGATTTATCACATAGTTGAAGTGAGAAGCCAAAGGTTAGTAGAGGCATATGAAAATGAAACTCTTTCATGCTTTAGTTAAGGAACTGGCAGAGTTATACTATTATGGTTTATAATATAGATTATATTCATATATACACATTTAAAAAAAGGAAATAGAAAAATTCTAAGTAATTTATTTATAATCATGGCAATCATTTGTGAATTACTTCTTAAGGAGACATAGTAGACAGCTCCCTGCCTGTGCTGAGTAGTGTAGCTGAAACTGTACTTTAAGGAAGAATCTCCATATCAGGAGTACATAATCCTATGTACTGGGGACTCTGATGATAGAAATCTATCTATCTGATGGTAGAAAGAAAAAGCGTTGAAGCAAAATTCTGACTGCAGCCCTTAGATTCTGTTCTTGGCACTAGAATATGTTGCAGTTGCTAAGTTACTTATAAAAAATAACATATTGTTCATGCAACTTTGCTGTTTTCCCTAGGGAGCAGAATTTGTGCCTAAGCGCAATATAATGTGATTTATCAATATATATCTACTGTGGAACATGTGTTTATCTGATGAGAAGACCATGCTGAGGAAAAGTGACCTGTCACTGTCCTCAGTGTGATTACAATTTCCATAATTTGAAGCAATTATTTCACATATCATCATTGTGAAATAGACTGGTGCATCCTAGAACCTTTCCCATGGTACAGATTTCCTGGGGGCTGGATATATCCCTATAATGTTATTTGGATTATTTCAAATGGAAGAATTGTTTTAATCTTACATTCCATACTCAAATGTTTCTTAGATTAAACAAGATTATTAATATTAGGTTTTCAACCTAAGTATGTCAAAGCAGCTTAACTAGATTTTAATTAACAGATTACAGATATGCTTTTCTTAAGCTGTTGTTGATGGTAAGTGAAGTTACCACTGCTCATTAGCATTACTGTGATGACATAAGTTATGCTTGTTATTGCTCCTTGGCCATGAGGCAGCATGTGAATATTTCCCTATTGTTTTGTCTAATTCAAAGGCAATGGACTGGGCCTTTATTATACACATGTGAAAAGTCTGATACAACGAAAATTCTTCTCAGTTCTCTCAACTCAGCTCTAATATATCAGTTAAATAATAGTTGATACATTTTGGAACAGAATAGACATGTCATAAATTTCCAAATGGAAACAAGCCCATCAGAGTAGATTTACAAAGAATTACATATCATTTTAAAAGGTAAATCCAGAGCACAAGCACAACTGAAGCGTTGACCTGTGATAATTCCTAGTATTTAAGTTTTTGATGTTCTTCTTGGCAACTTTGAAAAATTGTACTCTTCCAAGTAATATTTGGGCATGGTTCAGGAAACAATACAAGGACTATTCTACATAGGGGGCTTGGATGACTTTATGGTGCTTGGAGATGAAGACAGTGGAACATTTTAGCTTCATGGATGTATGCCATGTGGCCCCTGAGACATAAAATGGTTTTATTTAGTAATACTTCTTCAGCCAAGGAAACCATATTCTTTTGCACTAGCAGGTCCTATTGAAGAATTATTACTTTTCAAAGGAAGAGGTGGCTGCAGTTTCACACATGTCCAGGTTGTGTTGTAGTTGCATCAGCTGCAGCTCTTTGGTGTTGATATTGTTTGCTATCTCATTTGAAGAAAAAAGTGGCTGAATGCAATTTAGATAATGTTGACAAGTATTAATGAACTAAATTTCTTTGGTTTTATTCATAAATATGCTAATACACTGTTGTTCACTCTTCAGTAAAAATAAATTTTAATTCAGTCTCTGAAATCTATCTCTGTGTTTATTAATTTACGTTTCATAATTGAATGGAATGAAGAATAGAGAAGATATTATTCAGAGTGACTTTCCTCCATAAATTTTTGCTAAATATCATAAAATTTGTTGCCAAGACAATCAAAGTCATCCTTGAGACCAGACACTGAAATTTTTTATGCTATACTTTCCTGCACTCATCAGCACGCGAGAGAAATAACACTGCCTTGAGGTTTTTCATCACGTGAAAACATTTGTCAAGCTGACAGTTTGGCTACTTCACAAAAATACATAAAGTTCATCAGCAGTGCATAAAAAAGTTCTAAAGTAAAGTTCTTTTTTATTCCATTTCAAGATCTAAGATTAATGGGATATAGCCTAGTTTGATTAATCTTGTTTGTGCATTCAAAGTATCTCCTACTTGACATTTATAGTTAGTTGCTTCTTTTACAAGAATTTTTGTTACATTTTTATACCAAAGGGGGTTAATCATCCTTCCAGTTAGACACCTTTTTTGTCACATACCCACCAAAAAGACTTGGCTTTCTAGAGGCTGTTTCCACTAAACACTCTTGCCATAATATTTAGTTTCTTCACCACACACTCAGTTTTTGTCTTTCTTGGCAAAACTACTTTTCATTCTACACTACAGCTTATATGGAATGTAATGGTAACAAGGTACTTGAACAGAAAAAGACATTGCTGATCTATTTCCATTTCACATGTAATGAAAACAATTTGAATTTGAGTTGACATACAAGCAATAATAGTGTTCATGCAAGGGAAACAATAAATAATGACAAACATCAGCAGTGTGGAATCCTACACTTGTATTTGACGTACAACCTCAGTGTACAGTGGTAGAGTGTATGGCTTGAGTGCATGCTGGAAAGCAAAAAAAGTGAAAATAAATCAGCTAAAGTACAGCCAGTATCCACTTAAGCAGAAGAAAAATAGTCATCTTAAACATTATTTCATTTCATCTCTCAAAGGAGAGATACTCCAGTTCTCTGAGCATCTTCATGGATTCTTCTGGACTTGCTCCAATATGCCCATGTTCTTCTTATGTTTGGGGCCCCAGAGCAGGATGCAGCACTGCAGGTGGGATTTTGTGAGAGTGCAGTGGAGTGGTAGAATCACCCCCTCAACTTGCTGCCTCTGCTACTTTGGATGTAGCCCAGAATAGAGGTGGTTTTCTGGTATGTGAGCACACCTTGTCAGGTCACGGCAAGATTTGCGTGAACCAAATTCCCCAAGTCCTTCTCCCCAGGGAAGCTCTCAATCCATTCTCCACCCAGCCTGTTCTTGTGCTCAATATTTCCCTGACCCACAAGTGCAGCACCTTGCACTTGGCCCTGTTGAACTTGGTGATGTTTGTGCAGCCTCACCTCTCAGGTCTGTCAAGGTCCCTCTGGGGGACATCTCTTCCCTCCAGTGTGTCAAGCACACCACTCAGATTGGTGTTGTCAGCAAACTTGCTGAGGCTGTTCAATCCCACTGGCCATGTCACTGGTAAATGTATTAAACCCTGCCAGTCCCAGTGCCGTGAGGATACCCAATCCCTTGAGGAATACCACTCATCACTGGTGTCCCTCTAGACACCAAGAAACTGAATTGCTGTGTGGCGTACAGTGAAAGAGGAAGGCCTAAGAGTTTTTCAGAATCTGTTATAGAACTTTATTGACAAAATTAATACAGACCACCAAGTAGGTCAGATGAAAAGAAATTATCTTTACAGAAAGAGTAAGAAAATTAACTTTATTTTAAGTTTCATGAGAAAAGACATTAAACCCTTCTGTGTTGTGGGGGAGCAACAAAGTATTTGTAAGTATAAGGAGAGCTCATTAAAAATCTGCCCCCAAATCTGTCTCTTAAAACATGTCATCAGGTCTATAAGAGAGTCATGTCTATAAGTGCTCATTAGTAATAGCAATTATTGCTCACAGCACTAATAATTGATGCTTTCCCACTAGTCGGTGCATGTTAATTTTTAGACATAAAAAGTTTTACTCTCAGTCTTTTTCTTGCCCTATTATTCCCCTTGCTTTTTCAAAGGCAACTTGGTTCTCCCTGCCTTGAACCTCAGAGACTCATATCGTTTGAACTTGTAGGTGAATAAAATACCTGGCAAGTAACCTGCCAACTGTAGGATCAGTTTCAATTTTCAAGATACACTTTTAATAAGCTGGAATACTTTTCAGAGTTTGTTAGCTCACGAAGTCTAAATGTCAGATTCTTGTGTGCTGAGCAAAGTGTAGGCCTGTGCAATTATCGAGCACAGCAACCCTATTGTTGCTTTATAATTGATTTTCAAGGCAATCCTTCTTCTGTTCATTTAAACATATTTCTGCTATTTAATTTGTCATAAATAAAGATTGCCAAATATATCTCTAGGGTTTTTTTTAAATGTTCCTTCTTCAAGTAAGCTAGCAAAGGACTGGAGTTTCTCAGTAATCCTGAAAGCAAAACCTGACACGCTCTCAAATGCAGGCTGAAGTGCCATAATGTGAGGAAAAATTTTAAATTGCTGGGTTTATTCCTTCTCTGAAATGCAGTTGAGTAGCCACTGTCCACATCTTTAGCAACTATATCATTCCCTGATCATGCTGAACCAAGCAAAACCCAATAAGCACTTATTGACAGTAACAGCAGAGAGACCTTACTGAGACTGTGGCAGTGCATATTTTAATGCCATTATTACATTTTTAACTGAAATTGGTCTCCCCTTAACATACCACACTTAACCTCTAGGTACAATGTGCTGTACAAGAGTTTTGAGATTGTCACACATTAAAGGTGTGTAGTTAGGCATAAAGCCAAAGCAAAGTGCTCCTCATTCCTCTGGAGAAGAATATCCCCCAGGGAATGCAAATATTTATATTTGGAAGGTATCCTTATCAGCAAGTGACTCAGCCTTCAACAATCTCAAAATCTTCAAAAAGAAGTAGATTATCTTATAATACTAATAAATGATCAGTGTACTATTTCTATTGATTTTTATGCACGAACAAATAAAGAAGCACTCTAGCACCACCATCTTTCCTTCTTTATACTCTATTATTACAGCATTAAACCGATACAAGTCCTAGACCTTGACATGGATTTTCTATTTGCTGATTTGTACTGAAACCCATGTGATGTGCATAGATAAGTTTGTTCACCTGTTTACCGTTTTAAAAAGTGATAAACAAGACAAAAATGTAAGCCCCACGTTTCACGTTTTCTATCAATGGAGGAAGCAACCAATAAATGTATTCTCTTTCAACCAACTTCCAGATGTATGCAGCCTCATATGCGAGTTGCTTCTGTCAGAAGCAAACTTTGCGCATAACTAATTGTAATTTTAGAAGGTCTGTTGTTTATGTCAAAATTAATTAATGAGGAAAACAAAATCTAATACACAGTTTAACTAAACACTAGCTAAACTAGATAGTCAAGGTCTAGCTTTATGGGAAAATTAAGGTATCCTTTGGTGTCTTAACAGACTGTGACTAGGCTATGGTTATAAAAAAAAGAAGATATATATACATATATATATATATGTATATACATACATATATCTATCTATCTATATATATATATAGATATAAATAACCAGTTGAAAATATGTTTAAAGCCACTTTTGCTTATTTTAAGAACTTTTGCATTAAAACTATTACACTAGCCCCTTCTAGAAGTTAAAATGTAGATTAAAATGTAGATACCACCAATGTAGTGTATCTGCCTGGCACCTGAACAACAGTTGTGAAACAACAGAAATATTATGATTTGAAAAGAAACCAAAGTATTGACATATCAATATGAACTATTTTTCTAATTTATATGTATTTAAAAAGTGTTGAAATAATATGGAATAAAACTTAAAAATTCTGTTATCCCCTCAGTCACAATGTAATACCATGCATTAATAGGAATATTTGTTAATTCTCTGACTACAAATACTTCAAGGTGAAAACTACTTTTGAATATTTCTTCATTCCTTGGAATCTTTCAAGTGTGGAATACTAAGCTGTATATTAAACTAGAGGTGTTTAATAGGAATGGGGATAAAGATATGTGAAAAACAATTGGAGGAAAACATTTCGCAAAAAGAATTTCACTGTATAGATGATGGTGCTACTCAGCCAATCCTTCTATTGAACCACTATTTTGAGATACTGTTAATAATTAAGAGCACAAAGAAAAATCCCATTCAACTAGAACAGAAGAACTTTCCAATTAATAAGACATAAAGCAGGCATTGTCATGCTCTCAGTTCTGTATGTCATTTCTAATAAAGATTGGATAATAAAAATGCGTGCTAAAATGAACCTTTTCTTTATAATAAGACTTTATAGAGCAGGAAAATAATATGAACTTTTTTGGTCTAGCTGTTTCTCAATCAAAGGGCATATCAGTTACTGTATATTGCTGCAACATTCCAAGCATTAAATTAAATTACAGACAATAGAATCAAATACAGTTTACATCTGTGGAGCATTAAAAAATGAGGCACGTTCGGCAGTTTATTTATTCCCAGTAGAAAAACTCCTGTTGAAACTGTGCTCTGAAAATTCTTTCCTACCAGGCTTGGCTGTCTCAAATGGATTCCTCAGGCAATACGCATATTTAGTTTTTAAATGTGACATGTAGAAATCAACCTTGATTTTCTTGGATGGCTGGACTTTCTTTAGTTGTACTACAGTTTGGGTAACCTTATCACTCCCAAGCTCTTACCCTGCTACTGGACCTGTACAAACAGCCTGAAGCACACTTATTCCACAGGGTGGCAAATAAGCACCAAAGGTCCTCCTGTGTTAATATGTTTTGAAGGCTTCTGTCACTTATTACACAAGATTAATGTGTAAGGAAAGGACAGATTCTGTGAAGACTGAATGTGCAATCTTTAGTCTGGGATCTGGACCATTTTATCTGAAAATTACAGCTCACTGCAGTCATAAAAGAAAGGGCTGCAAGCACTAATAGTAAGTTTGGATGCACATTTTTAAATGCAGCTTAAAATTGTTTTATAAATCAAAAGTATTTTGGATTTAAGTAGTAGGCATCATATCTTCTTGTTCCTAACACTGGATAATTCCTTATGTAGTTTAGATCAGCAGGCTCTATAAATAATTCAGAAACAGCAATAGGGTGCATCAAGGACAAGATTCTACACAGGTATAAATAAGTGAAATGTCACTGAGCAATTTACAATGCTTCCTTTTGCACATGGTCATTCCATCTTCTTTGGATGCTATGGTCTTTTGCCTGGAGATACTAGAGCATGTTTAAAATTGAATCACTACCTATGTTGAGTCTATCCTTGCATGATTTGCTACACTGTTCTATAAACACATATATTTATTTTTTGTTTTTTTCTTTTCCCCAAGAAAAAGACTCATTGGTCAAGAAAAATTGCCTGTATCTTCATAGAGTTTGTAGCTTGATGTGAAACTTAGTGTGCTGACTTCTGTGACTAAAAGCCCAAACTGGGTTGTACTGAAAAACAAATGAAGGTGATTAGGCAAAAATTAATTCAAGTTTCCTAGAACTCTTGTGTAACAGAACTTCTGACTATTCACATTAATATTCTGTAGACTTGCCCTACTTGGTTTTTTTCATTTAAAGCTCTCCGACAAAAGAATGTGAAAAGGAGGTAAATATTTAACATGAAGGGATTCCTTAGATATCTTTAGTACATCTTACTTGAAGCAGAGGATGAAATTTCAAGACACGTAATTGTGTTAAGGTGCTGACGCTTTTATTTTTGGTAAAAAGCAAGAACAGGGGCAGCTGACTTCGTGGAAGCCACAGCTGCCTTGACAAAGTCAAGGAATCTATGCAACACCACAGCTCCAGTTTTCAGCGCAGACAGCATCCATATTAGTGCTTTACTAGAGCAGGACATGTAAATCCTTATCAGTAAACCACCAACAGATACACAGTGAAAATAAATCCTTCTAAAGGACCTGTCTTCTGATCTTTATAAACATTCTAAATAGAGCAACAAAGAAAGAAGTGCAAATTCCACTGACTATCTGACCTACGAATCAACGAAATGCTAAATTCTACAGGGAAGAAAAAATAATTGTTTCCAATTGCTGTTTAACATTTTTAAAGCTATTCAGAGCATGATGATGGACATAGACAAAAGAACTGACAACTACAGAAGAAATAGTTACTGTCAGATGGCATTAATAGCAGAACTAGGCTAAACATGTATAGGAATGTGTAGGTATAAATCAGCACTTTAACAATTTTAGAGTAGAGCTTTTTTTTTGTACTATCTGAGATACCTCTGTATCACTGAGACTAACTTCAAAAGAAAAAAAAAATAATTTGAAACAGGAAAAACAAGCCAAGGCTGTTGTTGGAAATATAGATTCTCATTATAACTATCATTTTTGGAACCTTTGTTATAATACTTTCAGATGCTGAGCAACCGTCTCCAAAATGGAGAGTTTTGTGTGAAATAACATTTTGTACATGCATATAAACAGACCTGCACACATGCACAAAAACACACAGAGAATATTTTCTTTGGATGAATATGTTCTGAGGACATGGACAAAAATATTCTTTTTTTAATTTTTTTTTTTTATTTTACCGTTGCATAGAAATATTTTACTTGGAAATGTGACACATCCAACTACTGCTCTGTTATCAACATCCTGTGTTTCTTGAAAACCTTGTCCTTTAGTGTATAATATGTCACAAAAAATGAAGATAGGGAAATAACCTGGAAGACAACTAATCCTTTGCCCAATAGTGTGTGGTTGCTAACTAGAACAGATTGTCAGATGTTTCCTCCTATCTTTTATTAATTGGCTCATCTACAGTAGTTCCACTGCTTGCCTTTGCAGATTATTCTGAAACTAATAGTTCTGACTTTGACATTATTTGTATCTTTATTACTAAATTACCCACCACAATGCCTTGTCTTGTCCTTGCAGAATTGCTGTTTCCTTTTCCCTTTCCTTTTTTTTTTCAAAACCAAATATATATTATTGCACTGTGGTTTAACAACTTTATCTTCCATTGCTTCCAACAGTGGAAAATGGGTAGAGAATGTTTGATACATATCAAACACTCAATTTGAATAAGTGAATGAGATTGCAAAAGATGCAGTGAAAAACATTTTTTGGGGGAGTTTCTTGTGATATAAATATAACACACATCATGGCCTGCACACATCATGGTCTCTCATCCCAGATGAGATGCTTATATTGAAAAATAAATCCTTCTGCAAGTGAGCGTGTTGAAACTAGAAATGTTGTGATATTTATGTAAATAATGCTGGCAGAAACAAAACAGATATATTGCATTTTCATTTACTTATATGAGCATTTTCTAATTTTTTGCCTCCTTTTTTTCTTTGAAAATAAATGTGTCTCACTACCTTCAGATCAGATACTATTTTATAATATCCTACAAGGGTCAGAAGAGGACCCAATTCATTAATTATTAAAGAGACAAAATTATCTTTAATTAAGCTTATATAATAAGTGGTAGAACTACTTAAGTGTAACATTTTCCTCTAAAGTATTTATGAACTATAATATAAACAGTTAAATAGCTCTCAGTTCAATAATATATATTTTGGACCTACTCATTCCTAAGTGTACTTCTGACAGTTTGATAAATATATTATTCTGTGACAGGTTATTTCATACAGTTCATTATGTTCTTTTTACATGTTTTTCCTAGTGTCAGGCATAGAGAATTGTATCCTGATGTATAAATACTAGTGCAATATGCAGCAAGTATAACAAAATTAATTTGTCCTCAGATAGTCCCACACCTGTAAATAATGTGCAGAATATAAATCTCTGTTCCTGTTCTATTCTAAGAAAAAACATTTCTGTCAGATTAAGTATTTAGAACTTGGAATCTACAGTTCTAATACAATACCTTCACATTTTTCATATTTTTATTGATAATAATTTTGGATGCAACCAGCATATCTCAAAAGTTGGTATTTGGAAATTTTCTTGTAGTTTTGTAAAAGGATTCTGAATTTTGTCTTCTATGTTAATTTTTCTTTACATTTTTCCATCTCTACACACTACTATGAAAAATCTATAGCATTTTTTTCAGAAGTTCTCTTATTTATGGAGATGGCTAAATTTTATTAAAGCTGCATATTTTAGAGAAGGCATAAAATAGTTGCTTTAAAGGTATTCTGAAGTTCTTTGCTAGCTGTACAGATTCTAGTTTTGATTTTTGATTTTGGTACCGTTTTCCTCTGTGAAGTATTATGAAATTATGGAAATGTAATTTTTTCCCCCCACTGATTAATATTTTGGCAAAATAGAGGGGATATTTACATGTTTTAAATTAAGAATTCCATTTTGTTTAAAGAATATGTAATTTTGAAATATTAGTTGACTTACTATAAAAATAGAAGACTGCAATAATCAAAATAAAATATGTAAAATTATCAAAATAATTTCATTCTTGGGAAAATAACTGGATTTTTTTATGTTTGAAAATGCTCCGTATTCAAAGTTTTTATTCCAGTTTAGAATGGAAACATGTCTCCGACAAAACATTTTCCAAAATCTTTACAATTCTTTCCAATATTTTTTGTGTCTTTTGCTCCCTTTTTTTCTGAAAATTCTCAGTCCAGTAGCCTGTGGCTCACCCATTGTGCTTGCATTCAAAATATGAACTGTCCAGCAGTTTTATGCAGACTTGCTGAATGATCAGTGCAAATTATCTAGGGCTAAATTCAAACCCTGTAGAATTTTGTGAATATTTAAAGTATTATTTTCTCATTTACCCTCTCTTCATAATGGAAATTCTTTAATTTTGTTTTCATTTTTTAAATTTTGTTTCAGCTGTGCCTTCCAGTTAGATTGGAAATCCCTGGAGAAAACATTTGTCTGTGGCTGTGCATTTTTTTCAGCTCTGAGCTGTACATAATCTGTTAATGAGTGATGTTCCTCAAGGATCTGTACTGGGACTGGTATTGTTTATTATCTTTAACAGCAATATAAACTGTGGGATTGAGACCACCCTAAGGAAGTTTGTGGATGCCACCAACCTGGTGGAAGCAGTGACAGTCCCTGGCTCTGGCAGAGGGTTATGGTAGATGATATTTGAAGGTTCTTTCCAGCACAAAACTCCCTATGTGTCTATGATTTAATCCCTAGATCTCCATGGACTTCTGCACAACTCTTCAGTATACAAAAATGAATCAGATGTATCAATCCTTCATTTTCATAGTATGTTTATAATTCTAAATATCAGTAGCCCTTGTGAGAAATAAAGGACATTAATGAAATTATCTCATGTTCTACTTTCTGTAAAGCCAGCTATAAGTAGAAAAGACAGATTTACCCCAAGACATCTGAAATTAAGTCCCTGTGTTAAACCAAGCATCAAGATGAAGGTGAATTTCTAAATTACAGTGAAGAAAGAACTAATGAAGGAATACCCATAAATGTCTGGAGTTTTTACATCCTGTGCAAAATGATTCAGAACAGATTCATACTGAGATAATGTTCCATTTTGAAGTGGGACAGGCTTAAGGGAGATATTTTATGATTGCCATTGGGTCAATTGAGGATACAGAGATGTTACTTGTAATTTCAGGAGACTGCTTCTCTGTTCTAATGTAGAATTCTCTTCAATGTAAGAGGGGTTTTGTTCATTAAGTATTTTACTAAAAGCATCTGAAAGGCTTAGGAGAACAAATGACAGCGGAAATTCAGTACAGTCTATTGTATGACTTGGATAATCAAATGTGACATAAGAAAAGATGATGTTTATACCAAAGTACAATAAACTTCTAAACAAGCATTATCATTTTTCTGTCTTGCAAAATCATCAGAAACAAATGAATAGTGTGGGGAAAAAAAAAGGAAAAGGAGGATGGGTGGACATATCCATGAAGGTTTGAGGATAATATGCAGCAGTCCATAATACAATTCATAATAGTTACATGACTATTAATAGCTGCCTTTTATTGAATTTTATTTGCAAGATACCCTATTTAAGATCAACTGTGTTGAGTTCTACCAGATCAAAGTCATAGGGCAGAAGAATGTTTTGACTGTTAATATTTGTAAAGCATTACTGATTCTGGAAGGTTTCAAATATGTCCTAAGTTATTCAAATAAAGCTTTTTACTGTGTCTTTCTTCCAAGGCATTTACTTAACCAGCATTTTACAGATATTTAGACATGCTGGGGAGAAACAGAAGGGACAACAAAGATAGCTATTTCTATGTGTTGACCATCAATGCAGTGATTAAATTGCAAACATTGATAAAATACAACCTTGGTTTATTTATAGAATGCATTTTGGAGTGGAATTCATCTATAGTTCATTATGTATCTAAAACTTAGATTACATTCTTAAAATTTGATTTATAGAAAATTACTATTTTCAGATTATATTTGTTTGGGTGCTCTTAAAAAGGAATTTTAAAATGCCATTAGAGAATATTTTTTTTTTTATTATTCTGATAAAAAAAGGCAGCTGTATAAATAAAACTAGCTGGATAAATTAAACTAGACACCTGACTTTGAACAAAACAAAAGCTGAACATGACATTTCCCTCCCTGTAATATAAGCATTTGGATTCTTTCATAAAACTTTGTGTCATAAGAATAATAATTAAAAAAACATAATTAAAATAAAGGCAACAAAAAGACTTTTGATGTATTCAGTTTTAATTAATATTTAAAAGTATTTTAGATGTATCAAGGAAATCATGGATGTATTCATGCCAGTCAACTCACATAAGGCAGGCCTTCCAAAGACACTGATGTAGCAGCTGTGTCCGTCTCCTTTCTGTGAATTAAATCTTACCAGAGAATATATTCTGGTCAATTAAAAGAACAAACTTTGAACTAAAAAGGGTTCATTTCTAGATAAGTCTATTCACTGCTGTTTATAGAGTTTCTGTGCTAAGGGAAAATTGAGTTTATTTCAGAGGATGAGGTGTAGAAAGTCTTTCTAAAATCACCTAAGGAATATTGTCTCAAACTCTGCATATACTGTGAGTAATTTATTTCACAGGAAAAAGAAATACCTTAAAAATTTCCTTTCATCTTTTTAGTTATTTCCATTTCAATTTTCCTTCTGCCTTTTGCTTTTCTTACAATGCCTCCTTTCTCCTCGATTCTGTTTTTTTCCCATTGATGACTCCAGATAGCCTTACATACACTGTCAATCACATGCCATCCTGCCCAAGAGCATATGCTGCTGAAAAGCACATGAGATAGCTCCTTTTAATCCATCTTTTACAGGGGAAATTCAATTTAACAGTCATTTCAAATAGCATAAACCCCTGACTCTTGGCATCTTCATTTTAAATGAAAGCACCAGATTCTCTTTCTGTCAAAACACAGGATCTCTCCATAGAAAGAATTCTACTCTTCCAATACTGGTGTGGTAATAAGCATGTAGTAACTGGTACACCTTAATAAATCAGGTCCTCAAGAGACTGGACTGTCTGTGTTTCATCAGCAGAGGTCTGTGATTATTAAAACCATATGTACCTTCTAAAACTCAAGTTTTATAAATCGATTATTTCACTTGTTAACACTATTAAGATATTAAACATAATGTAAAACATCTCCTGTGAGTATAATTTCAAAAGGAAATTTCTTTTTGTGCTTAGTTCCTCAGAGGTACATTGGATGAAGCACATGAAGTTCACAAAGACTATCTCATGGATGCTTGTGTCTTCCATAGACTGGAATAATTGCCCAGTAAAAAATTCTAATTTATATTTCTGCTGGAATGTTGTAATAGGAAAGCACATTTCTGTAGCTTTCTATCATACAGTCTACTATTCAGAAAGAAATTTATAATATTGATGGAGATATTTATTATCTACGACATCATCATGTATTATCACCTCCTAAAATGCTTTACTAACATAAAGGATCATTAGGACTTGGAGTTTCTGGAAAATTTTAGGCAGCCACATTATGCAGGTCACAAAGAACTGGAAATTAATAACAGCCACAGTGTTATGCTATTTTGCATATGCAATTGTTTGATATTTTCTATCACAATCACTTTTCTGAACTGTGTTTCAGATAGCATTTTGTGGATGTATGCACCTTTTCCAAAAAAAATCCCACTGGTAGGTTAAACAATTTTTTTGACAATAGAGTACAATGGTATAAAAAATATGTCAATTTACCATAGAAAATTTGTTTGAATGAGTGCCAAAATTTGCTATCTAATACTGAAATGAATTAAAACCCAAAAATTCTTCACCACTCTGCAAATAATATCACTCTAACTGGAAATAGATATGGAAAGACTCAATTTAAAATATTTGAAAGCTCAATTTAAAATATTTGAAATTGTTATTATTGTTGAAAACTAAATACTATCATTAAAAGCATAATGAATGGTAGACATCATTTATATACTAATTTAAAATTGAAATGAGGAAAACCTCCTCATTCTAAGTTGATTCTTTGTTGTTTCTGAGGTTCAGATAAAAAATGGAAGGAAAGCTACTTTCCCTACACTGTTCCACATTTATTTATTCTATATTCGTGTTATTACCTAGGTCAAAATTAATGAACTTAATTGGGAAAAATGGCAGATGAGCTCTGGCTTAAGCCTTCTATGAGAAACCATACTATTTTACTGCTGTAATAAAACCCAGTATGATATAGAAATTAGTAGGGTCAAATGTGTTAGTGGCAGAAAACAAATACCCTTTCAACATACATTAAGGTTCTGTTTAGCAGGTTCTGTAACTGATTTCATTTGACTTATGAAGAAGTTTTCTTCTAAAACAATCTGTAAATCCTCCATAATTTCTAGGTAGGTATGATCAGAACCCAAAAATTTCAAGTTTTTATTACTATTAATTTAATTTCTTTTCAAGCATTAGTGACACTAAATTGAATATCAGGTTGGTTTTTTTGGGGGGTTTTTTTTGGGTTTTTTTTATGACAACATGTAAATCTAGAAATGTATCTTAAAATTGCTGTAAACACAACTTGTATGAAGATGGTGTGTGATTTCCCTTAAACCGACGTATACTGTAGAAATTTTCAGCAAGAACTAAAAATATATAAAATTATAAAATACTGTGTAAGCATACAGGTCTTTACTATCATGTAGTACACTAACACTATAAACCCTGGTCTTTTTGTAATGGTTATTTCTGTTTGGTGATTAAAGCCATGTCAGCTACAGTGCTACTAATTGAATATGCTATTTTTCCATCAGGGAAGAAAAGCTAAGTATTTGTTAGATGTGACAGAATACACGTCTATCGCAGTATACATGTGAAATATAATAGTTTGAAATGGAAATATTAAGGATTAGGACTTGAAATATCATGATTAACTGTGTTAAGGACTTTCAAATTGCACAGACTATTTTCTCTCATTATCTGAGTAGTATTAGGAGAAACAAAAATATTTCCAAAAAAGGTTTTCTTTTATATGTTCTAGCTCTAGATTTTTCCAATATCCTTAAGGGGGGAAAAAGCCAGAAGAGTGCTTTGTCTTGCATACAAATTGAAACTATTCTTGTCTACCCAAACTGTACCTTTTAATTTCAGAAACTTTTGCCTCTGTAATTTGGACAGACTGGCAGGGAAAGATTTTGCTTGAAGTTTTGACTATAATTTAAACTTCATCACTAAATCCAGAACATTTAGAGGAAGAGACTCAAATAAGAAAAATTATTCATGGGCTTTGCTGCACCAGCTGCCTTCATGGAGCCAATTACATTCTCCAAATAAAGCTCGACAGCCAAACTCACCTGCTGTTAAGAGCAGAGGTTGAATCATATGAAAGTATTTATGGACTAATGGGTTTTTGCTTGTTGTTGCTAGAGTTTGCTTTCTGTCTCCTACCCTGCCAAGTTTCTGAGGCATCTGCCTGGCAGCTACATAGATAAAACCTCAAGCAGTGAAAGCTCGTACTTCAGTCTCCCTCACAGACTTAAACATATCTCCTACTGATTCATCTTCTCCCAATAAAACACTAAAGTATCTTAAGAATTCTGTTTTTAAATTATAGTGGTATCTTTCAACATTACTACTACCCTGTTTTTTTTTAATTAGTTCACTATTTGGAATTAATTCTGCTATTACAGTTCTTAGCTCAGATTTTGCTGTGAAATCTCATGCAGGAGGATTTACTTTGTCCACCTCAGGCCAGTTAACACTGTCCCCTTTTCTACTTCCTGTTTGACCTGAGTTAATGTAACTTTCCATTACCTGACAATCACTATCATGACTCTATAATTATTTTTTACAGGGTTACATTTGACTGAGGACTGTAAGCACAGAAAAGAAAAAATTGTTAATCTCATATTCAGCAGAATTGGGGGTTTTAGGTGAATTTTGTTTTGTATATTTTTTCCCATGGGAAGAAATCTTCTGCCTCCTGCTACTAATTTTATATAGAATATTGCCAGTTAGAGGTTTTAACCTTGTCAAAAAGATTCAACCACTCGTAAGTTTATGTTTTTTTCCTTGTGATGAATGACTCTTTAGAGTACCCTCAAATAAACATTTGCCTTAAAGTACCACTGTTTTAAAACAGAAGATACATATATTGCCTGGTCTTACAATTGACCTGTAGTTCATAAACTGTGTCACAGACATTTCAGACTCTCTTCTATGTTTCTTTTTATTTTTCTTCATTTTTGTTTCTGTCTCTTTTTTGTCACGTGTGAGCAGATTTTGTTATCACTTGTCAGTAATATAGCAAAAAGCTAAATTAATTAAAATTACATAAGGTTCACGACGTTCTTATAAAACTTGTCCCACTGCAGTATCTGTATTCCAGGACTATGCCAATAATTTGAAGCATAAGATGTCCTTCAGGTGCTCACATTACCTAGAGCTTGTATCAGTGGCCTTT
The DNA here is from genome assembly GCA_018697195.1 of Certhia americana. Lineage (NCBI taxonomy): Eukaryota > Metazoa > Chordata > Aves > Passeriformes > Certhiidae > Certhia > Certhia americana. The sequence continues at coordinate 7,368,011 of CM031879.1, forward strand.
TACATTATTGATGGGGGCAGAAGGCAACCCCAGTCATTAACTCTTCCTGTAAAGCAGCACTGAAACATCCACCTTATGTGGACTCATTTGTCAGTGTCCTGCATCTGGAAAACATCTTTGCTGAAAGAATGATCTGCAGCATGAAGTAGTGTGGGAGGTGAGACTATATTTCTGAAGAATTTAAAAGGGGAGACAAAGATTTTTATGAGGGCAAAAAAGGGCAAAGTCAACAGACTTGTGCAGTTGTGATGATGTAATGCTATGAAGAGCAGAGCACAGCAACAGCAGCTTGGTCACTCCTGAGAAGAATTAAAAAGATTAAAAATTTGCAGTGATATTGTCTACATTCAGGGTCTAAAATTATATATTACTCAAAAAGTGCTTAAATTCTGCAAACGTGTTATAAATGAAATATCACTACAATCTGGTTGCTGTGGAGCAGCACTGAGATTTTTGCATTTAATTTTCCAAGCATATTTAAGTTAGCAATTTTTTTTTAAAGAAAAAAATGAAATAAAAATAGAGTGACTTTTTTTTTTCTAATGGAAGAAATAACTTAGAAGTTAGAATTATATACCACTCATTAAAATATCCAAGAAATAAACTATCAGGAATATAATTAACATTGTTAGACCAATGTGTAATAGAATCCATTTTGTCCAATAGGATACAGTATGAATATGTTCACCAAAGTAGACTTGCTATAAGAGATGGTGTGTTTAGCAAGATCAGTCTGAATATTTGCCAGCAAGCTCTGTCAGACAGATAGCAAACCATCAGGTTTGTTCTCAGCTTTTAAAACAGAAAGAAATAAGATTTGTTCTCTTATGAAATGTAATTCAGCAGTCCAGGCTTGCTTTAAAGCTTTCACAGGTAAAGTGAAGTGCCATATAGGAGTATGTAAATATTGAAGCAGTCTTTCCTTTGTTGAGTAAAATGCTGTTTGGACTGCAAATTGTGTGGGTTTAGTTATGGTCTTGAGTCTTTAGATTAAAATGGCAAAGCACCATAGCACAGAAGATAACATTTTCTCAAATTTATGGATCAATAATCCAGAAGATTTGTTTTTATCAAAAGATAAGAGTAAGAAAGGTATCTTTTTTTTTTTTTTTTTTCTGTGTGCTGAGTACTAGCTGTATATTCACCATGAATAATTCATCCTGTCTCTGGCTTTATTTTTTTTTTTTTTCCCAATAAAAGAAAGGGTTCTGCTCAACTGAAACGCATAGTCACTCCCATGTGAGGGAGAAGCCAAAGGTTTCTAGCCCATGAGCTGGAACAACTTATATATTTTATTAAATATTACATTTTAAATATTTAAATATTTTTGAGTAGCTTCAACAGGAAATGGAGAAAGTATCTATCCGTCCCTTCCAATCAAGTAGTTAATAACTTGTGATTAGACCTCTTTACAGAAGGAGAAGGATCTGAGTTTCAATCCATTTAAAAAAGGAAATTGACCTCATGTCTGCTATTCCTCAGGTGACCAATTTAGCCAATAGAATATTTTAAAATTTTAAGTAGAATTATCTTTTCTCTGGCCAGGTTGTTGAAGAAAATTGCACTTGCACCTGATCTTGTCAGTGTGCTAGATGTGACCAGCATAAATATAATGTGGACATTAAAACCTAGTATTAGGTAGAGGAACAACCTCTTTTTTGGGTTATGCTCAAGTTCAGACATTTTCTAGAAATTGATTTTTTAGATTAAAGGGTATCAGCACAACCAGGAATGCAACTCTTGATACTTCAAGGAATCTGTATTTACAAAGGTGGTCCTTGTGAGCATAAACTCCTTTAAGGTAACTGAAGGTAGATTTTGGGGAAATTTGCTTAAAACTTTGAATCCAAGTGCCTCATCCCCAAATGTGTTGTGATTTTAATGGCCGAGGGCAACTCAGCACTGCACAGTGCAGTGATCTGTGTGTCCAGCTCGGGGACCACCACAGAAGAGGACATGGACATGTTTGGAGAAAGTCCAGAGGAGGCCATAAAGATGATCAGAGGGCCGAAGCACCTCTAGAATAAAGACAGGCTGAGAGAGCTGTGACTGTTCAGCCCAGAGAAGAGAAAACTTTAGGAAGTCCTTATGGCATCTTTCAGTATCTAAAGGGGCTACAAGAGGAACTCTTCACAAGGGCATGTGGTGATACAACAAGGGGTAATGGCTCTGCACTGTAAGAGTGTAGGTTGAGATTCGATGTTAGAAATCTTTTACTGTGAGGATGTTGAGGCACAGGTTGTCCAGAGAAGATGTGGGAGCCCCTGGAAGTGTTCAAAGCCAGGTTGGACAGGGCTTGGACCTATGGCAGGAGGGTTGGAACCAGACGATCTTTAAGGGCCCTTCCAACCCAAACCATGGTTTCTAAGAACTAACAAAGCACTTATATGAGAATGAAAACTGTGCTATGTGTGGAGGCAGCAGCTTGTTGGGAAGGAAACAGCTCCATTCCTGCAGGGCTACACTGAAGCCAACCAGCTTTGTTGAAGGGGCACAGCACAACAAAAATGATGTTCTACTGCTTCAGAACCTGCATCATTTGCATCAAAGCACACCATGGTGAGATACACTTGCCTAGAAATGGCAGGCTTCTAGTACAGTTTTAAACTCCCAGATATACCACTCATTCTCCAGGCATTCAGGTGGTGCTGCATTCTATTTTCCTGCACTATCCTAATAGTTCATGTATCCTACAATGTATAGAAATTCTACTACCTTTCAAAAGACCTACATAATGATACTACATTTGTGATTCAGTACAAAATCCCTCTCCAAACCCAACTGCTTGTTGTTTTCCAGCTATTTCAGATGTCAGGTTCACTTCTATCTTGTCTCTACCCCCACAGCATCCCCATGTCTGTGTGGTTTGCTGGACATAGTCTTAGAAACATCTCTTTTTACAAGTTTGCTCTTCAAAGATGTTTTATATCATCAACTTCAATTTAAGACAATAAGATTCGCAGGTTTGCTTTGCAGGACTGAGTCTTATATGAGCAGTTATCAGTTTATGTGATTGGGTAGAGAATTGTTCATCATTATGAGAACACATGAGTCATATCTCTGATCTATATAAAGAAATATTTTCTCATTTATGAACAATTTGCCTTCAGGACAACATGAAAATAAATGAGGGGCAGCAACCACAGCAACCTTTTGTTGCTTGTATATAACTAGAATTTAAAATTCAATTCTTTTCACTCCAAGACTGATTAAAAAATAAAATATATTGAATGATTTATATTCTTGCAAATTAAAAGTGACTTTATTTAGGACAAAAACTGTATTTCTAGCTCTGCTTTCATTTCATTTCTAATCTGTTCAGAAACAAGCCATGTTCTTCCAAAACAGCAATCTGCTCATTTGCTTGGCGAGAGCAAGCTTCGAAAGTGCCATTTCCACATTGCTGTGCAGCTGTGTGCTGAATGTATCACTGTCAAAAAATGTGTCTCTATCCACTGGTTAGTATGCATTGCTTAGATGAAAAAGTCTCTTGTTCTCTTCATCATGATGTTCCTCCCTTAGTTTTCCATTTGCTAAGTGAGGCCAGTCACACACAGGTACAACTGTTTAATACATTCTGCTTGAAAATCCCTCAAGAAAGACATCATATGTGAGGCTGAATTTTTACAACTCCTTTGATGTAAATTTTATCATCAAAGGAATCAGCTTTCTGAAACCAGTTACTTTTAGCCTCTGCTAACCTGAACTCAACCTACCTAGTAAATGGAGCAGAACATATTTGTCCTTTTACTAAAATCACTTATCATCACACACAATGTACTTAATAATTTAAAATTAATAGAAATTGTGTCAATTTGTTGAATTAATTAATACTCTTTTTGAACATTAAATTTCTTGCTTACAGGACATCAGCTGTGGTTTCTATGTTGCTGCCAAGGTACAGCATGGACAAATGAACATAACTTCTGGTGTAGCATGTGAGCAGGAGCCTCCAAAGTGGATGGGGGCTTCTTTGTCTTCTCCAGCTCAGGGACAATCCCACTTCTTCCAACATCATCTTCAGAACCAGATCCAAACAATTGAAAAAAAATTATGCTTATGAAAAGCCATGAGGATAAGCATATTTAATTACTTTTACCACGAGTGAGCTCTTCAAAATAAAACAATTTGCCACAGTAAAGACATTAGAACATAGTTGCTTTACCCCAGTCCAAGCTCTGACGTTTAGAGAGAATCCAAGGGTACTCTCTCCTTTTGAGGAGATTCAAAAAACTACTCCATTTGAGGCTTCTCAACAGCAAAATGATTTTCAACCTCTCTGACCTGCTGTAAGCCAGGTTGTGCTCTGCACCAGAGTGTAGAGAGATCCCCATGTTTTGCCTCCTTCTTTCTTCCTGAGGCCTGAATCCAAGTTTCTGCAGCATTACCCAGAATAAATTTCCTTTTCTCAGTGGAACTAGCTTTAGATCATCTACAGCTAAACCTCAGATTCCCATATCGGGTCAGTGCATTTCTTGACAAAATCAGTGTTAGAAAATTATTCATATGCATTTCACAGATTTCATACTGTTTTCACTGAATTTAGCGGCAATTCATTCATTGAACTGAGTGAAGACAGTGCTAGGCTTAAAACTACGATGCCATCCTCCTAAAAATACAAATCCACATAAAAAAATAGTGTGTACACTGAAAGCCTGGAGTTTCCATACCAGAAAGATAAAGACACAACTTCCAGTATATTTTTTTAAAATTTACATAAATTCATTCTTTTTTTCCCCCATTTTCAGTTATTGTTCTAAGAAGTACTTTTTCCTTTTCAGAAAATATCCAGGAGAAAACTAATTTTCATCCTCTCCATCTCATATTTTAGGTATAAAAATTATGATGTAAAGATGCAGAGACAAACCTCCTAGAGAACTGGCTTAGTTTGAAAATTGTTCCCAGGTGTTTCATGTCTCTTTCTTACTCAAAGATTATATGATTAGCATTTTAATGTCCCACAACTTCTCGCCCAGTTCCCTAGGAGGATATGAAAATGAAGCCATGAAAGCTAAGCTGTTTGGTATTTATCACGAACACTCTTGATTGTATTTCAGAGCTCTGGGATTTAAACAGGACGTCAGTCTTTCGTAGCCCATTTGGATATCTTGGACTCAATATAATGCTGCTGGATGAGTATCAAGAGCGACTGTTCGTGGGAGGAAGAGACCTCTTGTATTCCCTCAGTTTGGATCGAATCAGCGACAACTACCGAGAGGTAGAGTAAAAAGACATATATATATATAATATATGTATTTAGATATATATTAGTCAGTTCATGTCACAACACATAGCACAGGATATTAGAACTTGCGTGACTGAGGTAATGGAGTTTTTGTAGGTGTTTTGTGCACGAACTGTAAGGCCATATTTATATGTAAGAAAAATACAGTAATTACCATTTTTTCCCCCTATTCACCCATAAGGCTCATTCTGGATGAAGAGACTTGGGGTCATATAGCTATTTCTCACTGAATTTCAGCATGGTTACAGATGTTTAGAACACCTCACATTTGTAGACATCTGATTTCTGTATTTCCACTATATTATTGAGGAATAAAATCTCCCTGGTATCTTTTGGGAGTTTCAAGAGAAAATGTTAAGGGAAAAAAAATATTAGCATAAATTATAAGCAGTTTTCAACAGCATCATAAACCTTGCAGCTATTTTTTTTTTTTTTTAACCTTCTTTAGAAACTGGATTTTGCATTGTTTTGAGCCAGAGGTGCTGCTGTATAGTGACTGAAAGTGGCATTTGAAGGCTACTCAGTGGTCTGTGGGAGAAAGGTGGGTTAAGTCATAACCCTACCAGAGAACTCAGTACATTGTGAAAAAACACAAGTGATTGGCAAACTGACAAGTGAAGTGGAGAGGCTGGAGTCTGAGCTGATGTGAGCCTTGGATTCCTTACTCATTTCTGCCCTTGGAAGCTAGAAGTGGAAACATACAGTAGCAAGGGAAGCTGGCAGGAGCATTGTTCCATTGTTCATCTATTTTGAATGTGGATAAATGATCTCCTGAAATATTTCAGTGTTTTCCTTATCTACTTAAAATTTTTCCAATGTGTTTTGATGTATTTTCATTTATTTGCAAATTAATAATAAAATAGAATAAAAAAGCGAGTAAAATTAAATAAAGTCCCTTGGAAGATTTTTTTTTATGTTTATACTGCACTGACCACTGGTGTTTCAAATTGTTTTCTTTCTGCCTTGATAAAAAGTGAATATCACTATTATTGTCAATACTCTGGCCAACTTTACCATGAGTATCTTTCCTAATCTCCAAACACAACTAGCATGTTCGACTACTGTGAACAGATATAATATGCTATTTTCTTTTTATAAACATTTGGGAATGTCAGTCCTAGATATGGGATATGAATCTACTCAGGGAGGCTATTTGAGAATTTATCTATATTTAAAAAAACAAATTTTTTTTGCAGAATTTAACTCCTCAGGAAGCAGAGTTATATACTGAGCTTTGTTTCTCAGCAATGAGATATGAGTTAATTCCTTTTTGCTTTGATACAAATTATTAATATCCTGTGACAAGATATTAGAGCTCAGGGATATGAAAACACTGAGATAGCATTTGTGTCTATAAAATAAGCTTTTTGTCCCCACTCTCTTCCCCATTTGGTAGTGAGGAAAGGTGACAGGATAGAGCACTTCGTACTTCTGTCCAAACACCATTGTCCCATCTGGACACACTCAAAAGTTCATTGCTCCCCTTCTTGCTTTTAAGTGGAATATCAGCCATTTACTCTGAAACCACGGTCTCTGTCTGGAGACATGTGCAGAGTACAGAAAATTGATGAAAACCCTTCTTACCTTTTTTTATTCAAAATATGAGAAAGTGAAATAAATGGCACATTTAGAAACCTAATCTTCTTGCAACGTAGCTCCCCTGAATACAAATGTTGTGAGCTTTTTCTCTTTTTCTCAGTGTTCACTCAGTGTAGATCTCATTCAGGGATAGTCAGGGAAAGCATGATCTTCTCACAGCTCTGTCAGCAAAAGTGTAGAATAAAACATTTCTGTTATATGAAACCTTAATTGCTGAGATACATTGCAGAAAGTTCTTGGAATTGGGAGACTGCTTGATTAATTATTACCAAAGTTCTTAATCAATCTGAGTTTAACTGTGTGTTGGTTAGTCTTCGACCTTTTCATTTAAACTGAAGAGTTCAGCTTAGTTAATCTAAACTAGAAACTGTAATCCACTGAAAATATATGAGTGCAGGCAAGTTCCTGGGTTTTATTCTTCTCTGGTAACCAGGATGATGCACTATCTGCAAAGAAAGGTTTCATGAAGTTTTGGGCAGATTTGTATTGAACTACATCTTCTGTGACACAGAAAACCATTTATGTATTTTAATTCCTAGTCATCCTTTTCTCAACAATTTGGAATATGAATATACTTTCTCAAAACCAAACTGAAATCCACTCTCAACTGGAGATTTATGTCTTTTGCTGTAAAATGACCAAATAATTCAGCATATTAGAAGTTATCCCAAAGAAAAACAACTAAATGCTGAGTGTACATAAAATGTTTTTACACTGAGACCTGTTGACTGCCAAAGTAATCTGACATTTCCAAAAAACTTAACTTGTGGTGCACTTGAGGTATGCCTCCTATAAATCTGTATTCAATAGACTGCATGTTTTCTTCAAGTTCAGTTGTCTTCAGCTTTCAAATTCACTCTAACACTCTGAAGGGTAGATTATAGCTTCTTCATGTGAGCTAATGGCTGTTTAAATAAGTCTCTACCAAATTATTTTAAACACATTTTATCCTCACCACTTTTCATATACACTAAAAAATTCCTAAAAACTGGGGAAAATACCTTCAGGGAAAAATACTACTACTGTCATTCTTTCATTGGTAGGGAAATACAGACATTTGGGCTGACCTCTCTATTGTGGCAGAAACCTTCCATGCCACATTGGGCTGGGAAAGACTCTCCCTTCTCTATTTGTTAAATAATGTTTCTTTTGCCTACTTTCCTCTTTGTATATCTCATTTAATACAAGTAGAGTTTATTATATTCTTGCTTAGAGTATTCAACACATAATGTTATAAGTCTTTGGAACAGTTATTTAAATATGTCTTTTTTCTATGTGAAGAGTGCCTTAACACCAAGAGTAACAAGAATGAGGGAGAATATGAAATGTGAATATCAGTGTTTACAGAGAATCAGAGCCATATAAGCACTCGAAACCCTGTGTAAAGCCAAAGCTTTGTAGGTGCATTCCACTTAACCTTTGCTTTCCCTAAGAGCTCATTCCCTTTGATACCATCTTTGGAATAAAGCCTTACTCATATTTGAGATTTGGTCCAAAGGCTTGTAATGATCTAACAGATAGAGAACTTTCTTTGGTATCTGGTGCCAAATTTGTTTTAAAATACATTGCAGTTCATTGTAATTGGTGCCAGAGAGGATCTTTGTTAACAGCAAACTTGAGCCAGTGCCAGTAGCTCATCACCACTGGTCAAACAGCTCTTTGAGAAGGGGGACATTTGTTCCCGCTTTTTGCCTCATGTGGGAGTGAAAATAAATTGTTCTTCCTTTTTGCCCACAAATTCTTACAGATAGCTTCTGCTTCAAGGGCCTTAGGAAGATCTGACTCTGAATAGAAACCTTCCCACTTCTGTAAATGGGCTTGTGCAGGCAGATTTCAATTGTGGTTTCTCACCTAGTGTGAGATGGCTCCAGATTTGGTTTTATATCTCTGCTGTAATAAATTATAGAGACCTCATCATATATCTTGCCTCTAGTGAAGCTCTACTTCACTCCTACTTCAGAGCTGGCTGAATACATGTTTGCAAGAGCAGGGCCTGCTGTGTAGGAATGTGCACAAACGTAAACTGAAATAAATACGCAATTTAGTGAATTTAGTGAGTTTGATCATCTGTTGGAATAAACTTCCAAGAGGGAAGGTGCCATGTATTTGTTGATAAATATATACAACATCCAGTCATCAGCAGATATTTTTAAAGAACTTGTGCTTCAGCCAAGCACAAGTTAGCTGTTAATTAAGCACTATTTATTGACTTAAACCAGGGACAGGCTGGTTGAATTGCTTAATTCCCCTGCCACACATTAGGATTCAGACTAGAACACACAGTAGTCTATTTTGGCCTGAAGTGCTATAAAGCTCATATAATTTCTTTAAATTGGTTTTCAGTATAGATACTATCCTGGTTTTTAAGGATAGTGGCTGAATGGGGAGGATGTTTGGAGACACTAATTAGCATTCCTGCTCCAATTAAAGTTTCCCCCACATCTGTGCTGCCTTAAGACTCCATTTTTTTCCCATGATGAGTATATTAAAAAATATCTTTTCCTTACAGTGTTTTACCCTTTATAGTGCTAAAATTACATCATCCAGTTCTCAAGGATGAGAATACTGTGATACAATAGGAGAAAACATCACTAAACAAGCAAATTTAAAATTTAATTCACAGTAATCTGAAGTGTTGAAAAATTTTGAAAAATTTTATTCAAGCCAATACTTATGTCAAGGCTGCAGCCAAGTGGAATGTATGTCAATGTGATGCTGCTACATTCTATATACCCAAGGAGACTTTCCAAAATACTTGTTGATAACTTGCCAAATAATTGTAATCCCAGCAGAGAACCAATTAAAAATTAAGGCTGGTAATTGTCACACCTCTAAAACATAAACATCAGGAAAAGGTGATACATGACAGGTTAAAGGCTACTATTTTAGCTGATTAATATCTGTATTTTCATGCAGTACAAAAACATCCTATGTTATGCTAATTTCAAATTTGGTATGATAGCAAAATCTGACATGCAAAGATTTTCTTAGTCTCAATTCTAAAATACTCTTGAAGAGATTAAAATCTTAATACTTATTTGTGTTAAAACTCAAGAGCCTTACAAGAGTTATGAGTTTAAAAAATATTTTCTGCGTAGAAAAACTGCTTCAGGAGACATACATCTATTGCTAGAGTTATAATTCAGATCGATGTACTTCAGGTGATGAACATGTCATCATGATGAGCTTGTCTTAGAAGTCAGTAATTTGCTATGAGCATCTGAGGTTGATTCCTATGCTGCTGCACAACCTCTGAGCCTGCCCTTCTACTCCTCTCTTTTGAGACCCCAGCTGGAATCCAGCTTTGGGTTCCCCTGTATAAGAAAAGTGTGAACCTGATAGAGCAGGTCGAGAGGAGGGCCACCAAAAATGGTCAGAGGGCTGGAACATCTCTTCTTTAGAGACAGCTGGGAGAACTGGGGTTCAGCCAAGAAGAGTAAGCTCTAGGGAAAAATGCTGGAGTTTTAGTTTGCAAAGTGGCCTCATAGGAGACACAGAAAGTTTTCTAAGGGCCTGTAGTGATAGGACAAGAGACAGAGCTTTTAAAAGAAAAGGCTGTAGGTTTAGGCACTAGGAAGAACTTCTAATTTATGAAAGTTGTGAGACCCTGGAACAGATTGCCCACAGAAGTTGTGAATGCACCATCCCTGGAACTGTTCAAGTACAGTCTGGATGGGGCTTTGAGCAACATTATCTAGTGAAAGATGTCCCTGACTATAGTAGAGGTGGTTACACTTGTTGGTCTTTAAGGGTCCATTCCAACCCAAACCATTCTGCAACTCCATGGTTTATTCTATTTTTCTGTTCCAAGGACCAAGTTTATGTAGCTCCACTGCAGCTGCTTTTTGACAGGAGCATTAAAGCAGGATCATTATGTGATCTTTTTGACTTTTTTCTCTTAGTTCTGTAGATGTATTTAATTCAGTATGTTCTTAAGTGGAAAATATGCATACAAAGTATTTTCAACAGCACTGGGACTAAGTCTCCAAATACAAAAATAATCACCTACACACAGCATATTTGATATCAGGTTACAGAGTCAAGTGTTTTATTGCCTCTGTGTTTTCTCTGTTCCTAATAGCCCCTACACCTGGTGTGGCAAAAGCTTTCATTTTAGCCTGCTAGTTAGAGCATGTCTTTGGAAAGTGAAAGCTGGGCCTTCATATTTTTGACCTTGAGAGATCCCAGATCTCTGGAGTTTTTAGTGTTAAGGACAAGCTCAACCCAAGCTTCATTCAATTCCTGACCAGTGACTAAAATAAATGTCTGTGGACCCTGGGTTTTGCAATGAATGAACCAGGAATGTTCTGACCAGTATGACTGGATGAGTGCCTTCATGGGAGTTCAGCAGAGCCCAGGGACCTTTCCAAACTGCACAGCAGCAATGTAGAGACTAGATGAGAGTCATTTTTGATAACACATAGATAAGACCATCTGACAGAAAACAGATGTTCTGATTAACTTGGATTTCGATGGTGTGAGACCTAAACACTGCTGACTCACACTCAGCTTGTCACTGACCAAGACCCCCAGGTCCCTTTCTGCAGCTGCTCTCCAGTTTCTCATTCCCTGATCCATACACAGAACTGGGGTTGTAATGTCCCAGGTGCAGAACACACTTGCCCTTGTTAAACTGGACACAGTTGGTGATTGCCCAGCCCTCTGATTTGTCCTGGTCTCTCTGCAGTGCCTCAGCCCTCAGGAGAATCAACAGCTTCCCCCATTTTAGTGCCATTGGAAAATATACTTAGTATTCCTTTGATTTCCACATCCAAATCATTAATGAATGTTAACGATTGAAAGATATTAAAGAGAACAGGGCCTTTTCAATTTCAAACCCTAGGCATCTAGGACTCATAATTTTTCCCATCTTGCCTTGTAATTAAATTTTCCTGTAATTTATAATTTTCTCAGATTAGAATTATTTCAATAAAACTAAGATAGTTCCATTGCCAAAAAAACAAACAAACAAACAAACAAACAAAGCCTAGCAGAAAAATTTCATTTTAAAATGTTTTCCAGACATGGAAAAAAAAAAAAGTGATTGGACTATTGACAAAAATGTCTTAATGATGACATCAGTTTTTTGATATTTACTTGGCTTCAGCCAAGCCTGATATCATTGATGTGAACATGTATTTGTTTTCACTTTTAAATGTTGTAAGAAAATAAGTAATCATTCCAGTGCGATCAGTCATTTTTTAATATTGTTTTCATCCAAACAAATCATGCATCTGGGATGAAACATAAATGTTATACAATCGGTAGCTGAAAAAAAATTCACTTGTGTAATTTGGCTTAATTTCTAATAACTGACTGTAATGAGCTGAGCCTGTTCTCATAAGGTTAATTGCTGACCTTTAAACTTCACTGTAAACCATTTTCTTTCCTAAATGTCACTACATGCAGGAAATTAGTAGTCCAAAATTAATAACTATGTTGAAAATCACTGACTGTTTAGCATAGATGTTTCTAATGAATTTATATAAAATGTTCCATATATTAACTTCTTTTAAATTCAGTTGACTACTAATAATTTTGCAGTGCAACCCTAATCAAGACAGTTATGCTCCAACAAAGGAGAGACTAAAGATCTTTTATATCAGGGAAAGCACGGCTGAGGGGGAGCTCATCACAGTGTTCCAGTACTTAACTATTAAAATGACATCTCAAAGAAGAAAGAGGCTCTCCCTTCACAAGGAGCTGGGGATGTGGTGGAGTTTCTGTCGGGGGGGTTTAAAGATGTCTAGGACAGAGTAAGAGATAATCTCCTCTAGGCTTCCATTCCCACCAAATGCTGGACCAGATGATCATTTGAAGTACCTTCCAACCTGGGTTTTTCTATGATTTGTACTTCTGATCTGAGAGTCTTTCACATGAGAAATAGTAGAAAAGCTGGATTGCCATGATAAGACTGCCAGTTAATTTTGTTTTGTTTTGTTTTGTTTTTTTCTCAGATCCATTGGCCCAGCACACCTCTGCAGGCAGAAGAATGCATAATTAAAGGAAGAGATGCTGTAAGTATCACTAATTACAGATCAAATATTCTTTAATTATACCAGTGGCTTGTCCAAAAGAAGGATTCAGGCATCCCTAATTTAAGAGAGATTAAAGCACAGATAGAAAGTTAAATGTTGTAGGTTAAAAACATGTAACTACTGTGAACACATTAAATTATTAGTTTAATTGCTCTTCAAACCAGCTCGTAAACAGGCAATGAACACTTTTGGTCATCTGAACTTTCTTCTAATTCTTATTCTGATGCTGTCAAAGAAGGTACCTCAATAATACCTTCTTTTCCATTTCTTTGCCCTTTTCTTTTCACACATATGGATTATCTTCTCCATATTCGCATTCCAGCTTATCTTTAAAATTCACATTCGCTAGCATACATTCAAAAAAGCAGTTAAGTAATTAATAATTATAAAATACACTGTATTGTATATTGTCCTATAAATTTCATGATCTATTAATAAAAATATTCTGGTTTAATGGACCTCAGAACTCTTCTGCTCTTGTGATTCAGTGCCTTGACTGTGATAAATTCCTGGGAAAAGACCTGAAAGCTCACTGACATGCAGCAGCTGGTATCATTGGCAGCACAGGATGAAAGTTCTTCTGGCAGGGAGCTCTCTTTAATTTTGCAGTGCACCAAGCTCATTATCTGCACCTCATAAACACACAGAGAGTACACCTAATAAATCCCACAACTGAACCAAAGGATCTGAAAATTATGATAGTTTTACAGCAACAGTGACAGGAATTTAGGACATGTAAAGAGACATACAAGCTTTGCCCAGAGACACACCAAGCAGCAGCCCAGACGATAATCACCAAATATTCCCAGTAAATTAGGAAGCCTTAAGGATTTCTTCTGAAGTAAAAATTTGAGAACTGTCCACATTAAGGCACTGGAACCAGACTGGAAAGTAGTAGCAGTACTATTACTACTACTATTACTGCTACTGCTACTACTACTAAAATCTCAACTCTTCCCATTCACCTGGCCTAGAACTGATTATTTTTGAAGATTCTTAAGGGTTCATTGTAGTTTTTCAGGTTGCTTTTATATCCTTGATAATTTTAGGTGACTTTGGTTGAAAGTGATGGTTTTCTACAATGGCTGAATTTCATGGTCGTATTAAATGAATCCCAAACCTAAATTATTTGGCCTTTATTAGATACTAAGTCTCAGCACAGGTTGTTATTAGTTAAAGCTCTACCATCCTTCTTTCACCACCACATATTTTCTGATTCTGTAACAATATTTGTTTTGTTAAATAAATGCAGAAATAAGTACTATTGTTTCAAGGCAAAGATAGCCCCTTCAGACTCATGTTTCCCTAAACTCAAAACCTTTGTGCAATCCAGTTTGTTATTATAAATCCTCAAATTTATATTGTATGAATGTGGTCATTTAAAAGAGCTTCATGTGTTTCCCACATTTTTCTGCACCATGAAGGTTTGGTGCAACTACTCCTTTTACAGAAAAAAACCCAGAACTTTTAAATAATCATAAGATTCTAGAAAAAGAGTCTTTAGGAAAAATTTTCCTTTTAGGAAAAATTAAAATTTTAAAGGCTGTAAATATTGAAATACCAACCCATATCCTGATCCTCACATGAGACCTAATTATGTATGGACTACATGAATGAGTAACACTAATTAATATCAGGGAAACCTTAGTAATTTTCATCAGCATGCTCAGTATTTAGTAAGATTAATTACTCAACTTGAAAGGAATCTAAATTAGAACCAAGAACCTTCCTACTATTTTTCATTTCACCTTCATTTTTTGCAGCCATAAACCAATATTGACTTAATAGCATAATGTCTTAAAATCAACTCTTTGTCAATTTTATTTTCTTAATGCTATTTGTCACATTACAAACTCTAGAAAAATATTGCTCTATTTCAAACTTTTTTGCTAATTTCCATGCTGTTTCTTTTTTGTTTGTTTGTTTGTTTTGTTTTGTTTTCCTTTGCAAAAGATCTGTTACTCAAGGCATAATTATTAAGTAGAACTGATAATATTGTAATAAGCTACTTAACATTGAAATACTTCGTGTGTACTTTGCTGCCTCTTTCTACATAACAGAACAGGCCACTTTTACTAGGTTGTATAACCTTTAAAAATTATCAGTTCATGTTGTAGCAGTAAAATGGTAAGTATTGTAGTCATAAACAGTTTCAAAGCTTGTAAGAGACTTAACAGAACAGTTAAAGGCTTGTCTTAACAACACATGCATACTCTTAAAATAAATCCTGCTTTTCTGATTCAAGTGAAGGCAAGGAAAAAAAATCCTTCAGCTGTCATGCAGTTTGCCAGGAATCACACCTGTCAGCCTGTGGTGTGAGAGTTTTCAATTACTCTGAATTACTTCATCAGAATTGGAAATCATTCAGATATAGAAATCAAATTCTATAGAGAAGCCTCACTCCTCCACACTGCAAGCTTTGAATGAATGAAATTCCACAGATCTATTAATATATTTATGGAACATCCTAAAGACAACCCTCATATTTAATTAATTGATATAGTATAAAGAAATATTATTTTAAAGTCCCCTTGGATGTTGCATCTCTTCCCTGCTCTATATACATTATTAGTAGGGTTATCAGCAATTCCTTTTTGCCTGGCACTTCCCAGAATAGCACCTTTTGTCATCTGCTTACAAATGACCAAGACTAGCCATTTGGAATTAGTTTTCTTCTATGTTTGGTATTTCCACATCCTAGGGATTTTTTTGAGAGATTTTCAGGCATTTTTACAAAGGCACACAGGAGAAAAAAAAAAGGTGTAGATTTTTAAGATTTATCTGAAACCTCTAAAATTACTTTGGCACAAAAATCAAGAACTGAAGGCATATATGGATAGAAAAAAAAACCCATGGAGTAAAGAATAGACCACCACTGAGAGCAAACAGAGGATATAAGTCAGGAAGGCCATACTTGGAGGGGAGGGAGAATCAGGAACAGCATCAGCACCCAGCAAAGCATCCATTCAAAAACTTCATGGCACCATAAAATACCTATGTAATAGCATTTCACTACCACCAGTCAGCAAACATTTGGGAAATGAGCATAAAAAGGGGACACCTCTGTCATTGAACACTGATCCATACAAGCAGGATCACATGCTATTGGTTTCAGCCCATTCTTCTCTCAATTTGTTTCAATTTGTGTTTTTATTTCCTTAAAAAGAGAAAAGGACCAAATTAGTTACAAATCAAGAAATTCCAAAAGTAAGATATTAAAAGGTTGATTTGCCCTTTGTATATGCATAATATTTAATTACTCAACAAGTTACTTCTTGTGTAGGTTACTTACTTCTGTGAATTAGCATGATATATCTGGAGGATGAGCAGTTAAGGAGAATCAGGTAGCAGGGGAGATTTTGTTCTTTTTTTATTTGCTGGAGCATTTGGAAAACTTAAACCAAATAATTCAAGGATTTGAAGAAAAGAAAGATGTTTTCTTAGTTTTGAACCTCATGTGAATTTTGCAAGTGTTGAATTCTGCCCATGAATCCCTTGCAGACTCCTCCTTTTAGACATTAATCTCTTGCAGTTGGTTAATAAGAACCTACATTATTCTCACACAAATGCAGCAGTCCAAAAATGAGAGTAATATTCAGTGAAAAACTGGAAATTTAAAAAAAAGGAGATTCCTCTACTCTGTTTTACATGTTCAGTTCAGGATTGTATTAATTGCCTTTTGGAGATGTCTGGCCTATTTCACTATCTATTGAAAAAGCCTGGGAGAATTGCATAAATTACACGTCTAAATGCATAACAGCTAAAGTTAGCTCAGACTAATTCCATTTTAAGTGTCTTATACTTGATGGGGCTCTTAAAGCTCAGGATTCTAAGTTGCCGAAATATTGAGTAATGAATTTAAATGAACAGTAATTTAACTCCACTCATAGAAACCATTTCAAAATGTCAAACCCCAAATCTAAAACAAAATCCCAGGAATCTCAGAAGCCCCAAAATCAAGGGTTACCTTTATTTCACTGTCTCTCTTTCTAGTTTAGCACAGGAATAATGACCTCCACATCTCAAAGGAACGTTTGAAAAATTTTTAATTGCTATATTTATGAAGCTGCAAATACACTAATGAGTCCCAAAGTATTGCCCTGGGGGAAATGCATATTTCTTCTTCAAAGGGGTTTAAACAGTGAAAACAGATAAAGTATGCGTCTATACAAAATAAAAAATATTAACAATTAACTATACAAGAAATTAATGGTGCAATTAAAAAAAATTGAATTTTTCTTGAGATAAAGTTCTTATAACTCTAGAGAGAAGCTGTTTGCTGATCATTCACATCTTATGCTCTGAATCTTATATGTCTTATGTATCCAATAATATATAGTAAAGATCTATTCAGATTTGCAGACTATCTCCAGGACTAAAGAAGCACAAAACTATGGTTTTCATAATTTAGTAGCTCCTAACTGGTTAAGCATCTAAAATAAAACATAATGAATCAGTGCTCTAAACTTGCTTTTTTTTCAATTAAAAAATGTCCACCCATGAAACTGATGGCACAGAGTTAGTAGCATTAAGTGAAATAGAATAGAAAGATTTAATATTAGAATATCACCTCTATAGGGCATATAAGACACTAAAAGAAAATAATTTAAAAGCTAATATTATCCTGTGTTTATTTTTTACATAAACTAGGATGAATGTGCAAATTACATCCGTGTCCTTCACCGATACAACAGGACTCATCTTCTGGCTTGTGGAACAGGAGCTTTTGACCCACTCTGCACTTTTATAAGAGCTGGACACCCATCAGAGGTAAGAAATTTGGTATATAGTAGTGATTCTTTTGGTCTAGATTCCAGCAAAGCCTCTGTGGTCAAAATATAAATATTTAAGTTCAGTTCTTCACAGTTCTCACATGATAGATATTTTCCCTGATGAAATGTTATGTTGGACTATAATTTAGTTTGTGATCAGAGGAACACACTAATATTTTAAAGTATATGCTGGAGAATTATGCAGGGAGTTCAAAGACTTTTTCATCTTAGGGTTTTTTTTTTTTTTTTTGGGTGGTTTTCAACTAGATAAACCGATAGAGTTTATCTTTATAATTCTTAAGAAAAAGTACTAAATTTTTTGGGGGAGTTTTAGCTAAATCTCTGGGGGTTTGATTTTTTTGTTGGATTTTTTGTTGATTTTTTTCAAAAATTAAATGAAACATCATATATCAAAATATGTGTTAGTTCGATGTGAGATAGAATTTTTAATGAAACGTTGTTAAATTCAACTTCTTTATATTGACTTTGTTCATCGAGTGCATGCAACCTCCTTAATATTGCTTACAACTGAGTGAAACAGTACTGAAGAGATCAATAAAAAGAACATATCATCAATATTTTGAATATATTTCTTAAGCAAAGATAGAAAGTGTCTGCACATCTCAGAAATTCGGATCCTTTCATGTATCAGTTGTATTAGAACAGGTTTAAAGACTCAGCAACCTCTCATTTTAATTTAGTGTGTAGAACTCCTTGGGCATCAAATCTAGGCTGCTGAAGGCACATGTGATGACAGCTTTAGGAACTGAACCAGGGAATTCTTGGGAATGCATTTTGTGAAGTGGGACTTAGTAGATGGAGATGATCTATAACCCAAAGATAAGATTCCTTTTAACTGGCAGGTGTCAGGAAGGGCTGCTGGTCAATGGTTTTGTTTAGTTGGTTCACATGATGTCTCCTGGTGGAGCTGAGCACTTGTCATGGATACTACAGCACCATCCAAGGGAATTCTTGTTTTCCCCTATGGCCAGGAACTCTTGGCTTGAATAAATATTAATTTCATATATAAAGTAATTTTAAAGTGTACCCATAGAATTCAGCTATGGGATTTACTTCAAGCAAATGTTTTTGATTAATCTTTTCTGAGTAATGATGCATCCTGTTGACAAAACAAATGAGAACATCACTAAAAGCAATCTCCAAGGATCCAATTCATGCTGCACACCTCCAACTGTTGTCAAAATGAGAAGCATTTCAGAAGTTAGGACTCCAGCACAGCACTTAGATTCAAAGTTCTATGAATTGCAGAAACACACAGTCTTCTAAAATTAAGAAAGGAGTTAGATAATAATCAATGTTAAAATAAGGCAAATTTGCATGTTTTCTTTCTCCTCTCACAAACCTCCTGTCAGACTTCCTGGTAGAGTTTGAAGGCTTCCTTCAAATATGTAGGAAAACTTTTTTTGAAACAAAAGAATAATAAAAATAGAAGCCAAACAAACAAAAACTGAGAAACAAGATCTATGTAAGACTGTGTGGCCCATGATCATGCCTTATCTGTCACTGCCCTTCCTTCCCTTATTTTTGTTTATTATTCTCCCTTGTCACTCTGAGGTTCTAAAATTTTACTCACACTTAAGTCATGGGAACTTTTTTTTTTTTTTTGGTTGTGTAGACCAAAAGGAAATATATTTTTCACACGAATAAGTAGCTGTACTGTTTCCTGTTATCTGAAAAGCTGACCATCAGGATTAAAAAAAGCAGTTGCCATTTATATGGTAGGATAAAAATAACATATAGTATGTGGTTGAGTGGGCAAATTGTAATCTTGCTTTCTTTGAGTGATAAGGACATGATGTAACTGCAGGAAGTGAAAGGACAAGATCCTTCTGCAGAAAACTGCAGTTCAGTCTCTACTGATCTATCTGCATCCTCTTCCAAAAACGTCCAATTACTGTCTTCTATTTCTTCCACCTCATCTCTCTGGCCATTTTCTCACTGTCTGACTGTCATGAAAAAACAGTACCATGTGAAATAGTATTTAAAATATGGCTATGTACCCCCTTACACCTCCTCATGTCTGAGTAGCACAAGGTATGTTTGAGGCTCATATATGGTTGAACAGCACTTCTCAGGCATGTTGAGGTGTAAGGCGTGGGATGTAGGAAAGGAGGGAACCCTTTATGACAAGCTTCTGTGTATCCAGATACATAACTAATGCAGCATATGAGGGTAGATGCACACTTCCATATGGAACTACAAATCAGCAGTGTCATAGACAAATACTTGCTCTGTGGTCAGGATCCTTAACTAGAAGTTTAAATAGTGCTCCCTGAGCTGGTGGAGTTGGGAGGATGTGACCCTCTCAGTAAAAACGGAAGTGTTCCTAAGTTATTAACAGTATATAAATGTAAACTAGAGATAATTTTAGAGAGGCGTTTAAGCACATGACCAAATAGCATCTTCTGCAACATTGCCTCTTCCTATTTGCTGAGCAGGCCAAAGAGGAACCTGTTGGAACCTAACATCCTGTTAAGGCTCTGGATCTTGGTGATCACTAGTCCCATGTTGCAGGGACATTTATTTTGTAGTTGGCTTCCAACAGAAGTTTACATAGTAATCCATTTCTAAATAGTCATTTGGTGAGAAAATGAAGCATTGCTGGTTTTGCTTTGAACAAGGAAAATTTCCCAAAGCCATGATCACAAGTATACTGTATGGTATCCTGATTTAGCATGGGTTTGTGAGGTGCAGTACAGTTTTTGAAAAGGAGAATTCTGCCGGCTGTATAAAGTCTTACATACTTATACAAGGACAAATTAAACTTTTCATATCAAAACCAGGTTTGAGCTGTCTTGCAGAACACTGAGCTCTTGTCAACAAATCATGAAGCCAAAACCAGGCAGAATTTGATTGTTTCATTAGCAGATCATTATACCTTGGAACTGCCTTAAAATCAGAACATCCAATGTTCTTGAAAAACACAGCAGTACTGTCCATTCTCCAACCAGTCTCTGTAAAAGGTATTAGTCTTACTATGTAGTGATTGAAATGTGCTTTGAAATCTTTCACATTCATGCACATCAATCATGCACATTGTTCTATGATACATTACAGCTTCTTTTATGTTGTCTGTGATTATAGAAATTTAATTACACCGTGCATTTTGTCTTAATATGTTGATCATGTAAACCAACAAGAAATAAAGATTGGTTTTATTTAATTGTACATCAAACTTGTGTTGTGCCACCAGAGTATAACTAAATATATTTTTCTAAATCAAATTACTAATAAATTCTATTATACACTATATATCCATTTGAAAGATTAAATATAAAATGGTTTACTGTATTCTATTGCAATGTTGGTTTAATTGATTTCACTTTGGAATTCCAGGCTGTTCAGTTTCATAAAGCTGTTGTCAGTTATTATATTTCTAAAAATATTTAAGTATAGACAGCAGGTTTTTATCTTTTTCTCTGTTTCTAATTACTTTGATCAGTGTTGCTTTTCCAAATTTAAACATTTCGGCAAAATACCCAATGTTTTTCTGCCATTTAGAAATAAGTTAGAAATTAGGAAAAATAAGAGTGCTGACTTTGCAGACAGAACAACTACTGGTGTTTGCAACAGAACATGCTACAAAGTCTTTTCCAAGAAAACATAAGCATGTTAAATGCCAGCCAGTGAGTTCATTATCTCTTACTTCATTAAATGCTTCCAAATGCTAAAAATCAGTGCAGGTCAAAAAAGGTTGGGTTCTTTCAGGTTATTTTTTTGTATTTCACCCAGAAACAAAGGCAAATTCATTAAATTAATCATTATTTTTCCTGAAGAAAGGAAGATTCAGAGACCCCGAACCCCAAATTTTTCATGAGTAAATGCATATGCATCCTTCCCATGTACTCTGCGAGAGAAAATCTTAGAAGTCTTCAAACCAGATATAGAAGATGAAGAAAAGTTCAGAAAACCCCTTATTTTGCTTTGATTCTCACCAAATTGTCATTTGTCTCTCTTGCTGACTTTGATGCCAACAAGGCAGGGTGGGGCACCAGCATTTAGTATCTTTTGCATTTATCTAAACTCCTCAGTGTTGGCAGCAGGTGACAAGTGCTGAAAGTGCTTTCTGCCTCAGTCTATGATTCACCACATCTAGCTGCTAGTAAGAGTGCTCTGGCAATATTCTCTATAGCTCAAAACACCCTGGGTGAGTTTTCAAGAACCTTAGACAAATCAAAGGATCTATCTGCAGTCAGGAAAAGATTTTATCTTTATGAGTTATCTATTCAGTAGGTTGTAGGGATGCTCTGGAGGCCTTTCAATGATCCAGATTGCCTTATTCACTAAGTGACAAAGCACCTTTAACAAATCCACATGGGAGTTTTACCAAGTACAGCCAAAAAATTTCTCTGCCTCCATAGGACCAGAAAAATTAGTAGAAATTCCAAAAGAAAACGATGTGCAGAATATCCCAAGTATTTGCAAGCTACATGGGGACAAGATAAAGCTGATTCTGGGAGAGGAAGGCATCTCTGCATGACAAAACCTGTTGAGTGAATTAAATTTATGAGAAAGACCAATGCATGAAGAATTTTTCCTCCAGAACACACTGTAAATTTTTAATATGTACATGGAGCTGGCAGGGTGCCATTTTCAGTGCCTCATTTAACTCAGTAAACTGCCAACAGCTGTGTTTCTCCACTTCAGAAGGCTGATGGACTAAGCCACTCTTTCAACAAAGTGCACTGGTGGTTTTTGGGATTCTCCTCTAGGTGTTCCTAATCTGATGTGTTCCTTATTATGTTATTTGCTCTTCAATTAGACAAGTGAGATTCTGTTTATCAGGGAAGACCAGCTCTAAATTCTGAGTCTATAGTCCTGTTAGAGAGGACTGGCCTTTAGTAAACAGCAGGTGTGTTTTGTTTTTTTTTTTTTTGCTTGTAAGGTATCTCAGTCAAGTTGGAAATTTTTCTTTCTAAACTACATTGCCTTAAAATTCTGTTGAGTGTGGAGAAGCACACTTCTTTTTCGATATGTTCTGTGATTCAATGCAAAACCAAGACAAGGTTCAATCGCAAAATAAATTTTCTGTTTACCCCTTACACCAACCTACACCAAGATGTAGGCAACTTGAGCTCCTCAGCTCTTGCTTTAACAAACTAGAGTGAATTCACATGCAAGTCACGAGAGAATGTGCCAGTCATAGCTTAACTTCGACATGACATAATTTTGCTGTACTTGACCAGCATGTGGTAATATCATTATCCTTTCAGCTTTGTTGATGAACAAAATTGTAGACATATTTACATCTATTATTTTACAATAATATGGTTGTATCTGATGTATTTTTACAATCAAAACAAGCAATGACCTGCCAAGTTACTCCCTCTCCATGTTTATTCCTATTACCTCATCTCCACCCTGTTTTCAGAGGATTAAGGAGGAGGAACATCTGGTTTCACTGGCCAAATAGAAGTGGGTGTTGGTCAGTTCTTCATTAGATAGAATGTGTGACAAATTCTTGCCCTGAAAATACTTGCTCAGAGACACAGTGTTCTTCTGCATGGATGAAAAGTCACCATTTGGAGCATCATCCACTAAATAGATATGAAGTTCTGAAAAGTGGGCAACACTTGTCATAAAATCTTTTACCAGAGGGGCTCATTTATATCTTCTGGTCAGCATGCCCACACCACAGACTGCCAAATTGCACCAACACATCCATACACACCACACTTTATTTAGATTAAAGCATTTAATGTTCTGGAAGTTGAATAAGCATACATTTCAAGAGAGGTTAAAATGGTACCTAACTCAGACAGAAAATTAATTAGCTGAAGACAGCATATATGGTCACAGTAAACAACAAAGGTGCTGTGCCACAAAAGGGAAAAAGGGGTAACACCACTATTCCTCTGACCTAGATATTAGCTTTTCTAATATTTAATTACTTTTAGTCTTAGGAAATAGCCACTTATTCAAGGTTATATTTCTCTAACTTCAGCTTCCTGTCATTTAACCTTGATTTGCCTTTGATAGCAAGGTTGAAAAGTCTCCCACTATCTTTTCCACATCTTTTCCTCATGTAAGTACCTATGCACAAAGATCAAGCCCCCTCTTCAGTTTTTTTGATAAGCTGAATAAATATAGCTCCTAAACCTCCTATCACCAGGATTCCTCAATCTTATTTGTGTCCTTCCTGTGAACTCTCTGCAATATTTTCACATCTTCTGGAAGTGCAGACACTACAACCACACATGCTATTACATGGTGTGTGTACAGGCAAGGTCACTGCTCCACCTCTCTTTGAGATTCCTTTTTCATGGACTCAAGTGCTGAGGTCTTGGCACAGCATCTCAATGAGAATTCTCTTTTTAGCTGTTTGCACTTGACCCAAAGTTCTTCACTTGAGAACAAAGTTTTCCCAGTTTACATGCTTTGCTGAGGCACCTATTTATCAGTCTTGTACAACAAGGTAAATGAAGAGATTGCTGGTGTTGCCTGTCAGTGGCAGCTTTAACAAGGCATCTGGGGTATCCAAGATCCTAAACAAGGTACCTCAGTCTAATACATGAAAGCAGTCTGAAGGATCTCAACTTCCATCTTCTAGGACGTTCTGATGTACTTCAGATACAAACTCTGTTCCCTATTCCAAGATGCAATACTTTGGATATGGTCGTACTAAAATCTACTTAGCAAGCTTCTGACCTTCAACTCAGTATTCCAAGTGTTCCATAACCTGAGCTCTCATTAATCTTTTCTCTTTCTTATTTTGATCTCCTCAGTACTTTTGTAAACTTTACCCGGAAAGAAATCATATAACGGTTTAAATTACTGCTAAATTAAGAAAAACATTTTTCTAGCAAAAATAAAATTTAAGGAAGCCTTCAGTAAAACAGGGATCATCAATGATACCTCGTAAGATCTGTACTTTGATATATGCTAACTGTATTAACAAGTCTACAATGCACGGTGTTTATCAAATACTATGTACTTAGTAGAATGCTCTGGAAAAAGTCAAGTATCCTGTAACAGCATAGTTGCTCTTATCAGTAATTCTTACATTTATAGCAGACAACAGGGTTTTTTGACAGTGCTCTCCATCCATAAAATGAGGTGAATGACATTCATTACTTTTGAATATTTTATAAATATGGCCATACGTGAAGTGTAAGTTCAATTTGGGAGATTGGAAGAGTATGTGAATTGATCAGCCATATGAAATGAATTTTCCATTGTATTAGACCTGCACTTTGCAAGATTAAACACAGATGGTCCAGAGAAAATGAATCCATACAGAGGAATAATAGTGTTATTCCATAGAGAAAGAAATCCTCCACCTGTGTGGTAATTTGATGGGGGTAACTGAAATATTCCAACTCTCATTTTAATTACTTAGTTTCTGCCACATTTATTTATGAAAGTATTTTTCTAAGTGGCAGCACCTGGTGAAGTCTTTATCATTGTTTGAAGAATAGACTTACTAATAAATAAGGTGTTAGTCATCACCATTAAAACAAGGAAAAAATTGTTTAGTTAATATCATTGATTTATAAGATGCATCCTTAATAGTGTATTCTTGCTATATGACTGATATGTTTTCTTATTTGACTGATATCTATATAGAAAAAATTTATTAGATTAAAAAGTAAAAAGAAGTATTGGTAGCAGTCCATCTGTGTCATCGGGAGCCAATCAATCCATTCCTGTGCCCTATTTTTTCAGAATGTCCAATTTAGACATCCCCAGATGAAGCCCTGCAAGAGGGCTGTTGGCTAAGGCTCCACACTATGGAGAACGGGGGATCTGAGTCCTTCTGAAATCCATTCACAGTTTAATGTAGCTGTTCTTTCCATGCCCATTCATCTCTTCCTCCTTTCATCACCAAAGCCCAGACAGAAGCTCAAACCTTAGAGCTGCATCCTTCTTTTTTTAATTTTTTCTTGACCGTTGCTTCCAGTTGTTATGATAGCAATCATTAGATTAGATCATTAGAGAGGGTTTTATTTGATATTTGCTCTGATATGACCCTCACAATCTCAGTACAAGTTTAGCCTGTCACAATCATGGAAAAGGAAAAGCCTTGGTTAGTGAGGCTCTGTGTAAAGACTTTGCACAGCCCCACAGAAATCCCTTCATTTTTGTATAACATTTGTGGATTATCTTTACCTTCACTTTCACTTGGTATAAGATTATAGCACCATATACAGCTACTCATATATTTTAATTCTAGAGAGCCTTTGTGTGGTCCCTGGAACTTTCATACATATTAACTATCACATGAGTGCAATATAATCAAAATTTCTAATGGCTCTATTCTTTGCCATAAGACCCCTAATGAGTTTATGAGACCAGTTCAAGGTCACACAAAGGTGTCCCTTCTAAAATTCTGATCAATGCAATCACTGCTACTGAAATACTGTGAGCTGCTAATGCCTCTGATTTCTATGTGCAGTGTGGTGGGATGTTTTTTTTCTTTTGCCAGATTTTTTCACATTCATTAAGTCAGGAAAATATATTATTTCTGTCACTTTAGGCCAGATATTTTGACACAAGTCACAAATTGCTAATCCTTTTGCAAACTCAGACAGCAGTTTGACATAGCTCCAGATTTTGAACACATTTTCAGATTGGAGCCCAATGTCTTAATCATTTGACTGTGGAATAAAATGCACAGACCTGAAAAATGCATCTGAATTTTTTAGGGAGGATTTAATGTCTATAATATTTTATGCACTCTCATCCCATAGGGCGATTGATCTTTTCAGTATGTCAGTGGATAGTAAAGAGGATTGAAAACAGATCCTCAGAAGAAATACTACCTCCCAAATAATCTTAATTATGTCAAATAGCAGAGACCTGACTATTGCAGATAGTTTTTGAGGTCTCTATTCCTAATATTGTATCCCCATTTGGTTTGGAAAATAAAGTTGAGTGAATGCTGAAGGTATAATTTCAAAAGTTAATAATCCTCTGACAACGAGGAGAGATTTTTTTGTCAGTGCTTAGATCCTTTTGAAAATTAATGTTTGGATTATTTAAAGAAGATATTACATGAAAAGTTCTTTCCCTGTTGGATCATCCGTGTCTTGCACACCTATATACCTGCATGCCTGTTGTACGGTGATTTAAGTAGGGCAGTGTGTTGCAATAGTAACTTATTAGTATTGTTGTAAGTATTTGGAGCACAAGTTCCTTTATATAAGCTCAATTATATTCCACTGAGTTTAGATTTTTAATTTTTCGATGAATTAGTTGGCTTTGTAGCAATTACACATCTATCTGATGTTTGGGACTATATTTATTAGATAATGTTAATACATATTTTTCTTGTCAACAGAATTTAGTCTGCTTCAATACAAAAGGCTAAATAATATGAGACATCTTTTCAGACCTGACCCAGGAAATTATTTTCTGCTATTATGCAAAGATAAACGTTTTTCCTGTAGATCTTTTACCATGCGCCCTCTTGATGTAGCAAGTGTATAGCTTAAGGCAGGTCATGGAGTTTAATGTTCATTTTGGAGACTTATATTTGAATTATATTTTCTGCTGATTTACAGACATGTTCTGTGATTTTTCAGCTTTTTTTTTTTTTTTTTTTTTTAATGGGGAAGTCAAGGTTCATACTTCCTAAAAGAAGCCTCTGCATAATGTATACAATGTGTGTTTCTATGTTGAAATAAAAAATATAAGGATAAGTATAAAAGAAAGAGAAAAGAAGTGAAAAATACTATTTCGAGAATACATAGAACAAAAGAATATTTGCAAAAAAAGTAAATTTGCACATGGATTTATATTAAAACCATTATAGTGCAAGAGAATGGAAATCAAGATGAGGTTTGTAAAGCATTTCACTGGCATAACTGGATTTTTTTTTCATGTGAGTGATTTAATACTGAGTAAATGCATAGAAATTTTTCGAACATGACAAAAAATGAAGTGCAATGTGCACTCCCATTTTTGATGGTACTTGAATATAAAAAAGTGCAACATAACATATATGACAGTAGCACCCATTTGGCTTTATTAAGGATTTCAAAAGAACATTTCACATAGCTTTGCACATGCAGTGAATCTCTATTTTATGCTTTCCCTTTCAATTCACTTTGCATATGAACCCTGCTTTTTCTATTTCTCTTCAAAAGAGTATAAATTACATGACCCCTAGAAATGGAATGCAACAAACAGCTCTTGCATGTAATATCATTCTTACTCTAAGTTGAAGATAATTAAAGCTGAGAAAGAATTTTGTCCAGTGCTTTCGAGCAGTAGTGAATAGTGTAACCCATGTTTAAAAATATACCTACAAAAATCTGCAAAGACTTTCCTCACTATACTCTAAGTATGATTTAATATCCAGCAAGATAAAAAATATGGACTTGCTGGAAAAAGAAAAGCAAGAAACAAATCAAAACATACCACACACCAGAAAAAAAACCACAAAAACCAAACACAAAAACCTACCAACCACAAAAATGCACAGGCCTCCTTGAAAGCAGACCATGTCAGTACTGTTGCAACAAACACATATACAGTTAGGGGTATAATTAAAGGTCATGAGATGGATTCAATCTTCTTTAAAAAAATGGGGTTTTTTTGTTACTTGGAAAATTATAAAATTGAAAGTGAAATAACCAAAACACCACAAATTCTTACAGAAAATATTTTTTTTCTCTCGTAAAAGTAATATCCTAGGAAGACACAACTAAAACGTCTCTACTTTTAGGTCCCTGATTTAGTGAAAACATAGAGCTATTGTATTATTGTTCACAATAGGCTTAGGTACTTTGCTGAACAGGAATGGAAGTAAGCATATGTTTTAAATTAATCACATGCATAAGTGTTGTCTTGACCCAGAGCAAAGCAACACTTGGCATTAGTGAAAGCAATTTTCTGCAACAAAAGTTAAATTCAGTCTTTAAATTTTAATGCCTCTGATTGACCTTTTCTTTCACTTGGTTTATAACCTACATTATTCTTTGTTGTCTAAAATTATCAATTCATATCAAATGAATGGCAAAATGTTTGATGCTTTGAAAATATCTTCTATTTCTTTGAAAGAACATTATTATTTTAATAATAGTTAAAAGTATATTATGTTTCCTGAGTCACCGGTATCATAAATCAAACCCAGAAGCCCATTTCTTTTCCCAAGCTACATGTAGAAACACGTAATTCCACTCTCAGCCCTCCATATGTGCTTTTGCATAGTTTTTTACCCTAACCACTGAAAAATGCCCATAAAATAAATGGTGATGTTGAATTGATGGGCTGTATAATCTGTGAGGAAACTGTCAGTTTTACTCTGACATTTCTCAAGGGATTTCAATGTCAAAAACTGCAAGGAGGGTTAGAATTATGGAATTAGCCTTCAAAGCTGATTATTAATGTGTAACGCATATTTCATTTAAACTGGCACCCACATCTTACACCTGAACTTCAGTTACTTGCACCAGTGATAGGAATAACTTATTACAACCATGGAATATTTGGCATGCTGTCCTAAAAGCTGAAGGTGGAACATCTCTCTTGGAGGAGTCATTGCTTACATTTTCAGCAACTTTTCAGACAGTTACATGTGTCTGCAAACATTTATGAGATACACATCCTGCTTTAAATCAAAACTAGTGACCTCCTCTTAAAAATTCCACCAAATTGCACTGAAATCCAATTTTTTGTCTATCCCCAGCATTAACACTAGATTACATATTTTAGCTGCAATCCTTATTCATAGTTTCCAAACAATGAATGGATACTATGCTTATTGTTTAACATTTTCATTCCAGAGTCATATAGCTAGCTGTTTTAAACAAATTCATGTTATGAATGTTAAAAGAGATGGGTTTGTCTTTACCATTGATTTAATTCCGGTTCTCAGGGAAATTGCTAACTACATTAGTAGCTTTTTCATTGTGCTGGTATAGTTTTGTGTACAGTGATGAAAAGTTCTTCCACATCATCCAGAAGATTCCCCTACTGGGCGCATCTCCCTGCTTTGAATACCAGTGGCATTTTACCTGCAGAAGACCAAAATATGAAGTGTGTTTTGTGATGACCTGGTGGTATCATGTCTTCTCCAACAGCAGAAAAACTTTCAGTTTGTCCTCCCTATGTAGGACAGAATGTGAGCCACAAACTCCAAATAAGGAAGTATGGATAATAAAACTTCGTCAAGTATGGTTTCAAAACAACATTATTCCCACACATGATCACTTCCTGAGTGTTTCTTTTCTGTAATCAATTTTAATTTATTTCTTCCTTGCATAGGTACATCTTTTTTTTTCTTTTTTTTTCTTTTTTTTTTATTCTGTGGAGAAGTAAACAGAAAGCATGAAAACAGAATAATCTATCAAACTTTAACTCTTTGTTTGTCTCTCTACTTCTAAATCTTTATCAAACCAATTCACTGACAGAGTTTAGTTGAGGTCCCAGAGGAAAAACTTTTTCATGAGTAACTTAATTTTGAACACCCATCTAGAGAATACATACCTTCAGATGGTTTTTAGAAATATTTCCTTTACATCAAAATTTATGCCATTATGACTCCCAAGTACTTTTGCATTATTTCAGAAAGTTTTTCTTCCTGTGTTCACCTCATTCTTTTTTTATCCACTGTTGACTCAAAATGTTACAGTATTTAGTTTTGAAAAATATATGGTATGTGATGTTTGAAAAGTATGGAATGGGACTGAGATTTCCACATACAGGGAAATATTTCTTCATTGTTTG
Organism: Certhia americana; assembly: GCA_018697195.1. Taxonomy (NCBI): domain Eukaryota; kingdom Metazoa; phylum Chordata; class Aves; order Passeriformes; family Certhiidae; genus Certhia; species Certhia americana. Next base: position 7,398,358 of record CM031879.1, read on the forward strand.
ACATTTACCCAACAGCAGGGGGAGAATTGTTATTACTGGTGTGCAATTGTTGCTGATACAGCATAAAACAATATTCCTGCACCATCAGTTTCTACCCAAGACTCTACCTATGTCAAACAGAAGGAGTGGACTTCATATTCAAACTTTAGAACATCTGGACTCACAGATGTCAATTCTGCTCTATTTTCTGCTATATCAGCTTTAACAACCAGGCACTAATATAGCAGGGTTAGGCCAACAAAAAAGCTTGTGGAGAGGTGAGGTTATGAACACTCTTACCTCATGAGTTTTAGGTCCATCACATAAAATTTGTATGTTTTTTTTCCTTATTTATTTTATTTTATTTTATTTTATTTTATTTTATTTTATTTTATTT
>CM031879.1:7398743-7447444 GCA_018697195.1 Certhia americana
TATTTTATTTTATTTTATTTTATTTTATTTTATTTTATTTTATTTTAACTTTTTCATGGCAAGTACACGTGAAACAGATGTACTCTTTTTGCAGAACTGCAGCCTGAGTTGCAAACAATTTTTTATAGAAGCACTTTAACTACTGGGAATATTTCTTTTTGACCAGAAGTTGCAGCAAAATGACATGCGTGATTTAGACAGTTGAGAATGGAAGACAGGCACATCAGCTTGTCTGATTTGGGGATTAAGATGTGAATAATGCTTTGAAGTCAAGGGGCTTATGACAAATTCAAGATTAACTGTTTTAAATTAAATGTACATAGAGATTCAATTATTTGTCAATTAGTGGGATCTAAGAGTTCTACAACTTTTCACTTTCCTTATATGTTTTTTTCTTTCAGACTTTTGAGGAATTATTTTATTGCTATTATTATTATTTTTATTTTCCAGTTTTCCACCTTCTGTTTCTTTGGTCCTTGTCTTTTTAGGCTGTTTTGTTTTGTTTGTTTTTTTTTTTTTTTCTTTCAGCAGAGCATAACTGTCATGAAGCCACCTGAAGAGAACATTCATTTAGTTTCTGGGGCAATTGCACTTGCTTGAGAATTTTATATGTTGTAGACTATCAAGCTTTTTTCTGTGAGAGTATTGAGTTAGTCTAATTAATACATAAAAAGTCTGGTCTAATAAAACCTGATTTTTATGACTAAAAGGTCCCTTGGACATTTTTGTTATGACATTTTGGTAATGTGTTCTGTAAGGAAGAGACTGAGGCAAGTTTTTCTCAAAATTCTGGGGGATTTGGTTTTCTGTTGCATGTAATTTTATGCCTTGCAAAATATTTACGTCATATATTAGGAACATGAAACTGAGATTTAGTTTAATGAACAGGTAGGTTGCATTTATCCAATATACTGGTATCTGCATTTCAGTGGACTTCTGAGTAAAACTTTACACAGAACTGGAGCTACTATCATTTCCAAATATGCCACACAGCCGTCAAGCCACTTGATGGCTGCGTGGCATATTTTTTATCAAGCTTTCATAGCTTTCCATCTATTTGCCGTTTTATTCTCCCCCATCTCTGTGTTTTGTGGCATGTTGTTCCGTTAATATCTAAATTAAAAATATTGTGCTCTCACTTGATATTTTAATCAGGCATCAATGGGCTTTTCTGTGAAAGCTGAGACAAATGTACCATTGCAAATGAAAATTTAAATTTTAAATTCTTTCTCAGTCTTTACAGCCTTATACAGACAAACTAAACCAAGTTGCCAATATTTTTTTATACTGATATTCTGTTAAATCCACTGAAGAAATCACATCTGCTCTGAAAACCATAACTGGGGATTCATTCCTAAACATACTTCTATGAAGAAGATATATAAACATCTCAAATCTATGAAGAGTAGATAACACAGTCTGATATATTTAACAACTACCAGGAAAAAAAAAATGTTTAAAGGAGGAAAACACATTCCATGGTGAGATATCTATTTAATGTTTAGATAAATTGGAGAAAAGATAGAGGAATCTTTCCTCCCTACTCCCACAGAAATGAAATAAGTGCAATTTTAGTGCATATTTTTTTGATTCTTTTTGGGCAGAGCACATACAAATGTGATTTGTAGAAACCCAGAGAATTTTTACGAGTACATCAGTGAGCAACCATAATTGTGTTTTCTCCCTAATGAAGTCAATCCTCTACAAAGGTATAATAAAGTTAAAGCTTGTCTCTAAGGACTGTGTTTCTTTGCCTGTAGGGTTTATGACATTTTCTCTTGTAATTTTTTTTTTTTTTTCAAGGATCATCTGTTTCAACTGGAATCACACAAATTTGAGAGAGGACGAGGCAGGTGCCCTTTTGACCCCAGTTCTTCCTTCACCTCCATCTTAATTGGTAATGATCTTTATGTCACAAGCTTCACAGTCCTGTCAATCTGTCGTTCTGAGACTCTTTCTTCAGCACACCAAAGTGTTGTCAGCCTTCCATTGCAATCTTCCACATGTCAGACTTAATCCTCATGGTGCTGTCCACATTAATATTACATTCCAGGCAGCGTTAACCACAGCAAGGGTGTCTCACTGAAGTGAAATGTTGAATGACATGTACCATCCTGAAGGTAATTGATTGTTAGGTAATTATGGGAATAATCATTTCCTGCTTTCCTTAAAAGCAAAGAAGCATAACTGGCTTAGTCATCTACAGCACTTTTGTTTTCATCTACTGAGATGACTCTGAGCAACAAGCACCCTGTAAAAATTCGAATTTAACTGTTTTTCTATCAAGCTTTATTGATTATATAAGATACTATTTTTGAGATGAATTTTTTTTCATTTCAATGCTGCCTTCTAACAGAACTATTGCAAACTGGTGATTCTGTCTTAGAAGAGTTGTTCTTATAAAAAAAGTAAATATAAAAAGTATATAACAATATATACTATAGTATATAATTTATAGTATATACTATAAAAAGTGTAAAAATGGAATTCAGTTTAAGTCCTGCCGTGCCAGGAAGCTGAGCTGAGGCTCCTCTGTACCTTACTGAGAAGTGTGTCACTATAGGACTGGGACATTCAAAGTTGTGATATAGCAAACCATATGGGCTTTCTTTAAAAACATTTTCTTAAAGCATTTTGTGAGATGAAGCAAAGACAGTCTTGGCACTATTGACTAGCTGTACATGGACTAAAAATAGCTGGAACAGCAGGTAAATGGTAAAAGCTAGATGGAGTTAGGGAGTAGCACAATGATTTCTGGGTTTAGAAAACATAAACAAAAAGTGAGTATTCAAAGGGATATAGATCAAAAAGAAAGAGCTAGGAAAAAAAAAAACCAGCTGAAGATTAAATAAATGTATTATTTTTCAGGGGTAAGAGAATTTTAGGGTCCTTTTAATATTTACATTTGTCTCTGCATCTTAAAATCAGACAACTAAATTCTCTGATGATTAACTATGATGGTATGCCTCATTCATGGTTTGATGAAGTATTGGTCATGAGTGACAGTTGTACTTTTACATGCTAGGTTTATTTGTTCCTTTATATTAACAAGTTAATCAAAAGAAGAATCTTCAACAATAATGACAAATCTTTTACATTGCAGCAATTCATCAAAATATTCTTAATTTTCATTAAAAAATGCAAATTACAGCTCTAATTCTTTGGAATTGTGGATTAAGTCATAGAAGAATCAGAAAATTACACTGTATTTTGCCTGACCCTCAAAAATCCATGAAGCACAGATTGTCACGCTTTTATTCCACCCTTATTTCTAAACTGTTTCTACAGTTTTTGACAGATTCCAGTCTCAGCTTAGCCTGGGAACAAAGACTCATGAAATTGCTGTAGGCCTGAAACCTCACGGTCAAATCTTGAAGTCCTTCTCAGCCTTTCCTCAGACAGAACTAAGTAAATAAATTAACCTGATCATGTTCCTACTGTGAGATCAATGTGAATTTTATTTGCTTAAATGGAAGCCAGATTGTCCCACTGAGCTTTAAGAGTTTTTCTGAACTATAGGAGGTCCTATGGATCCTCATATTTTTATCTAAAGGAGGAAACAATTAAATAAGCCCTTCTCTGGTAAAGGCTGATTAGAGTCGTGGAGGACAATTGACAAACACGAAATCAATCTGATAAAGCTAAAAATTCTGTAACATAACGAGATTAACAGGAGAAAATAATATTTTTATCAAATCTTGATACACCAAAAAACAGACAAACTCTCACCTCTTCATCAAAACTAGCAAAGTGTTTAGAGGCTGGTTTTCTATCTATGCATTAGGAAATTCTGTAATTTCAAGTTATTGTGCAATGATATTTTAAAAGCATAAGAAAGTTCTTCCAAGATATTATTATTTTATTAATTATTTCATATTTTTAACTATTGAAGTGAAACACTTCCAGCACTTAGGAAGAATATGTTAAGGCAGTTAGAATTTCCATTTATTCTCTTTTATTCTACCAGCTTCTACTACCCAGAGACACACAGTTCACAGACTAAAATGCTACACCTTAAACTACAGGATGTATGTCCTTTATTTGTGCAGGCAGACAGTTGAAAAGGCTGGAAGACCTAAATGCAAACACAGGGAATAATACTCTTTTAATTGACATTGAGAATGAGATAGACTCCTGATGCCAAATGCGCTGAAAAGGAAGGGATACTCCTTGAGTTCGGCTCATGATGGACATTACCCCATGACAGGAGATGCAAACTACACCATGCACCCTCCAGGACTGGCCTTCCAGTCCTTCTTCCAATGCTTGGAGGTTTAATTATTCATGTACTTCAATTTTCTTAGAAAGTGAAATCTCTTCATGGTATGAAGTCAGCATGATCATGGAGGCTCCACCCCAGAGTTATCTGCCTTCTCCAATGCAGGTTCAGCCAATGTGTGTGTCCTTGAAAAGGTTTTATGTCAACCAGTTAGCAAAGCACACCCTAGCACTTTCTTCCTCCTAAGGAAGGTATTCAAAGCCTGCTCCCACCTCTGCCCCTCACATTAACAGAGCACCTACACCAGCACGGCCATTTACTAACAATGAGGATTAGGCTAACAAGAAAAATTTACATACCTTTAATAAAATTTTAAAAGCTTTTAAAATATTGGTCTGGACAGATTTTGCACCATAACCAATTAGAACCAGATTTAGCTGAATTAATTTAAGAAGAAAGACAATCCCTTGTTCTGCATATCTTTAGTATTTCAACACAAGAGTTAAAATACCCGGTTCAAGGAAACAACAGTTTGTGACTTGGCTTTAAAATGAAATATCTGTGCTTTTGTAAGCATTACTGTGGGTTATCTGACCCACTAGTGAAGTAGCTTGCTATGAATTCCTCAATATATGAACAGTCAATTATTTTATTGCCAGCATCAGGAAAGAGAATGGAAGTTGGATGGCAGACAGGCTGAATAAAATATTTATGTTTAGCTCAATGGCATATAAAACTTTTGGAATTTTATTCCTAATGAACTCTCCCATCTGCTTTCAATAGCCAAAACTATTTTTGATACCAGATCTTGCACACTGATTAACTTAGACCACACTAGCTGAGAAATTAGTTTATGTCCACATATTCTTACCTGCAATATATGAGAAGTAAATGGTGAAAAACCTAAATTGCATCTGAATAAGTTAATATCCAGGGAATCCATTCCAGAAGGATTTTCTGCTTTACAGTTTTAAAAGTTAGGTATTTGTGGGTTTTTTGTTTATTTTTTTTTTAAACTAGACAAAAATGCATTTTTTCTCAAAACAAAAGACAAAATACTCAAGTGAAAGACAGAAAATACAAATATACAGAGGTATTAGTTTACCAGTTAAACAATAGTTTATTGTGGTGGGGTTTTTTTGTTTTGTTTTGTTTTGTTTTGGGTTTTTAATTTGCTGTTTTCATACCGGCAAAAGTATTATTTCCTTGATTGTGAACTAGTCTTCTGATTTTAGTTGTCATGTGAGTAATAACTGACTGAAAGCCAAAGAAATGCATGAAAAATGCAGTTTATGTTCTACTCATTATATTCTAATGTTTTATTCATAAAATAAATTTTCCATTTTACACAAAAAAAAGACTAATGATGAATAAATAAAAACTTTATTTTGCACTACCTTCCAATTTGATGCAGGTACACAAAACATGCCACCTTTAAGATGGTAGCAGCCTATTTATAGAAACTTTTTGTATGAGTAATCTAATTTAAATGCTTCAATTGGTTTTGCTTTGGGACTTTCACCCAGGAATTTTGAAGAGTTTAGAACAAAAATTTTGTATTTTAATTTGTTAATATTTTGTCTTGAATAAAAAGCAAAACAAAGATACATTTAAACTGACACCACTGAATTTTGATGCATTTATTATCTTGAAAAGATGCTGACAAAAAGATGAAAAAATGCTAGCTAAAAAGTATGTGTGCATCACTTGAGCTACAATTGGTATTTGAGGTCCATGGGAGTTTTTTCTTTGCTTAAATAAAGAAAGAAGAAACTTTTTTATTCTTTTTAGAACATGATTAACCAGGCTGTTAACCTGATTAAGAGAACTTAAATATTAGCAATTTAACGTGAAGCTAAGGTTAGACTGGAAGAGGTGAGGAGTAGTGAAGGTCTCTGAAGTTACTCAGCTGATTTTCACTGGAAGGTAAAGGTCAAACAGTGTGATGTGCAGCAGTATGAGACCCTGTAACCAAGGATTGAATTAATATGTGACAGCAGTTTTTCAAGGGAGGAGATAAAAGTAGAACTCTTTCCAGAATTCTTCAAGCCTCAATCTTAGGTTATCTCTAAATCTGGAATTGATCAGCACCTGCAAAAACCTAGCAGTGTTCAAAATTTGTAACCTGCATTTATACAAAGATTATTGAAAAGGACAAGAGAGGATCCTCTTATGTCAAAAGTGCAAAATATCTCAGATTTATGTTGAATGTTTTTGTATTGAGATATCTGACAGTCACACTTGTCAGTACTGTCCCATTGGTGTTCTTAGGTGAAGTGACTTGTCTGTTTACAAATATCTAGTTTAGTAACAGCTCAGTGTAAAAATCAGATTTAATTTCTGTATCTTTAAAATATCTTTCATCAAACAACATCTATCTAGGACTAGAACTTCATTTTTTCCCCTCAGGATCTCACAGGTACAATCAGTCATAACTTCTTCAGTAGACGGTAGAATGCCATACCAGCAAGTTAGTTTTTTATAACATTTTATATACCTATGTCAAACAAAAAGAGTAGACTTCATATTCAACCTTCAGAACATCTGGACTCACAGATGTCAATCCTGATCATTGGCAATATGTGATGAACCATTTACCCTGCACTGATGCATTTTCCAAGATTCATTATAGTTCTGAAAAGCTAAAATGTTCTGTTTTCCATTACACATGATCTAAACTAAAAAGAATACCAGACAGTCTGATATATTTTTCCAATAGAATTCCCAAAGGGGGATATATGACTAATGTAACTCATTAATTAGGGTTATGAAGATTGTTTGAAACAAACAAGGTTATAGAGACAATGGTCAATTATACAGTTTAGACATCTCTGTGTTGCTCAAAAATAAAATTCTGTATTAGTTTTGGACAATCTTAACTTCTACAGATAGTATAATTTATACTTACTTTTTACTTCGCTTACCAATACCTTACACCAAATATTGACCAAGATACACCTTGATCAATGTATTTTCCAGGGCAATAATCAATCTGTATATGATGAAGCCTAAGGCAAAACTATGCTCAGTTCTGGCTCAGCAGAGATGTCAGAACCAGCCCCAGCTGCCAAACTATTAACTTTTCAGAACAATCATTTACAATTATGCCACCATTAAATTCATATGTCTCTCTTAAAAGAAACAAATTTCACATTTTGAGAGTGACCTACAAACAGAATTCTTGCTTTCTTCTATAATCTTTTTTAAACACCAGCAGACGTTATTTGGCTGTATCAGTCATGTTTATTTTGATTAAGTTGCAGGAAGCTGTGTCACTGAAGCCTCCACTCAGATTAGCCTTCAACTGGAAATAATTTATTTCCCTATCCTTGTGCAGTTTAATTCTTTTTGTGTTATTTTCTAGCATAAGGATGCCATCTAGTGACAATAGCTGCCTACTTCTTAAATTAGGCCTAAAAAATTTCTAATCCAAGTCCACAAGGAGATGAAATAAGTTATTGTTAATGCTTGGTCAGTTAAGGGGAAGAGTGTCCATACAAAACTGAAAGGTAGAATTATGGATGGCACTTTACCAAGGTAAAATATATCCAATATCACAATTTTATATGGGTCAGAGGCAAGCTTGATTTTTGAATATATTACGTTGCACTTATAAATATAGTGATTTTTTAACAGCATCTGGTTTTCAGTGTATTATTTTTAAATTTTAGGATGCTTAATTTGTGAATACCATCCAAATCCTTTGAAAATGAGACCCAATTTCTGTTTTCATAAATTTTTCAAAAAAAAATCCACCAGTTGTGGAGGATGGATGAAATCTTAGGTTCTGTCTGTCTTTACACTGGTAAATATTTCAATGCTATGAAAACAAGTTGTCACTGGACCAGAGAAAAACAGTCCCTCTTCTTTCGTCTACTGAACACGGAATCCCCTCAGCCAGCAAGTTATCCCTAAACTGTAGTTATTCCAGGTGAGGTGGAAGAGTTCCAGTAGGCTGACTGGAAAATCATTCAGCTTAATAGCATATACCATACTTATAATGAGCTTCCTATCAGTTGCAATGAAATTAATATGTAGAGTATTACCAAATAGTTTCATTTAAAGGTTTTTTTTTTTTTTTATCTTATCTGCAGGTGGTGAACTTTTTACTGGTCTCTACAGTGACTACTGGGGAAGAGATGCTGCTCTGTTTCGCTCCATGAACCGCATGGCTCATCTTCGGACGGAGCCTGACAGTGAGCGCCTGCTGAAAGGTGTGGGAAGGAGAAGGAGCTGAAACCAGAGGTGTTTCAGAGGACTAGACAATTTCTGGTTTGCATGGGATCAGTTGTTATGCAAATATTAGTGTCGGGTTTTGAAACACAGAGAATGGGACTGGAAAACTCTTTTGCAAAAATACAAATACAATACATTTGAGGATATTAATTTGTCAATTAATACAAAGGAATATTAATTTGTCAATTGGAGGTATTAAATGCCTTGACATTAATCTATTCCACATGTTCTATAGTTAATCTCCAACAATTTTTTTTAAACTATTTTTATCATCCAATTGCCCTTAGATAGGTCTCTGATTAACAGAGCCCTTACCTCTAATTTTATTTTTTGTTTGTTATCAGCCGGTTTTAAAGCTTGAAAAAATAAGAAAAAATTTTAATAACTAGACTCAATTATTTTTTGTTTTTTTTAAAGAACCAAAATTCGTTGGCTCATACATGATTCCTGACAATGAAGACCACGACGATAACAAAGTATATTTCTTCTTTACTGAAAAAGCTTTGGAAGCTGAAACAAGCACGCATGCCATATATACCAGAGTGGGACGTGTATGTGCGGTAAGATCCTTTCTCTGATTGTGTAGATAAGAAGCTAGAACAAAGGATGCCAGCAAAATATTATCACAAACAGACCTAAATTTTGTCAGAAGGAGCAGAAAGATCATGAAAGATCTTTGAATCTTGTAGATCTTGTAGATCTTGTAGAAAGATCTACAGAAATGCTTTGCTTCCCTGTACTGCTTCGTTTAATTATCTGTTTCCCACTGAGGCCACCTTCCTGGTGTGTTGATCTCATCTCTTTTTGGCTCCCTGGCCCCACACACAGGAATAAGACCTTGGGCAGTTGCTGGAGAGGAGCACTGTTAATACATGATCTCTCAGCTGCCCATATTGGTGTCCTCTAAACAGTGATGAATTTTGGATGCCTTCTTCTTCTAATAACCAACTACTGTAAGGCTAATGAGAGGAGCTCTCCCATTTTCCCACTGGAACTACATCAGCTTGATTAAAGGAAAGAAAGAGAAGGTTATTTCTTGGCATCTGATTTTGTTTCAAAAAAAAGTTTGTATTCCCCCTCTTAACTGTAGGGGATACAGTTTGGGGGATAGTTTAGGGGATTCCTAAAACTATTGAGCAAAGAGACAGATACAAGTTAATCATTTTCTGTCACCTCAAAAAGTGGTATTTGTCATGTATGCTCACCAGGATACTGCCCCTTAAACTTTCTTAGGTACTCATGTATAACTTAAAGACATCTGTATGCAAAGCATCAAATTGTAGCCTCAGACATTAATGTTCACAAAGCCACCTGGATTTCTGGATTCCAACCTGCATCAAGATCCAAGCTGGAATTCTTTGGTTTATGTTCTGAATATATGCCTGGATAGATTATTTTAATAGTTCCCTCTACTCTGCAATATATCCATCTGGAAGCCTTATCTCTAGCCATGGGTTAAACCAAAATCCCACTGAATTTTTCTGGCCATTAAATTCAAAGCTGTATGGCATAATTCAGATTTGATTCAGTGAATACAAAAAAGTAGCTTGCTGGTGATTCAAGAACTGGCTTTTTTCCCCCAACTTTTACATTTCCGTCTGAGCTGCAACAGGTTTTGTAACATAGAAGCATCTACTCTGCATCTTTCTACTTTTCTGAGGAAAATTGATCTTTCTGAGAGCTTTGCAAGCCTATTGCAAGAGCCTTCAACAGCCAGCTACACGGGTCTTGAATATGAGGCCACAGATTGAGGATGCTACCTAAAGCGAGTAGTACTAAATGTTCCCTTTTCTTGAATGTCCTAGCTGTTGCAAGATCAAGAAAAAGGTGAGACAGCCATAGCAAGACAGATGTTATTTAAAGTTGCTGAAATTTTTAGAAAACCATGTAAATAATTGTCTCGACTTGCCCCAGCTGCACCAGGTCTATAGATAGATTCAGGGAATCAGTTTCCAGATACATTGAACAAACCCTGCACTGAGCTCTTAAAGCAAAGCTAAACTTCAGTAATGCACTCAGTATATCTAGTTTGCAAAAATGAGCAATAAAAAAATGCTTTACGACAGCTGTATAGCTAAAACTATCCAGAGATGTGGTACAGAATTAAAAAATTCTTATGAAACCACAGATCTTAATGAGACCTGGACTTGATCAGTGCAATCGTACTTGAAAACTGACTCCAGAGAAATTATTCTAGTAATAGACATGTGGTTTGAAAATGGATTCTTTTGACATTAGAAGATATAATGAGCAGCTAATTCATTAGAGATGTTTTGTGCTTCTAGACTTACTCATTCATATTACCACTGGCATTTGTTTCTCTCTACACAGAATGACATGGGAGGCCAGCGAGTACTTGTCAATAAATGGACCACTTTCCTCAAAACCAGACTAGTTTGTTCTGTGCCTGGAAGAAATGGAATTGATACACATTTTGATGAATTAGGTAAATATTCTAGACAGCAAAAAAATTGAAACTATGGAAAAAACATATTCCTTCATGATATCTTACTATCAAATATTGCATTTGTATTCCTTATCAGGGAATGGTGGTTAGTGTTGTTTCCAATGTATATGAAGTTCTACACTTATGGAGTTCACTATCACCAATTACTCCTTTATGTACTGCATTATTTTTGAAAGATTTCTTCTAAAATCTGCATAAAATTAAATAAAATAAATTATTAAAATAAAAAGCTTATGCTTTTAAGAATCAATGAATTTTCTTTTGGTGGGTTGAGAAAAGTAGGTTTTTAACAATAGTATTACATTTAAATTTTACAGAGGATGTGTTCTTGCTGCAAACTCGTGATAACAAAAACCCAGTGATATTTGGCCTCTTCAACACGACAAGGTAAACAACTAGAAGAAATAATAGCAGCCATAGAGGAATGTCTGAACAGTCTGTTAAAGAGATAGAAGCTGGATGATACATATCCCTTAGCAAATATAGAGTAAACAGTTTAATCTCAGTTCTATTCACAGCGGGCTTCCTTGTTAATGTAAAAACTTCTCTATAACACTCAGGAGTTTGAAGTCTCATTCTGTGATTCAGTGTATCTGAATCACAAATTAATTAAATGTTTCTCAGCTTTACAATTTCCGATGTTAAAGTATATGCACATCTGCATGCTTATAAGAACAACATCTCAGAGCCACCTGCCTTCCTATAAGAGCTCCATTGTAATTCAAAGTTAAGTCGATAGCAGCTTAAATTCCTACTGACTTCTTCATGAAGCTAAAGCAACAGCTGCATGTTGCTGGGAGCCTCCTTTTCCTTTTCCACTGCAACCTAGTTCAGGTGCAAGCAACTTAGTTTAGGATATAACTGGTAGAAAAGAGCACCTATGCTTTTGCCACTTTCTCATGATTTTTCTTTTTTATTTTTTTCATAACAAAAGGCAGATCTATTCCTGTAGGGTTGCAGACACCTGGCACTTCCTACTGACTCTCAATAGCCATTAGAAAAAATTGGACACCAAACTGAAATTTTCTGGATCATCTTCTGCAATCTTCAGAAATAATTTCTCTGTAGAGAGCAGTGATGATTTTTAAAATACAAACAAACAAAAAAAACCCCAAACCCAAACCCAAACCCAACCAACCAAAAAAAACCCAACTAAAAATAATTGCTCCTCTGGAACAAAATAAATAAAACTTAAAAATAAAATTTAAAAATAAAATAGAAACTTTCATCTGGATTGTTCTACATAAGGTAATCTGATCTAACTAATAATACCAACCAACATTCCCACTCAACAAAAAAAAAGAATACCTTTTAGGACTTTATTTTAGTCAGAATTGGTTGCTTCCCATCTTTCCAAGCAAAAAACAGTAGGAAAAATATTAAAGAAGAAAAATGGTCAGCTGTTTAAGTCACTAATCAAAGACATACAGGACCTGAGTTCAGTTTGTTTTCCTTTCTTTATGTCTCTAAATGAGTAATTTAGAGTTTCTGTACACTAGCATCAAATTCTGGCATAACACAGAGCTTCCTTGGAGAAATATTATGAATATAAACACATTAAAGACTTTTAAAGAACATTGGATGCAATATTTAGAAGAAAAGCATTTAGGAAAGCATTTAGGGAAAAAAAAAGCATTTAGGAAAGAATAAGCATTCTCTCCCTGAATGCTGTTGAAATGTGACTTGTTTTTAATTGCATAATAATCCAGTACTATCTGGACAGAATGTGACATATTGCTTTAATAATGTCTTTAAATTTTACTTCATAGCAATATATTTAGAGGATATGCTGTATGTGTTTACCACATGGCAAGTGTCCGAGCAGCTTTCAATGGACCATATGCTCATAAAGAAGGACCTGAATACCACTGGGCTCTGTATGAAAGAAAAGTACCTTATCCTAGACCTGGTTCAGTAAGTACAGTCTATTTTCAACTGCTTTGCTATGTAAGTGATTTTTGAAAGAAAAATCAGATTGCTGCTAATGTACAAATCTTCCTGACTTCACAGTCGAAGATATACTCTTTGCATACTCCAGCTATTCCTGAAAAAGTGTGGAATGGTTCAGCAATAGGTTTAATCAAGTACTGGAGCCATACATTTTCCAAAGGAAAATAATGGGATTAAGTACAAAATCCTGTTGGGACATTATTTTATCAACACTGTATAAAGGTCCTAAGGTCCCAAAATTAGGACTCAGGCAAAAGGGATTGAAAGAGGAAGATCTAGGGGTGGGTCAGATGCATTCTGTTTCATCCAGAAACATTAAGTGCATTACCTGTCTTCTCTTTCTTTCTTTTTCATGTTGAAACTGGGACATATAACAAGCGTTAATGGGAGAAAAAACCAAAACCAAAACCAAAACCAAAACCAAAACAAACCAAACCAAACACCAAAACAAACAAACAAACAAACAAAACCAAACACAAACAAATAAACAACCCCTCCCCCCAAAAAAGACAAAACCCCCAAAAGCCCAAAAGAATCCACTATTTCAATGTCAGGTGGTTCTCATTCCTTTTTTCCACCTCATTCTCCAAAAATATCAGATTTAAATACCTCTGTAATTTAGATCAATGACCAGGTTAGAAATGAGACATATTTTATAAAAGTAACTAATCAGAATTAATGCATTTGTAGATAAGGAGCAAATTCTCCATCAATCAAAGTCCTCTGCTCAAGGCTAGTTCTTTTTTGGAAGCAATGGTCTGGCACCCTCACAGTTCATTGATTTCCTTTCAGACATCACAGAGTGAGATTCTACTACCCTTCAATCAGGTTCCTGAGCTTATCAACCATCTTGTTCTGTACTCTTTACAAATATAAAAATCTTAAAAAAATACTGTAAAAAACAAAACTCAGAAAAATCACTCAAAATTTTTGTTAATTTTCACACAAGTTTATTTAAAAACATAATTTTTTCAAGGAAAAAGAAAAGAAACAAGACATATTTTGAAAATGTAATTAAATGGGAATTACTACAGTGAGCCTTCAGCAGTTATAGAGGTGCTGTCATGCATGGAGTTGTTTAGATTTCTAGAGGAAATCACGAACTCCTGATTTAAGAGACAAGTAATTAAGTTCTACAAGGAATTCCTACGTTATTTTCTCAAGGATATCACAAGTAATCTTCACCTCAAGCCCTTTTCATGTTTCAGTGTGATTTTAGGTGTTTCCGTGCCAGGTGCTCACATCCCCCCTTGAGGGGTGAGGAGGGCACTGTTGGTGCAGGTCAAAGGTGCCCTTTGCACTGCAGGGCCTGTCACCATCTCACAGAGCAGGCACAACCACAGCCTCCAAGAGGAGGCAGGCAGTGCCAGCTTAACTCAGGGAAGCACAACATCCAGGATTTTTTTTTTTTTGCCCTGTACCTTTTGGATTTACAACTGCTTATCCACGCATGGCAACAGTCATGTGCTGCAAAGCTGATTTGTTTACTCTCATGAAGGTCTCCCTCTTGCCATGTCAGCATCAGGCAGATTTCTAACTCTGAGCAAAGACACTTCTAACAGGTGTTTGGCTAAATCCCCCTCCAGTTTTTACACTTCACCTTTTAATCTCCACTCAGACTAGGGGCTCAGTCTCTTAATCTTAAACGTAGAATAAATAGTTGCTGGGCATTCCTTTCAGTGCTTTTTCCTTTGCTAATGGAATCAATATTCCATTTTGTACTAAAAGCAATAATTTCCAGATATCAGCATTGCATACAATTCATCACTGAATCTCATGAATGAAAGGTGGAAAGGCCTGTTAGTTTGTCTGGTCCATTCCAGTGAAGCCTTTCTCCCTGTAGTATTATTTCAAATGCATTCCCTTTCTCATTTTAAATTAATCGTTTAAAATTAACATGTTCCTCTACTTCTCTTAGGGTTACAGACATAAGTCAAAATTTAGAAGTAGATATTCCTAAAAAGACATTATCTAGGATTTAAACATTATGAATATGATTTGACCATCTTGGCAGATGAACTACCCCTGTAACAGTGCTGATACCAATACCAATTTTTTTTTTTGTTTGTTTGACATCAATTGAAGTCATTAGTATTGAGTCAGGATAGAAAAACAGGCAAATAAATTATCATATTTTAGAAAAAATGGTTAAATTCAAAGGAATTACTGGTTTCTTATTTTATATTATGTATAGCAAATGTATGGGTCTTGCAGTTTTATCAAATAATGAGACTGTACTATGCATGGATTGCAGAATAGATGTATGTTTTGCAAGGATGATACAGTCCAAGTTCGCTAAGTGGTATTAATTTTTTCCAGGCAGTCTAACACCTCAGATGAGTTACTTGGACTAGCATTAAACACAGGCATGAATTCAGTATTAATGACTGCAGTTATTACATTGATATCTCCTAGCACTGAAGATTTAATGGTGTCTTTTTGGTAAGAAGAAGAAAACACAGAGCCAGAACTTCAGCAAAGTTGACGATGATTTGTATGAAGCCTGCCCTAAGTTCCACTTGCTTTCAAATCTTCTCTTCCTTGGCCATGTTTGGGTCAGACTATGGAATAACCTCCCCAAAAAGACAAGGCATAGGAACAGAAGGAGTGGAAGAGTGCTATATTCCCAATATCAGGGAAAAATTACCTGAGGAAGCAGGTCTCTCCTGGGTGCTAATAGATTTAATTGTGGTTTTCTTTACATGTTGCAGAGCACATCAGAGGCTGAAGTAGATGGTTCTGCCTGCTAAGAGAGCATTAATTGATTCATTTCTAGCTACTCATTTAAGGCACACTTTAGAGGTCTTTTCAATGTTTATCCAGTAGTATGAAGAGAAAATGTGTATCAGGCTGTACCCAAATGTTAGGCTTCACACTCCAAACAATATGCAGCACATTGGTGAACTAAATCCCACTACCTTTCTGATTACAGGAGTGACAGTAACAAGAGGCAAAAATAACCTACTAAGGGACATCTCTGAGAGCCAGCACTCATTGATCTTAGGTATTGAATGAGTAAAGAATTAGTCTATGAGGAATGAGAGAAGAGCTTAAAACTAAATAAACAGAAAGACACTGTTAAGTGTCACACAGGTTCTGACAGACTCCACAAT
The DNA here is from genome assembly GCA_018697195.1 of Certhia americana. Lineage (NCBI taxonomy): Eukaryota > Metazoa > Chordata > Aves > Passeriformes > Certhiidae > Certhia > Certhia americana. Next base: position 7,414,729 of record CM031879.1, read on the forward strand.
CCTCAGCCATAGTCATTCCTGTTTTTTTAATTAATTTAGGCTGTGTTGCTTCTGGAAATCACATCAACTACATCAAAAGTGTTGTTGATAAACTTCTGAAACAGCTGCATCTACTGTTTCCTTTCTAGACTACTTGATTTTATTTAATTAAAATAAAACGTCTGTGAATGATTATTTTTATTAAATCTCTCCCAAGACTAGAACTTTGCAAAGGGAACCTGGCAATGCCTATTCATTTGATATGCTGTGCAGTGCATGAGAAGCACAGGCTTAGCGTGTCTTCATGCTCCAACTCTGTCTCTTGATTTCAAACAGCTGGTAAAATTCCATCACTAGGTTGATTAGACAATTACTTTTAAGTCAACACTGAACAAATACATTCCTGTAGCTAAACCCAAAAAATGGAAGCAAACATTGCCCTTCTTGACAAGTGCAGGAGTTTGTTATTGTCGATTACAGCTGACCACAAGTTTAAAATCGCTGTTTCCAGTAAACATAAGGAGTATTGTATTTCATTTTATTGGTTGAAAAATCCAATTTAAATAAAGAAAGGCTGCTACTGTGGCTTTGCTTGAAATGCTTCTTAAAACCACCCTGTCTTATGAAAATTTGGAGAAAGAAAATGGTTACTGAGATATTTCCAGCTTGATCATAAATGGTTTCAATTAGACATCATGAAGCAAATTGGAAATATAGGAGCTATGTTCAGTTGGGAAACACTATCTCGTTCACAAAGCGTCCTAAAATTATCTTTTCTCTTTAACACATTAAATTATCTCTAATTGCACATTTGACTGAAGGAGTAAGCCTCTTTTAATCAGTCATCGATGTAAAGTTTATTTGCTTTGCAAACTGGTAGATTGATCAGTGCAAACATTGGTATTTGAAGCTAAACTGTGATATATAATACTGTCATCGAGAGTCAGGAATTAGAATCAAACATGGTACTGTCAGAATTCCTGAAATCAAGAATTACTGTTGCTGATGGCATAATTTTTAATTGTGCTTAATTTCTTATGGTAATACATTTTGCAATCAAAAAAATTAAAAAGACTAGAGACTGATTTCAGGTATTAGTGTTCTGCTGACTTTGCATGGCTGTTTCTCTACTGGGATAGAAAAGCCCTTTCTTCTAACTCTGTCCTGGCCATTTTGACTACATCTTCAATATGAATTTGGGGAAGAAAAATGCACTATGGCTTTTGTAAAAATCTAAAAGTGTTACTCATTCTGGTTTTGGATGCCAAAGAGAGATGAACTCCTTCTTTCTAAACATGACAGTGCCAAGGCACTGTTCAGTATTTCCTTTCTTCTCATGATTAATAATCCACACATGCATAAAATACAGAGTTCACTGTCCTAATTCCCGCTGTGGTTGGTTTTCTGTAGAATAGTCTTTATCCCTGAAAATAAGACCCTTTCCTGACAATTTCTTGGGCAAACCTTCAGGATAATCTGTGTTCTATGTTTTTGCAGTGTGCCAGCAAGGTGAATGGTGGGCTGTACACTACCACTAAAGACTATCCTGATGAAGCTGTTCATTTTGCTAGGAGTCATCCACTGATGTATCAGCCCATCAGGCCTGTTCATAAGAGACCAATACTAGTTAAAACAGATGGAAAGTACAATCTTAAACAAATAGCAGTGGACAGAGTGGAAGCTGAAGATGGGCAATATGATGTTTTGTTCATTGGCACAGGTAAATAAAGAAAGCAAGAAAGAATTTTTACATTTATGATTTAGTAAGTTATTTTGCTTTGCTGGGTTTTTTTGTTTGGTTGGTTTTTGTTGGGGGTTTTTTGGGTTTTTTTCCTCTCAAGGATGAAGCAAACCAATACATTTCTTTTTAGTAACTTTTCTTTTTATGTCTCTGCCAGTCTTCAACTTAGAGAGGATGTTAGTTTTTCCAGACATGTGCTTCACTGTGATGCTAACATTATAAAAGAAAGTATTGGTAGGGAGACATTTAACAAGTAGTAAGATAAACAACTATAGGATTCTATTTTAATTGCTTTTCTTTTCAAAAAAGAGCATTAAAAAAATCTGCAGAACAACCAGCCTTATTTTTTAGACTTGAGAACATTGTCATGCATCTGAACTTAGACTTGGAGACCTGAGATAAAAAAAAAGGTGATATTATTTCCAAAAATATCAGTTCAAGTTATTTGCTTTATTCTACAGTTTCTTTTCCCCAATTCTGGAGACAACAAGTCTAGCTGATACCGTTAAAAAAACCTGCCAGCTTCCAGATTTGGGTTGCAACACAGCTCAAGGAAGGAAGGAGGAAATGCCCAATTTTAAAACAACAGAACTGTTAGAAGTTTCCTGCCAAGTTTTCTCTTTTCTTTTATGCCATTTTATTAAAATATAGAGAGCTTGTTTAACAAGAACTTTTAAGCATCTTCCTAACAAACACAATAAGGACAAAATAGAGCATATATCTGCACTAAGTCTAAGAAAGCAGAGGAAAAATAAGTACCCTAATGTTATTTGAAAAACAGAAAATCTTAAGAAAACAAGAGGAAAGGCTGGAACCACACAAGACTTAAGTCACATCTAATCTGTCTGGAAAAAAAACAAGGATTCTTACAGTCACATTTAATCAATTTAACAACAGGAGTGGCATCACAACTCATTTTGACCATTTTGTCTAGGAAAGCAGTTCCAGTGAATTATTTTTTACTAAAGAAATTCCTCTGATAAGTACATTTCAGCGTTGAGAACATTCAAAAAAATCATGTTCATAGAATAGCAAAATCCTATTTATATTGGTGCTATTTTCTAAGTTTTTAAAGGGGTTCAGTATGGCCCTGGTAATGGACTTAACCATTGTCTGTAAAACATCATACCACGAGTATCTCTGTACAGCAGATTTTACAGTGGGTCCTACATCCTTCATATTTTCTCCTTGCATTTCAAATTGAGACGGTGTCCAATATTCTTGTACACCCGAATATTTGTCTTTTGTTCAGCAAAGTTGAATCCAAAGTGGCTTAAGTGTGTGCTTTAGAGCTGTGCTGGATTGGGCCCCAACAACTCTCTAGCATTCTCAAGTTGTCTGATCTCAGGTGACATTATATTCCAGCAAAAGAATTTGGGTTTGAAAAACTATGAAATGAAACCTGCACTCAGGTTTCTCAGAAAACTCACGCTTTCTTTGGGCAATAAAATGTTAGAAAGTGTTGACATATTTTTTTTAATCCCAGTCCAACACCTGCTGTGTAACATTAGTAAGCAGCATCTCACAGCAGAGCGAGTTTCCTTAGGGTAGCAGTGCAGGTTAGAAAGGTTCATCAAAGGTGAAGTCTGAACATCAGAGCTTTCACATTTTTGTCAGCAGGATCTAAAGAGGGGCTTATGAAAATCAGAGCTCAGAATTCAAATTCTTTTCACTGTTCTGCTACAAGATGGTTGCCTTTGATTACATATTCTCTTTGAAAAATGGGTGTATGACGCCAGTGGTTCTTTTGGTTCTTTTTTTTGTTTCACCTTTTGAAATTCTGCTGAAGATTTTTCCCAGTGCTTCCCTCCTTAATATGTCCCCTGTAAATCAAAGGTGACTGAAAGTAACAGAAGAAAGGAAGTGATATTTACCATTGTTGATGACAGATTTTCAGATTAAGGAGAGTAAGGTTTTTCTATAAATAGCTATCAAGGCAAAAGCAAAGTTCTGGAAAACCAGATGTTGTTTGTGTGTTTTATTTTCCTGCAAGAGTTGCAGAGACAGAGAGGTTAATAAATCTAATTCCAGTGTGCCTTATTCTTTTTGATTGTTCATCATATTTTGATCCATCTCACTTTGACTAACACCTTCAACTCAACAGCAGTTCAGTGTTTCCTTAGAAAAGGGTAAGAATTGTGCACAATGAATCCCTGAAGGTTTTTGTACTTTTGCCTGGGGGAATGGAACTGCTCTCAGCAATTAAGGATATTAGTAGTTTCCTGTCTAGTAGTGTAAACACTCAGATCCTATAATTAAAGCTACTTTATACTTGCACTTTACACTTATTGCTTGCCTCAATGCACTAGGCTTCCACCTATTCCCATTTCTTTTTCTGAAATATGGCTGCCCTCTGTGTTCCTTTTGCTAATCACAATGTGTTATGACCCAATGTTTGAAAAATACAATTAATTATGTATCTTACTAGTGTCTAAGTTGACTCTTATTTGCCAGGGACAAATTGCCATGTATTTCATTTTCTAAGAGTAAGAATCCTCATTAATGGCAGCACAAAACAACTAACTTTTCTTATTTATAGATTTCAATCCATTATCAATTTGAAGAAGTCATTTCAGGTATTTGAAAGCCATATAAATGTTTCAACCTATCATAACTCTTTTTTTTTGTTTGTTTCAAATTTGTGTCCAGATAATGGTATTGTGCTGAAAATCATAACAATTTACAATCAGGAGACAGAATCAATGGAAGAAGTGATTCTTGAAGAGCTGCAAGTATTCAAGGTGAACTGTGCTGTAGACTAAGTATATACAGAAGTCTTGAATTTTCAACAGAATTAAAATGTCAAAAAAAAAAAAAAAAGGATAGTCAAACATGTAATACTCGTGTGCAAGAAATCTTCTAATTTTCTAGAAATTTTATGACAGGAAACCTTCATTTTCAAATGAAGTTTCTCTAATGTCCCCATATCAAAGTATGTGGAAGCAAATCACAACTACTGCCTTTCTATTTATGTGCCTGGACATTGTAGTGTGACTTTTAATTACAAACTTATTGCATTTTGTTTAATTTTCCCTCATATTCAATTAAGTAATTAAAAAAGTATAATTGCACACATAAAAATGTGCCTACTACAATCTTGGAGACTTAAATGAGATCCAGATAGAAAAAGTCCACTCAGAAAGTGAATCAGTTAACCTGTCTCTCTAGTGGGCAAACATGGGTCCTAGTGAGGCAAAACTCCAATATTCTAAAGAATAACCTATGACTAAAACTCAGTGCTTGGCATGTGACAAAGCTAACATAATGAAATTCTTTTATTGAGTATTCTCATCATGTCACATTAGCCAAATAAAGCAGGAGGCTAACTTGCTTCAAACCATAGGGAAAATCTGATATCAAAAGTTAGACATTTAAATCTGGTACCTGAATTTAGGCAGTGTAACTAATAACTTGTTGCCTGGGAGGAAAATCACAGAATTTGCCTTTCTTGATAAATCTAATTTTCAATAGAACTCTGAGGGGTTATGTATTGCTCCAAGAAATCTGAGCAGAGGGCAGAGAGGACAATGGTAAAAGAAGGAATTCCTGCTATTTTTGTCTTATCTTCAATGAATGTTTTGTTATAAAGAACACTCCACTTATCACTCTCAAGCAGGACAAAAGACAGTCAGTGGTGGCAAGAGCTAATGTCATGTTTGACAGTGAAATTGTAGTGTTCCTGTAGCTCTGATAATCCTGAATTAAGTGTTGGCTGCTTGTTTCCAAATAAACTGTTCTAAAGCAATACTTCTGAAAGTTACAATTTCCTCACATCTTTTGTAAAGTCAAAGTATCTAGCAAAGATGAATATAATAAGTAAATACCAATATTATTTTACCTGATTTATTTTAATAGCAAAAAAGATATACCTCTTTCTAAGCAAACAAATATTTACTATTTTTTTAGATGCCAGTTCCTATTATTTCGATGGAAATCTCTTCAAAAAGAGTAAGTATTTTACAAGTTTGAAATATGACAATTGTGACTCAAATGTAATGAAACTGTAAACTGCACAAAGCTAGATGCATGGATAGATAGGCAGATGTACATAATCTATAATGAGATCTGGTTGGATACATGTAATCATTCTGTAATACAAACTTATGGTTATATGCTCTGTTCCTTTATCATATATTCATGTTTTCCAATTCTAAATAAATATCTTTAGTTCATAATACCATGCATATCAAAGCAAGCAAAACCCAATCTCTTTCATAAGTAAATGTTGTACAAATCGCACTAGGAATTAGCTTGGTGGATATGGCAATTCACAGAAAAGTTCTTTGTTGATAAATGCAGACAGACCAGTCCCATGGGGATATCAGTTTAAAAGCAGCCTTGCTGGCTGTCCCACATATTCAGTTGCCCTGTAGGGCTGTTTGGATCTGAACTACTTTTGAGTTTCTGAAAGTTTCTGTTGATATAAACACCCAATTTATTACTCTTGTGGGCAGATTCTCATCCATATCATATCATAACATCGTATCAACTCAGCATGGAGCCATTATAAACATCTGAGGAGAGTTATATCTTAATGTTAAACATGTCCAACAATGATGTTAGACATCCTGTGCAATGTAGGTGCACATAAACACAGTGAAACATGAGTAACTAGGAATGAAAACTGCATTATTGGGAGGTGTGACTGTGCCCCAAAGGGTTATTTGAGTCTTGGTGTCCAATCAACTTGCATTCTTCCTGTAAGTAATGCAGAAAGTCAAAGTCCTGTGGTGGTAATTCAGAGGAGGATTTGGGTCTAAGTATTTTGAATTATTTCCTGTCTCAGTCTTTTCTCATGGACTGTGAAAGCAGCTATGGGGACTAGAATGTCTAGTACTGCACCTAAGTGATTAGTTGGCGAAAGATTCAGTGTCTTTTCAGATGTTTACCTTGCTTTTAAAACTCAATGAATTGTCACGGTTAAAGGGTTGTGTTCAAAGAGTAAAAAAGAGATACCATAAAATTTGAAATAGAATTCCTCCATTATATTCATCTCCCAAGAGGTGTGCTAGCTCTACTAATTCAAGGCATATCTGGAAAATCTGGAGAGAACTATAGAAAAGCCACCAGAGTAACACAGTAGTTGAAGAAAAAAAATTCTTTTGAAAAGTAAAAGTAACTTTTCTTTTTCAAGAGATCAAAGAGATGACTGAGAGAGAGCAGGAGAGTCATATATATATATATATATTTTACTGTGTGAAGTGACTTTCTACTGTGTGTATGAAGATTCTTCAATTCTGATGGCAAAGCATTATCAGATTTAAAAAACAAGATCAGCTTGTTTAATGTCTTTAAAAACTTGATTGATCATACGTGAAAAAAAATTTTGCATTCTCAAGCATTTTCGCTGATTTCTTTTGAACTTGGACTTACTGAACCTGTGGAGACTCCCTTGCTACCTACATCTCCATATCCTTATAACACTGACCAGTCTTCACCAAGTCATGGTACAATAAAATATCACATTTCATGGCTGAGCTTGTTATCTGCAGAGACTGGGAAAGAATGTTCTTTGATGTTCAGTTGGCTAGATATCAGATGCTTCTTTTCCCTCCTGTGGTTTACCAAGACTTAAAGAAGTCTTTTCCCTGCTAAAAGATAAAAGAGAAAATCTCAACTCATATGTCTCATTGAGAGTGTTGTTCATGTCTTCTGGGACAATCACACTGCAGCACTTGCAGATGAAGAATTCCCCTCAAACCTAGGTTTTGTCTTCATTCCAGTTGGCATATTGAGTTCCTACTATCATCTATAACTATCTAACTATCATCTGGTTTATCTCACTAAAAAATTCTACAAGCATTGCTGTTACCAGCCTGTCCTTGTTTATCCACCTGGCATCTCTGAAAGTTAAATTTCTATGACCTGAAGAGATATAAGAGCTATATTAAGGAGCAAGAACACACTATATGGATTAAAATTTATATTTTGTGATAGAATAAATGAGGTATTAGTATTTTCCAGCTTAAAGTAATTTTAAAATACCAGATTTTGACAGCTTAATTGAAGAGTAGGAATAATGGACTAAGTTTGGCCACTAGGATGAGTACAACTTAGGAATCTTTTTTTCTGACTGATAAAACTGTGTAAGTGAGCTGTGCATAAGCGGTCTCTATTGCAGTACACAATGCATATTTCTGTATTCAGAAAATTTACATTAATCAGCAATATGACTTTTTCTCAAATTCCTTTCAATTCAAGCTATTCTCTTCTGAATTTATTGTGCTAGGATCTGAAGAATTAAACTGATTATCTGTCATTTGATTTGAAAGGGACCTCTATGTGAACTCAAAAGATTCAAACAATCAGTGTAATGATGAAAAAAAACACAAAAAAAACACCCAAACCCTGCAAATAAATACTAAAGAAGTAGATAGTTACCAGGTAATTTGTATGGAAAGACTGCATAGCAAGAGGAAAACAATTAAATATCTATCTATCTATCTATCTATCTATCTATCTATCTATCTATCTATTATCTATCCATCTATTTATCTATCTGTCTATCTATCTATCTCCTGTGCATTGTGAGATTGTGCAAATCATAGCATTAATGTGCATGTAAATATGTCACCATATTCTAAGGAGCCACATCAGGAGTTAAATTTACTTGAAAACTCAGATTTTAAATTTGAGTTTGCTTGTAACCCTTGCATATTTTAACTTCTTTGTTTAAAGTCTTTCATGTCAAATTGTTTTGGGTTTTTTTCACATCAGTTAGATGATGAAGTGTAAAGAGGGAGGCATTGGAAAATATCTTGATGAGGAAAAAGACATGTAAACCCTTGCCTATTCAAACACAAAGCTGAAACTTCAGAAGCGAGGAAACGCCAAAATAAACTTGTTCATTTTACCTTCTTTCTGTTTCTCTGTCCTCAGTAGGAGTTTAATCTGTAATCAGATATTTTCCTACAGAGTAACTCTGCCTCCCTCAGGTCACAGGCTGGATGTACAACAGGCAAACAACGATTAATCTTTCAATTTCAATAACTTGGAAGAGAAGTTTTAGCGGACATTCCAGGAATCCTGTGTGGTGTATGTTTTGCAGCAACAGCTCTACGTGGGGTCGGAGTCGGTCATAGCTCAGGTGAAGTTCCACCAGTGTGACATGTACGGCACAGCCTGCGCTGACTGCTGCCTGGCCCGGGATCCCTACTGCGCCTGGGACGGCATCTCCTGCTCCCGGTACTACCCCTCGGCAGTGCAGGCCAAGAGGTGAGAGCTCCGCCTTCTCTGTAATAAATACACTTATTAAACGTTAATTTATAACATTTTCCTTTTGGCAAAATACCCACAGCCACAGTTTCTGCTGCAGCGCAGAGTACTCCAGTACCCCTCAGACATAACCAAAGGCTGAGATGTCATCAGCTGCTGATGTCTCAGCATAGCCTTTGGGGATTGCAAGGCACCAAACTCACAGGCATAAACTGCAGCATCTGGAATAGTTTTTATGACTAGAGCTAAGTCACTTCAGAATTATTTGCATCACACTGTAAACCCTAATTTCCTTATACATCTTTTCATGTGTTTGCAATCTCAGATACCTAGTTTGGTAGTATTGTGCAGCAAGTATATCACACTGCAGTAACGTATACAACAGAATTTCTAAAAAAAATCAAAGAAGATGCTTTGTTTTTAGTAATATACCTTCATCGACCAAAATCATACCAGAGTTTCGGCAAAAGTTAAAGTTTGGTTTAGGTTTTCTGCAGTGAATTGAAAGGCAAGTTACTTTAGGGGCAAGTTCAAAGCACAAACCTGATTTTGGTGCTTTAATTCTCCCTTGTGGAGACCCTTTCTCTGCATCACTTTCTCTTATTGGGGGTTCTTGACCTTCACTCCTTTATTCAATGATTTCCCTGGGACCTGCTGTCCTCCCTTCCCTCCAAAAACACAGGTTCTGCAATTCAGCTATACAGATCAAGCATCTAGAACTTGCATGTTTTAATTCAGATCATTTCACAAAAGTTAGTCATTTTTGCTGCCTAGACAGAGCAATTTCTTACCCAAATCAGCAAAGTTTTGGTATTACATAATTCAAATAATTTCTGTGTCTTTTCTTGCAATTGCTGGTTTTAAAAATATATCCTAATATGTATTAGAATTACAACAACTATAGGAATGAACAGAATAAATTCCAGAGAGAGTTTTGAAAAGTGATGGAGATGGCTAAGTCCAAACCAAGGCATAATATCCCAAATGTATTGTTGTTTCTTAAGGAAAATCAGGAGTATGGGGCTTTGTATTTATTTATTTTTCATCTGGCATATTTTATCTTTCCATGAACCTGGATGCACTCAAATGCAGGCTGACTATTGTCAGGCATAACAAACATTTCCATAATTTTTTATAAAATATAATTAATACAGTCATGTTACCTTTAGCAACATCTCTTTTTGGATAAGGCACATTGAAAAGCACAAACAAGAAACACAGTCTGTGACTCAGCATAATTAAGAAACAAGAATTATTTTAAGAATCTTTTGGATTTACTGCACTACAGCATAGGTTAAACCAAGCAGGAAACCTACACAGCTGTTACAAGCAGGACTGCAATGTTTTCCCATGCCTTTTGTGAATAGACCTGAAGGAAAGAAGTGGGCTCTGCTGACCGCTCAGGGTGAGAAGAGTCTGGTTAAAATAAAAGGACACAGATTAAGAAAGATGAGCAGCTATAATAGTGGGCTGGGGAGATTAATATCCTACACTATAAGCAGAAATTGGATTATCATAATTATAAAGCATATGGGTTATTCATCTAATGGTGTAAAAGTCATTTGGGAAGGAGGAGGGGGGGGTGTTAAAAATTTCCCAGCAGCCTTTTAGCTTGCTAGGAGTATCACCATTTATGTTGTGCAGGCTACCTGCTGTCTAAGAAAAGATAAGAGAAACTAACTGAGGCCTGGGCTCTGTTTCTCACCTAAGACAATTTCCAGAGCAGCAGCTAAGTTCCCTGAAGACACATTTATCCAGGGTGGAGTGATATGGGCAGCACCCCAGGCACCTTCCTGTGCCTTACCTCCCCAACATTCAGCAGGTCAGCCTCTAAAAGAAGAAAATACTGCTGCTATCTCCCTCCTTCTCTTAAGATAAGCACTGTGGCAGTGGAGGAGGGATTTGCACTCAATTGAAATGTTCTTGAAGTCTGCAAAACTTGTTTTACATATCAGAGTTTGGAGGACAGCCAGCAAGACAAACAGTGTTGAGTGGCACGAATGGCATTTGCTTTGTTCACTTTAGGTCACAGCTGAGGCTCAGAGAATTTCAAATTGAAGACCTTACACTAACTGTGTTGTACATGGAGAGGCAGGGACATGAGTGTAGAAGTTGGTTTAGGTTGCTCCCTGTCAGGTCCCCTGTGAAGAGTACTATGGGAAAAGGCAGGTCCCAGCAGACAGCTTGGAGTTTTCTGAGAACAAGGGGCACTGACAAGTTGATAACCCTGCCATCCCTCTGTTGGACTCCAGACAGAATTAATGCCACATCCCAGAACATTCATGTCTTAGCCTGGCCTTGTCTCAGGGCTCCATATTTCAGCTCAAGCTGCACAGGGTAATACAGGTACAATGTGAGTGCAAGGGGCATTACAGAGCACTTGTTTCTCCTATTCCTGATATCTGTCCCTTCATTGGAGTCCTGAAGTTGTGCCTTACATTGCAACATTCTTGAGATGACCTTAATACCACATGTCTCTGCTCAAATGTGACCTTCATGCTGTACATTTAGGTGGACTTTTGATTTGTAAGAGCAGTGCTGCTTGCTAGTGGGTAAGGGCTCTGCTCAGAGCTCTCTTTTTAATTCCAGTCCTACTGGTGAAGAGTGGAATTGGGCAGGGCTGTACAATGTGTCCTCCCTGCTTTGATCCAAATGCTGTTTGATTTAGATCCTGTTGCCCCCAAGGTACAACAAGTGTTTAGAGAAACATTAAATAGAAATCTGTAAAATAAGGCATGTAATGGATTTAGAGAGAAGTGAAGCATAAATACAAAAACCCTATGCTTGGCATCTGGTACTAATCTTTTAAATTGTGAAAGTCTATAATACCTTATACATATATATCCTGGATAGCCAATTAAATATAGGATTTAACTAAAGAAAAATAAAAAACAAGTCCAAAATCCCATATCGATGCTGGTAGCACAGCATACCACAATTCTGTGGCAATTACAGGTGTGTGGCTCTTTAATACTGCAAATACATCAGGTGACAGAAGGAATGTCTATTGCATTCAAATTTCATGAAGTGCACTTGAGAAAGCAGAGGTCCAGGACTTAAATTCTTTAGTTCACTATTAGCTCTGCAATCTGATTTAGGCAGGTTCAATTTTTATCAAACCAAGCACTAAATTCTGCAAGTAAGATTCTTTGCTGTACCAGCTCACCATCCAGGCTGAAAAAAGTCTGAAGTAATTTTAAAATGTCTTTGAACTTGGGCAGGCATAGTGTGATTCTTTAAATGATTTTTAGAAGCTGACAGTCTCTCCACTGCCTCTTCTCCCTCTCTGACATCTTCCTCCATCACTCACTCCCTCAGCAAGCACACTGTTTACTAATTTACTTATGCAAGCCTTTTGCAATGGGGCCTTTTCTTCCCAAGAATTTTTGATTTTGCCTCATACATTCCTGGGAAGTAATAAAGAAAAATGAAAATTATAGTGATGGTAATAATGGTGATGATGATGACTGTATTGCTTTCTTGCAGATCATTTTTACTAGGTTCCTGAAAGCATGGAGTTAAGGGCTGAAATCTAAATTAATGAAATTATAGATTGTAAAAGATGCTTCACTACATTTGTTAATCACTGAAAATTGCTCCCTACAGTAATTTATCTCAGAGATTGTCTAATATTCTATTATTCAAGAATTCTGAGTAAAATAATTTCTAAGAAAAAATAAAATAATGCCAGGCTTGTGTCAGTATTTTTTAAAATGAGTTTATCTCCCAGCATCTCCCTCTCTTTTAGCACCCCTCTCCACTTTTTTCTTCTTCTGTTCAAGAAAATAGCAAGTGAAAGCACTGATAATTGTCTCCTCCCCAGTCTTCCAAGTCACAACAGTAAAATTCCATCAAACAAACATTTCTTTTTCTCTAATGATTCTGACAGCTGGAGAAATAACCCTGTCTCACAGAACTAGGATTTTTTTGGCTTTACAATGCTCTTAAAGAACTGATGAGTAAATAGAACATGCCTACTACCTGTCCTGTTCCTGCTAGATAAGGCTGTTGGACCTGACAGCAGCAGGATTGTCTTGTTTGGGTTTTTTTAAAGGCTAATGCATTTCCTACAGTGTTTATGTATATTTGTGCTGGAGAATGTCTCTTCTGAGTAGTCTGCATACACAGACTTACAAGCCTGGTGACAGCATTTATCAGCACTGACACTGCACGTTGCAATGACAACACCCAGGGAAGAATAAGGCTCACTTGTTACCTCAGAATCTGTTTTTCTTTAATAGGATGCAAGAATGGCTAGCATTTCTCCCTAAAAACCCAATGCAGTCTCCACTGAATTTCCAAATTCCCCTAAAACAATGGAAAAACACTGCCTCTTCTCTAAATATAAACAGAGGCTAAAGCTGTGATCTTGGTCCACCAAGAGCACTGGATCAGGAGTTCATATGGATGACAGAACTCAGAAAATAATCACTGTCTACAGCCAGATTAAAAATTATATGAGTAACATCCATGGACAAGACCTTTAGATGGTGTAAATCTAAATGGTTCCAGTAAATTCTATTTGTGACAAAATTTTGTCTTTTGGGTTCACATAGAACTGGAGAATAACCTAATTTCACTAGTAAATGCAAAGAATAACAGAATTCTTTGGCTTTGTTTGTTTCTAACATAATTTATACTGTACACATACTAACTGTGCAAGATTTCCACATTTCATAATTCTTCTGTTAATCTGTTATTTATGGCATTGGCAATACAGTGTAGAATTACTCTCTATGCAAATACGGGAAAGATTTTCTATCCTTAGAAAAATAAAATTTGAGGTTGTTTGACCTACAAATCTAGCAAGATACAACATTCCAATAGGCTCTTTTATTTCCCAAGTAAACAATCTTTTTTTTAAAATTTTATATATATATATTTTTCAATCAAGACACTCAAAGAAAATAAATGCTATATGAAAGCACAGTTCTTCTGGGAATGAACCATACAATCATGGTATAAATTTAGGGATTTTTTCTGTAAAAGCAATGAAATACTTAAACCTCGAAAGTCAGAATGATTTTTCTGTCAAAAACTTGTATTATTTCCAGGTAAAAACAGGGCTCAAAGGTTCTGACCACAGTTCTGCCACTTAGTTCAGTAGTTCACTTTCTAGGCATGAGCATTCATGAATGTGTCTGTTTCCCTGTTGAGAAAAATGAGCTCAGTTACTGTCTGTTACAAAAGTGAAATAAAATAAAGCATTTCTTCCACACATTGAGATTCTCAAGTGAAAAAAAAACAAACATGAGAGTGAAGGATAAAATAAGTACCACTCACATACTTGGGAAAATGTTCTGAATTAAAAAAGGAAAATTTCCTTCCTTTCTGCAGAGAGAAAGAGAGAACCCAAAGACAGACTAAAGGTCCCTATGACTTAATAGTACCCAGTCAGTTCAAAGGATGTTGTTTTAGTATTTATAACATCAGTATTGTTAAAATGGACACATAATTGTCCCTCTTCTCCAGACAAGCATGTTTCTTTTTACAGACACATGACTCCCAGTAGGTTGAATAGAGACAAACACTGATTTATAAATGAGTACTTCTCACAACAATGGTAAATTGTTAGCAATCAAGGTTTAACTCCTTAAGTTTTTAATGAATGCTAATTTAGCATAAACCAATCAATAAACCAATCAACCTGCAAACTAAACAAGTTCTCTCAAATAATTCCACTTTTTCCCCTCCAGACGTTTCCGCAGACAAGATGTTCGGCACGGAAATGCAGCACAGCAGTGCTTTGGCCAGCAGTTCACTGGTAATCTATTTACACACTTACAAATATGCTTGTAAAGGCCTGCAACAGCCAGCACAGGGTTTGCCAAGAGCATGAGCCAGACCATGATCTCACCTGCCATTTGTTGCTGGCATGTTCCAGTTATGTTATAAGAGCCATGGGGCTGAGCCCCTGCCACCCAGGTCTAAGGGAGACTGTCTCAGGGACAGGTCAGGTGCACCCCAAAATGTTTTTGTGGTTCTGCAGCACTGACATTCAGACTAATGATGTGGAGAATGCATCCCAGTGGCTTCCAACAGGAAAAAAAGCAGAAAGATGAGACAGGGATTAGAAATAATGGAACTGCACCCTGAAATGTCTATGAAATAGTCAGGATACTTAGAATTTAAGCACAGGCATGAGCAGTGTCACAACAGAAGAAAAATGTGTATTTGTGATCAAGTTTTCTCTGAAAAAGAAAACATTAGACAGACAGACTACCGTGTCTAATGCTGTCAGTCAAACCTTGGGAAGTGAGGATTTCAAACATGGGTATTTGGAATAGCAAAACAGAAATCATCTGTATTTTACAGGAAAATACTCAAGACATTTATAGAAGAAAAAAATGAAACATAAAAGGTTCTTCTAGAATTATATCCATAGAAACACTATTTTAAATATTATATATATCTATTACCAGAGAAAGCTTCATTAAAATTGAAGTCCATTGGAGGATATTGTCATTTTGGAAAAATATATTGCAATATTAAGTGCTAATTCTTCCACAAGTTTGAAATACAATAGAGGAATCACAATTATATAAAAAAGTGTATTTTTTAGAATATAAAGCTATTTGGGCTCAAGAATCTTTCTCAATCTTATGGAACAAAATGATGTCATTAATGAGGCAGTTGGTTCCATCCAGTATAACAACAAGTTTATCCTCCTCCAGATGTTTGGTTGGATTGAAAACCAGAATTAAATTTTGATTTAATCTGTTCACCTTGTTTTTATTAACACCCTTGGGTCCAAACTGCATATTCAGTTTACACATGTATAGCATGGATGTGTATAATATTGCTTAGAGTATTCATAGTATCATTGTGCAAACAGTTATGTGCTGTAATTATCCTTAAAAAAATCGAATTTTTATTATATTTAAACATGTTTCAAATCCTTCCATTTCACTGAGTGAAAGTGAACTTAATAAAAACTAGGCACAAACAATTGGCAGTGCGAAAGGCTGAGATCTGTTTCTCTATAATCTTAGGTGAGTCACAGCACAATTCGGTCAGATGCTGTGAAAACCTGAGATGATGGGAAAATTCATTTAGCAGATCAGATTTTCATTAGACATTACTTTTCAGTCACTGTCTGGTTGGATCCGAATTAAGCTTCACTCTTAAAAGTAAATATACCCTGAACATGGAGTGTAACAAGTACTTGCAGTAAAATATTTTTGAAATATTTCTTTCCCTTCCAGGTGAAGTTCTGGAGAAGACTGAGGAACGACTTGTTTATGGAATAGAGTACAACAGCACCCTTCTGGAGTGCACCCCACGGACCTTACAAGCAAAAGTAATCTGGTTTGTCCAGCGAGCACATGAAACTAAGAAGGAAGAGGTAAATATTCTTACAGACTAACTTTTCTCAACAAAAGAGTCTGTTGTTAGGAACATTACATCTTCACTGAATTTCTGCCACCAGTTGCTGAAATGTATAGGGGTATCAGGGAAAATGACTATGTTCATCTGGTCTCTTGAATTAATAGACCTGAGAATTTCACCTGGTGTTTGCATTCAACATCTTGAATGCAGATGTTAGACATGTAGTGAAGCTAATTTAAGATCTCAAAACACAGGAAATCCCATAACTTCTCTTAGTATGTTTTTGCAGGGGTGAAATGTGTATGCATTATTTCCAATGTTAGTCTAGCTTAACTTCTATTCATTCTTATTGCCTCAGCCATTTATTACAGAATTTTTTGCAAATGAATATTGGTGGATTCTCTGCCTCTTTTTGCATGTATTTTGTCATTATGAAAGTGCTTCATAAGTGCTATCATATTTATTCTCAATACCTCTCTGATACACATCAATGTAGCTACCACTGTAGTGTAGATATGTCACTAAAGGGTCTGGTAAAAAAGTCCCCATCTTTCTTATAAGCCCCCTTTAAGTACTGAAAGATCAAGAGAAGGTCTTCCTGGAACGTCCTCTCCTCTAGGCTGAGCAATGCCAGCTCTCCCTTTCCTCATAAAACTGCCCTATTCCTCCACTAATTTTTGTGACTCTCGTGCAGTCCCACTCCAACAGGTCCATGTCTGCCTTGTACTGAGGATCCCAGTACTCCAGGTGGGGACTTACCAGAGCAGAGGAAGAGAATCATCTCCCTTCACCTGTTGGCCACACTTCTTGTTGTACAGCACAGGATACAGCTGGTTTTCTACACATGGCCAGCTCTCATCCATTTTCTTGTCCCTCAGTACTCCCAAATCCTTCTCTTCAGGGCTGCTTGCTTTTTTTTTTTTTTTTTTTTTTTTTTTTTTTCCATCACTCAGTACTTCCACTTAAATTCATCGCTTTACTGTTAAATGAAAAGCTGAGGATACCTCCTGGCCACTCCTGCTGCTGGATCAGGCAGCTCAGAGCTCCCTGCTTGCCAACATCTGTGAATATCTTGTAGTCAGTAGTGTAGCCCTCAGGAAGTTCTGAAATAGGAGAAAGAAACAGGAGGCTCTCAAACAGCAGACTCAGAACTGAGGCTTTAAGATACAATGATTCTGTTGTTAGATATGTAAATACTTTTATGAATGTTTCCTTAAAAGCATACCAGTCCATAAGAGAATTCACAAGGATCCTTATCACAGGTCAGCTGGCAAATGCCCTTTTGCTTTCCATCCAGTAGATTATTTGCATTTTTCTAAGTTATTTCCCTCTGTAATTAAAACACGGATATGTCTGCTCCACTGTGTGTCCTTCCATGTTTCCCAGATTCTCTAGATTTTTCTCCATTTACAACTCAATCTCTTCTTTAGTTCAAGTAAATACTTTTGTTATTACAAAAACACTGTAAATTAAATTTTTTTGGGTCTCTAAGCTTCTTCTCAAAATTGAACATTACACTCATGAAAGTACAGTTCAGAAATAACTTGCATTGGTTTAATGTGACAGCAAATGCCTGTGCTCTAAACCTGCTTTTTCTGTGTTTTTTTTTTTTTTTCAGGTGAAGACCGATGACAGAATAATAAAAATGGACCTTGGCCTTTTATTCCTGAAGCTGCATCGACTGGATGCAGGGACTTATTTTTGTCAGACAGTTGAGCACAGCATTGTTCACACTGTCAGGAAAATCACCCTGGAAATAGTCGAGGAAGAGCGTGTAGACGAAATGTTCAATAAAGACTATGAGGAGGACATCCCTCACAAAATGCCATGCCCAATGCAGAGCAGTATACCTCAGGCTTCAAAGCCATGGTATAAGGAATTTCTTCAACTGATAGGCTACAGCAACTTCCAGAGGGTGGAAGAATACTGTGAAAAAGTGTGGTGTACAGATAAGAAGAGAAAAAAGCTGAAAATGTCTCCATCCAAGTGGAAATATGCCAGCCCTCAGGAGAAGAAGGCAAGGATCAGGCCAGAGCATTACCGGTTGCCCAGAAACATAGCTGACTCTTGATGGACAAAATCCACCCACTGTTTCTGAGCAAAATGTTATTTGGACTTAAGAGGGAGAAATCAGTCTTGGTTTGAGTAAATTTCACAGGTTTATATATGTAAAATATTGGGACTGAAAACAAAAATGCTAGGGTAAGTTATATTGTACACTCATGATGACTGTTTAGAAGCATTTTAAACAAAATCTTCCCAACTATCTGGTTCAAAGTAAGTAATTGTAATCAGAGTTTTGCATTAGGGAGGATGTGACAATCTTCAGATTTTGAGTGCTTAAATCAGTTTCCTGTGTGGATTGTGCTTGCGCTGTATATTGTTGCACATGATGGCATATTTAACAAATTCAAATAGCTAAACATTCACAAATGGATGAAAAGTATAACACATATCTTTTCTTTGTTTCACATATTTCTCATGCTTCTGAAAGCAGCACGTTTTAAGATCTTATTCCTTTTGATTGTTACCTGTCTGAGTTCATCACTGAGAACAATGAGTTGTGTTATTACAGTGTACTGCTACTTCTAAAGATAATGGAGGGGAATCCTATTTACTTCCCACCTTTTTTCAGTAACAGCCATTTATGAAGCGCAGTGTGCTCCCACAGCTAAATAATATTTCCTAGCAATTTCATGTTAGCCACATGCATGCTGAGAACATAGACAGAATGAAATTCATCAACTTATCTATACAAGAATTTTTAATAATGGCTTAAATAGAAAACGAGTCCATCTTGTGTCTGTAAATTGCCTTAGTGGTGACTCGAATTAAGGGATCGCCCTCTTGTGGCAAAAGAAAGCGAGACCCAATATTTAAATTACTTTTCTGAAGAAATATGTATAAGCAAAGAAGTGTTCCTGAGACCCCTGGCTGGTTTGCTTTCAGCAGACACTTTTAGTCTCCATGTGCTAAAGCCACAGATTTAGAAGGCAGTTTTGGAAGTAATTTATACTGGGAAGGCAGCATTTTAAATAAGGGATGCTTTATGTTGTTACTGTGCTCTTGGGGTACATGCAGTCATAAAAAGTTAAGATTCAGATTAGAAACAAAACCAACATTATGCAGCTGTGTTTCTATAGTTTCAGGATCTGGTCCACATAAACCTTTTTCTGATGTGTGATATCTGTTCAAAAGGGCTGCTTTGCTCCCCTTGTGAGTGATACCAGGAAAGGAGTAAAAGAAGTTGCTTACAATCTAGATCTTTCAAGACTGACTTAAGGGAAAAGAAAAGTATCTATCTACCTGTATATATATATATATATATATATATATATATATGTATATGTATATACAAGCTGATCCAAAGTTTTATGTCATGAAGAAAATATACAAAGGACTCATCACCTACAAAGAGTTTCATGTTGAGCTTCATCTTCTAATTCAGCAAGTATGGGGAATGACAGAAATAACAGCCTGGGTAACAGAGGTTTGTGGTTTGCCGTATAGCAATCAGTGCTAACCCAGTGTTTTCAAACAGGCTGTTTGTGAGAGGACCTCACAGCTGCTGGCAGGACCTGTGAGCTTTGCTGTGCTCCTCTGGGAGCAGACTGGCTCAGTGTTTAGAAGGAGCACATGGAACACTGTCAGCAACCAGAGTGTCAGGAAAATAAGTTTTCACCTGATGTTGTTGTAGCAGCAAATGAATCATCATCAGCCTGTTAAGGGAACTAGAATATCTGAGGATTTGCACTTTGTTTAGCTACAATATCTCCCTAAGACATGGGTCCAGACACTTTGCCGATCCTTGCATGAATTCATGCAGTTGCTAGCTTTGATCTGAGAGAGGAGACAGGATAAACTCATGTTTCTGGGACATTTTAATGGAAGTTAGTTGCATTTAGGATTTTCTATTTGTTTACAGCTATATGGAAAGCACCAGCAACTGTGATTTGTGGAAGAGAACACAGAAAAAGCATCCCTGATCTAAACTTAATCCCCTATACAAACCTCACTGACACCTTGGTGAAAAACTTTTAAAACACTAGTAAAATCCTTTTTCTGATGAATTATGGAGTGCTCTTCTTTTAAAGAACAATAGGAGTTATTTTAAAAATTTTTATTCATTTTAAAGTATCTAGTGCTAAATGTATCATTAATGAACTATTAGAAAGGAATTACGGCATCTCAGCCTCATGGAACAAATATAACTTTGTGTCTCATTCTCTGAGATTTCAAGTGGAAATCATACTATATGGAAATCAGGATTCTTGATTTAATATGAGAGTGTATATTTTTAGCTACCCATCCCTTTAGTGTTTACCTGTGGAGAATTGCATTACCTCTTTATTTGTCTTTTAAAACTTAAATGTTTGGCTTACACCTTGCTCCTTTCATGGTTTCAATGCCTGTGAGAATTCAGAACTACAAGGTCTTGTTCAAAGAGTGCTCTGACATCTATGGAAGAAGAGAAAGAGTGACAATGTAATTTAGAAGGATATGCACAAATGTGCATTTACCACAATGTTATTTAAAATGCTTCTTTGTATATTTGGGGGCCATTGTTTGCTTCTAATCATTATGAGTTTGATGTATTTTGTATGTGCATGAAGTGGTCAAATTATAAATATAATTAAGAACCATATTTGGCTGAAATAATCTGTATTATTTCTTATAATTTATTTTCCCCAGACAGCATAATTATCTGCAGCTCACTAATTACTCATTGTTAATTACAGATGTCCTTCGCCATGCATTTTATGAGCAGAGACCATAGATAAGGACAGAAAAATGTATGTATTGAGTTGCCAAATGGGAAATGTGGCACAGGGTAATAAATAGATGTAGTCTATCTGATGCATGAATGTGTTTTGAGTGGAACATGGTCACTTAAGCCCAGAAGATGCTAACTGATAGAAATTCTCTGAGAATCCACAATTTGGATAAAGCTTTGGACTCTACCTTGTTTCACAATGAAGGAAAATCCAGAGCACTTGGATCAACACTTCCTTTGCTTTGCTCTTGTTATTTTGTTATCAATGAGATTACTGTCACCTTGTACAAACCGTGCTCTCAAATCCTCTTGGGACATCAGGGAAGAAGAGTGTTAACCTGATGAGCAATTCCTGGCTTGTATATCTCAAAATAGGCTTTCACTGCTGTTCTGTAGCATAAAATAGATCTTCTGTAGGGAATTGAGAAAAATAATTGCCCCAAAGGGGAATAACACAGGTATTCAATAGCACAAGCAGCAATTTGAAGAAGCGCTTGAATCAACATAATTTACATACTTACACAATTTCTCTTGTTCCTTTATTTTCTCTTGAGTTTTGAGGGCATGCTGGTTTTGGCTGGTGTAGAGTTAATTCTCTTCGCAGTGGCTACTGTGAGGAAATGCTTTGGATTCATGCTGAACACAGGGTTGATAATACAGATAGAGTTTTTTTTTTATTGCTGAGCAGGGCTTACACAGAGCCAAGGCCTTTCTTTCACACTGGTGAGGGACCTGGGAATGCATGAGAAGTTGGGAGGAGATGCAGCTGGGAGAGGTGACACAGACAAATATTCCAAACTATATGACATCATGGTCAGTTTATGAAGTGAGCAGAAGGATGTTGGAGGGAAATTTGGAGTAATGATGTTTGTCTTCCCAAGTCACTGTTATGTGTGATGAGGCCCTGCTCTCCTGAGAATGGCTAAACACCTACCTGCTATGGGAAACAGTGAATTAATTCCTTGCTTTACTTTGCTTGTGTGCCTGGTTTTGCTTTCCCTATCAAACTTTCTTCATCTCAACTCACAAGTTTTCTCTCTTTTACCATTTCAGTTCTCTTCCTGCTGGTTGGGTAGTGAGGGAGTTTCTGTATTTGGGCATGGTTGCTGGCTAGGTCTCAACCCTGACAGGGGGAAAAAAATTCAATTTTCTCCTAAATGTTGGTCATTCAGTTTCCCTCTTTAAATAAAAGAACAGTAATCTCCTTATTCTACCTTGGAGCACTGAGGCTGGAGTTATTTATGCAACTTTATATCTCTGAGTCCAGAAGGCACAAATGCCTCTGAAAGCTGCACTGTCCAGATAAGAAGCACTGAAAGTGAGCTTTTCTATAGCTGTAACCAAACAGGATTCCTGCAGTTCCTATCACCCACAGAATCCTGTTCACTTCACCAAATTACTGTTTTTAGTAGAGAATTCATGTCTAGCTGACATGAGTATTTATTGTAAATGAAGCCATGATTGGCAAGATTTCCCTTTGGGTGATATTTACTTTTTATACTTGTGATGAGGGATTTTTTTACTATAAATTTAATTTTTTGAGGAAATAAATTATCTGACTAGCACTATAAACAGAAAGATGGCAGAGCTAGCAATGTCAGGTAAACCTCTTGTCACTCTGACTTAATGAGCTTTCTACAGTGATGCACATATTGAAGAACACATTTACCAAACATCAACATAATTGATTGCTGCAATTGCATTTCACACAAGGGCTTTGCTCCTTTGAGATATGGCTCTCATGTAATGTTGAACCAGGAAATCCTTTGTTAAGCATTTGTGCACATGTGCTCATAATTTGTGGAAGCGAGAGCAGCAGGACAGAGCACAGCTGAACAAACTGGACGCATGGAAGCCTTATCTGCCTAATTTTTAGATTTCTTGAGGTTCTTTTGCCTATCTAGAATGAGCACATGTAGTTGGAGAAGGAGAATCCTGGATCAGTGGATGGTTTGGTGTGACACAGGTCCTGTTTCAGCACACCTGTGCTCCAAGGAGCCTTTGTGAATTTGCCTCAGTAGATTTCCCCAATGTCAAAACACAAAAAACTCCATTGAAACAAAACATCTCTACTTGCAAAGTCAGTTAATGCAACGGCAGAATTTCATGTCTTTGAAAATGTTTATGCACATCTTTGGAAAGCTATGTTTTAAGTAGAACAGTCTAAGATTACACTTAATGTGGCTGCATTTGTTGCTTATAAATTATGAGCTCTCAGAATCTCTTTAGTCAATTTGAGTTTCAGCATTTCCAACATACAAGCAGATAGCTCATGATTTTTTCTTACTCTGATAAATCTCATTTGCCATGTCCCCTCAACCTGGACTTCAAGCATGTCTGTGAAGGCACATAATATTGTCAATAACCATCATTGTCATCATAAACCACAACTGCTGTAATTCACTGTCTTCTCCCTTTCCAAATAATAAGAGATGAAATTTGCAGACCAGTGGGCATGATTAATGCACCATGAGAATTTTCTGCATTTTAATTTGTTAGGTGTATTAAAAAGTGCTGTTAATCAGACTTGTGCACTGTGGACCTTATCCCAATCAAGGTAATGGAAATATTCCACCTGTAGCTTTAACTCAAGCATACAGATCATTAGTGTTTAATTTACTGCATTTTCTTCTGCTTAATAGTTTTACTTGATGCAATATTACCCTTCAATCATTAAACAAATTAACATTTGATAGTGCTTTTAGCATTTGAAATTGGCTTAGCTTCACAATAGCCCCCAGAGGGATGAAAATATGTTTTTGCATTCCTTAATCTCTTATTTACAGGAGCAGAAAAGGCCTGTGGCCAGAGCTCATGTCACAGTGCAGTGTCGTGCTGCAGGAATGAAGAGCAGTGCCAGGTGAGTGGGCAAGTTAAATCATCAGGGGGACCCCAGCCTGTGTTCCAAAAGCAGGGAGAAAAGGATTCTTTTTACTAATCAATATTTTTTTCAGAGGCAGCTTTAGTTTCTGGTATTATAGTGTAACACGACCTCCTCAGT
The DNA here is from genome assembly GCA_018697195.1 of Certhia americana. NCBI lineage: Eukaryota > Metazoa > Chordata > Aves > Passeriformes > Certhiidae > Certhia > Certhia americana. The sequence goes on from CM031879.1 coordinate 7,438,768, forward strand.
CATTCCTGTTATAGAGTGGTAGCTTCTGGAAGAGGGTCAGAGTGAAAAATCAGATGTTAGTAAGTCTGTCAAGGAATATAAATTTTTTTTACAGTGATGTCCATTTATGGTCTTGTCAGATGGAGTCCAGAGCCCAAACCATATTAATATTCAAAGCACAAGAGCAGCAGTTGTTCAGGCTTCTTTGATTTTTTTTTTCCTTTTTTGGTTTGGGAGGAGAAGAGGGAAGGTATTAGATTTTGGTTGTATGTATGAAGGTTTGTATTTTCAATTTTTTTTTCCCATTCTAACTATTGATTTAAAAGAAATATAAATTTTTAAACTGAAATCTATCCTTTTAAGATGTGTTCATTACGATGAGGGGATTCATCAGATTATCTCCACCATGATTTTTCAGCTAATAAGAAAAAGTATTTCAAGCAGATTTGTGTCTCAAAATAAATACTCCAAAATACTAGAGTTATCAGTATATATGAAAATACAGTAACTACTCCTCATCAATTTTTGCTTTAGAGAACTACTAAACAAAGTCATTGGGGAGGGTGATATTGACAGCATTCAGCAAGAAAATATATATTGCAGAACAATTTTGTTCAGAGAGATTTTTTTAAATGTACTCTCATCTCTCATAGGTCATATTTCATTAGAGGCTAATTTTAAGAAACTGTTATTATTTAGATTTGCTTAGAATCTAAGGAAATAAGCTTTTACACACTTTTACACCGCATTTCTGTAAAAAAGAGATATTCATGAACCTGAAATATAACTTTCAAATAGTATCTACCTTTCTATGTTCTGCCTTTAATCATCTTGGAAAAGATCAGAGATAGGATTTTTTTTATTATCTGAAAACTATAGTACTCATTTCTAGTGTGCATCGACCTTTTTAGAGTGTGTACATGGAAAAAAAACATACAACATTTAATCTCCAATAAATAAAATTATGGCTCCTCCAGTGTAGAACATTACCCTGTCTCTTCTGTGTTCTTTTTTGACTGTTTTCCACACTTCTGTGTCATTGTTTCCTGAATTTTATTAAATGTTGCACTTGTCACAGAGAATTTTGAGCTGGCAGATGAATATTTGGCTGTGAGTTATTTATATTGGTGTGGGATTAGTGTCTATAATGATATAAGAACTGCTCACCCACAGAAGCTTTCATAAAAGACCTTGAGTTGTGATTTTTTTATCATAGTTCCTGTGCCTGGATGGATTATGAAATGTGGAAAAATTTTTAATTGCAAACACAATATGCTGCAGAAAAGCAGAAACATATTTTTGTTGATTAAAGAAAAAAAGAAAAAAAAAATTCCATCTTATGCATCCTTTTCAAACTACCTCAAATGTACAAATTGTGAAACCAGAGAGGAAAAGGAGTTGTAAGAGTGGCTTTCTGGGTTCTCCTGACTTTGGTCCATGTCTTTGGAGGTGAATGTAGGGTCAGTATGAACTGAAGCCCCTTCTATCCTCTTCAGCAGCTGCCAGTGGAGCTAAAGCTTTCAAGAGGATTGCCACATCCGTGGCTTGTGCCAAGGAGCACATCCCCAATGAGATGATTCTTGCCACTTGTTTTCAGTGTGCTCCTGAGCAGCTCCTGTCTGACCCAGCCATTAGCCAGCACATGGACTGAAAAGCCTTGTGGGGTACATTACAAAAGCCATATGACAGGAGCAAAAGGTGCTGTGGGAGGACTGGTATGAGGGGCAGCCTTCCTCATTCACAGTTCACTGTATTTGATACAGTACAATGCGGGTAAGGAGGCAGAAAAAAGAAATAATTGCTAGCAACTTCTGTAGTTTGAATTTTCCCTTTTGGAAAGCTGGATTCACAGAATTAAAATTAAGTGAATGGCATCTTTGGTCGGCAGATGCCATATGCTCCAAAGAGCTTTCAGTTGCAAAGCAGCTGCAGAGAGGACCATCAACACTGCAATTACACAAAGGCCACAGGAAAAGAGAATATATCAATCTATTAGCTTGGTGGGAGCTGAATATGAACATGAGCTACACTTTCAAAAGCTGCAGAATATTTATGTTAGTCTCCATTCTATTCTCTAGGTTATAGAGGAAGTGGGTTTGCTTCCCTTTCACTAGACATAAGGCTATAAAAGACTTAAAAGGAAGGAGAGATGAAAAAGAGACTGATCTCTTTCTTGTCTCGTATTCAGTCTATCTCCTACATAAGAATTGGTGGGTTTAATCCACATTAAAGAAATGTATCAAATGAAGCAATTAGCCTATTTTTGTAGTCATAAACAAAAGCCATGCTGTGGGAAATCTCTTCTTACCTGAAACTGAACCTTGCTGTCATCAACATAACAAAGACTGTTCCCTCACACAAGGTCTGGGCAGGCAAATAGACCAAGGTCTGAATAATTAAGGGCATAGTCAAGGCAGTGATTTATGCAGCACAGATGGAGTCTTTCTTCAATACATACAAGAACTTTTACTTGAAATAAGTAAAAACAACCTGGTGAATTTGAAATCAGTAGCTACTTTACAATAGAATTAAAGAAGTTTCTTCTTAGTTTCTTTGGAGACAAACTATTTTGTTTCGTTGAGCAAGAGCAGGTTATTGTGAGAGACTGGAATGTTAATGATTCAAAAAAAACACAGGATGCTTTGCTGAGGCCACATTTGCACCCCTGGAGGGGGACAAGGTGAGTTTTTGGGTGTGTAATGGCAAGACTCTGGTCTGCATAAGACAGATGAGATGAACAATCACTACCAGAGGTTACAAGTTGGGCTTTGAGGCCGATAAGCAACAGATCTTGAAAGGTGGGATGGTGCTTTTTGTCATGCCAATGGTCCACCCCTTCACAACTTGTTCAGTTATAAACCCACACATACACACACCTGGTTCTCCTGAGGAAGTTCCTGAAAGAACTCAATGGATGGTTGCATCCAAAGATTTGCAGTCAATGTCTCAGTGTCCAAATGTAGATCAGTCAAAAATGGACTCCCTCAGGGGATTGGGACTGGTATCTTGCAGTGATATATAATAACAACAAACAGTGAGACTGAATGCACCCTCGGCATGCGAGGAACACTGAACTGAGTGGTGCAGTTAATTTTCTAGAAGGCAGGGATGCCATCCAGAGTGGGTCCATAAGGAACTCACATAGTTCAACAAGGCCAAGTCCAAGGACTTGCATTGGGGTCAGGGCAAACCCCAGTATCAGGACAGTCTGGGGCATGATTGGGTAGTGAGAATTATTTGGGGGTACCAGAAGAAGAAAAATTCCATCAGACATGGCCATGTGGACTTGCAGCTCCAATAGTCAACCCTATCCTGGGCTACCTTGCAAGAATGGCCAGAAGGTGATTATTCCCTTCTGCTTGTGTGACCCCACTTGGACTACTGCATCCAGCCCTGGGAGCCCCAGCACAAAAAAGACCTGTTGGATCAGGTTGAGAAGAGTGACACAAAAATGATCAGAGGGATAGAGCACCTCTTATATGCAGAGAGACTGAAAGAATTGGGGTTCAGCCTGGAGAAGAGAAGGCTCTGGGGATACAGTATTTTGGTCAATATACAAAGGGATTTTAGCAGTGGGAAGGACATTATACTAGGCTGTGTAGCAACATGACAAGAGCTAATGATTTTTAAATGAAAGGGGGTAGATTTTGATTGAATAAAGGAAGGGTTTTGTTTGTTTGTTTGGGGTTTTTGGGGGGTGGTGGTTTGTGGGAATAGGTTACTCAGAGAAGTTCTGGTTTCCCCATCAATGGAAGGAAATACATAAGGTCAGCTTAGACAAGGCTTTGAGCAACCTGATCTAGTGAAAGCTGTCCCCTGTCCTTGCCCCTGGTAGCAGGGTTGGACTACATGGTCTTTACAGGTGCCTTCCACATCAGACCATTCTATGATTCTGTAAATCTATGATTCATAGTCCTACCATACGTGTAAGCCACATGTACGGCTCATGCTTGTAACAAAGATGATAGGAATCTACTTCAGATGGTATGAGATGAACATTTTAGAATCCAAGACTGCCCAATTCTAATGAAAGTACTGACAAAAGTTGTAGTTATATATTAGCTGCCAGGAACTACTTAAATTAACAGATAATTACATGGTAGTGTGCCTGTAGGTAACTGCTATTTCTGTTAGTACCTTGACATTTTCTTAGTCCTGCCTTTTTTTGTTTATGTCATCATTTTAAAATATCTTCAAGTTACCTGCCAAATTAGTGTATAATTTGGGTTTTCTGAATGAAAACCTGCATTCTATTCTGAGAAAATGAGGATTTTATGCTAGAAGTTTTCTTCTATGACTGTGTTCTCAAATCCCTTACAATCTCAGTGTGGTTTTTCTTGCATCAGCAGTCTTTTGAGTTCCCCTTATTTCTACAGTGAAGATTTGAAAAAAATATTATTGTATTTAAAAATGTTGCTTAGAAACAAACACCATGCTAAACACTTCACAGATAACAGCTACAGACTCTTAGCAGGGAGAGATTCTTCTTCAGATCAGGGATTTAGCCTGAGGAACTTGAAACTGATTAGCACACTTGGCATGGTTAATATTATTAAAAGAGAAATATCAGCAGTGGATTAGATTTACACAACAATGTGTCTGGTCATGGACAGACACAAACTGTAAACCTGTTTGGGAAAACTCATTGGGCATTCAGAAAGCTACCTCATATGCCTAATATATTTTTTACTGCTAATAAATTGCATGCATACATCATTTGGTATTTAGATAGGTTGCAGGGTTAAAATTATAAAAGAAAACAAACAAAAAAAAAAAACCAAAAAAACCCCCAAACTTCAAATATCTGTAGAAATATACAGAAAAGAGATCTGGAAAAACACATTCAGATAATTTGTTTAGTGTGTATTTTTTCCGAATTCTTATTCCTGAAGCATAACTCAATTCCTTTACACATAACTGAGATAATGGCAAAGATACAATTTTGTTGCTCAGCAAATAAGTAACATATGTCCTGCTTCTTGAAAAGAACAAATTATGACACTTTTTTACCTGACACTCAAACCAGGACAGCTGCAACACATAAAGCACTTGCATCGACTACGCACATCACAAAAAGAGGGCAAACAAATGGCATAATTTATCATCTGTGCACTTATATGAGAATTGAATTTTCACCCCATTTCATTCCATAATCATATTCTCAGTTCTTGAGTAATTTTTGCCTTCCAACTACACTAGCCCTGGCCCCTCATTACTTCCCCTGAGTACCATTCTCAGCTGTGTCTGAATAGGGGTTTGTGGGACTCCCTAGGGGAACCAGAGCCAAGAATTCACAAACTGATACAATTGTGTGAGACACAGGAGTCAAATGACAATAAGAACAGAAAAAAACCCAGATGAAATTATATGTAAGCTGAATTCCCTATTGCAAAAAGGATCTATGACATTTTGCATATCCATTTGCATAAGAAACATTTTTTTAGATAAAATTCACACATTTGTTTGAGAGCTATTTGATTTCCAAAATTATTTCAATTATTTCCTTGTGTTGCCCTCCATGTATGAGTTAGGGACATATTTGAGGGTTTGTAGTCATGTAAACATGTGCAATATGCATACAAAATACACCTCTTAGCAAAGAGTGCTGTAGAATATATACGCTTACAAGCTAAGCCTAAGGAGTTACAACTTCTCTAAATTAAAAGTGTTTAACAGTTTCATAACTGGCCTGGCTGCTCTCACTGCTGCATTGAGTGAGCACCATAAATACTTTCATTAATAGATAGAAAAGCACCAACACCTGGGTAAAGTAAGTCCAGAAACTGAAAATTCAGAAAATCTTCTGACATTTGGCCACTTTAGTCTCTGATGGTACAGCTAAAACAAACAAAAAAAACCCCCTGAATTAGAATCAGAGTGAACTTTCAAATAACTTTTTTTCTTTCAAATACTGAAAACACATATTTGTATTTGTCAGGAAGTGTAGAAATTTATGAGCAATTAAACACAAAGGAATGTGTCTACAGCTTGGACTGTAAGTGGAGGAAGACACAGAACTGAAATGTTCAGGGAATAGAACTTTATATATTTAAAATGCAAATTACCACAATTCTAGGCTCAATAACAGGATAAAATTCTGCCTGTACCCCAACAGAAAATCCACAAAACAGGACACTTTATCTGCCTGTTTTCATCTCCTCTTACCAAAATGCAAGGTCTTGTACTCTGGTTCTTACACAGCCTGCTCCAAAACCTTTTACCTCTGACAAGTGGCCTGCAGTCATCCCACCTCCACAGTGAAATAATTTATTGTCTTACAGTTATTAACTGTCTGTTCCTAGGGCACAAATAATGGTACTGCAGCTGAAAAACTCCAGGAACAGCTGGAATCCACAGGTGATTTCACTTAAGTACTGTTTATTCTCTGCTCTCACAAACGACCCAAAGGTGTACATGAAGATGTGTTTTTTGCAGTGCATAAAATGTGAAGCATGAAGTGTGAGAAGGAACACAAGGCCCCAGCTGGCATTCACATGAAGATGGAGAACTGTGAAACAAAGGTGTCAGAGAACAAGCCATAGCTGTGTTCCTGCTGCCTCTATCAGATCTGTGCTTGAGAGGCTTAAGATTAACAGAATACAGGATGGAGAGCTGGTGTATAAGTTAAAAATCCTGTACACAGGGGAATTCTGCTTCTAGAGTCCATTGAATGCAAAGCAGGTACAAGACAGTGAAGCAGCCTTTTAAAGAGTGCAGTAGAGGGGCTGGTGATTGGCAGCTCTTGCAGATACCAGAGAGGTTCTCCATGGCAGATGTAGACTTCTGTCTGCAGGCTTTGGATCAGAATTTCTTGGACAGTGTTCTTTGAACTATTTCTAATACTAAGTACAGGGATATACAGGCAGGCAGGCAGGCAGGCAGAAGGACAGAGTCTCCTCACATAAAGAGAAATTGCTTAAATTTAACAAGAAACAAGAGAAAGCTCTTCAAGAAATATGGAATCTGAAGAAAAATATGTTCATTTGTCTGGCATTTAATTTTTTAAAGAAGTTTTAGAACTAAGCATCAATAAAAAAAGAAAATAAAAGAATAAAGAAAACAGAATTTGAAATAATTCATTCCTTGCAAGGATTTTTATAAAGAAAAGTCTGTAAAAACAGTAAAAAAAATGGAGGCAAGCAGGGAAATAAATGCTAAAAGTATGACATTCAGATAAATGGGGAAATAAAAAAAACTAAACAGCTGGATTTAGACTATCTGCATTGGTAATTTTACATTAAATTGCTTTTCATATAACGCTACTGTGTAATTATACTTTTACAAAATCCTGGATGACGAAAATACCCAGTCTTGTATAATGCATATTTATGATGAATAATGTACTTTTATAAGACATATATATATTCAATATGTCAGTTGGGAAATTGATATAAAGAAAATAATCATTATGCTGTTTGTTATTGTAGTCCAATAATATCAGAATGAGACAGTGTACTGCATTTGTGAAAAGGAGAAGGGTTATGTCAGAAAATAATAGTGGAATAAACCTTTGCTGTCACATTGTGTCACACAATCTTCATAGATTGAAATTCCTATATGAATTAGGAAAAATATAATAGTAGAGTTATTCAAGGACCAAATTGCAAGAGGGGAAATATGCTTTGAAAATTATGAAAAATATTAGAATTTTGAAGTAAAACAAGAATAGTGTAAATCTTCAGTGAACCCTCCTTAATCAAAGTGAACATGGGGAACGTGGTGCATAAGCTGCACTTCAAAACTGCTATTGTGTATTGGAGTAGTTAGAGCATTCACAAGAGAAAAAATGACTTTTACATCAGTTGCATCCTGGTTCAGGACAGAAGACTGAAGTGGCAACAACATATCAGCAGTTTCATTTTTGAGTAATGGGGGCCATACAGCAGTGAAATCTGATAACCCTTAGAAGATACTCCTTCTTTAAAGGTACAATCCATACATACAGGATGAAGAAAATTAGAATGAGATAAAATGAACTGCTGACAGGATAAAATACTTCCAAGAAAAAATTGGTAATAAATGTCTTCATAGATACTTAAATAAAAAATATAACAGTAATCAGAAGGTGAGAAACAAAATATATGAGAGACACACACCCCCACACATACACCACACACAGAGAAAACCCCAAACAAACTAAAAAAACTCAGGCCAACTATCATGGTTAAATAGCAAAGAAAAACAATATTAAGAACAAAAAGTCAACTTTACAAAGAGGTAGTCTTTGCAACACAAAGACACAGAAGAGGATTAAATGTCAAGTTAGATATAAAACTACAATGAGGGAAGCTAGGAGAGAATGAAAAAAAATTAGGAGAAACTTGCTAGAGGCATGACATCTAATGAAAATTTTCAAATACATCAGAAGAAGGAAACCTGCTAGAGAATTTACAAGGCTGATAGATGATCCCATAAAAACAAAACAAAAACGTCCAAGCAGGATAAGGAAAACAGCTAAACCAAATTAATTTTATGTACTGTTCAGTAAACTTGGGCTGGAAAGTTTCCTAAACAAGGTTCATACATATACCTCAAATGATGAGATGAACAAATGCCACAAATAGAATAGAATGGAATGGAACAGAATGGAATGGAATAGAATAGAATGGAATGGAATGGAACGGAATGGAACAGAACAGAGTAGAACAGAGTAGAATAGAATAGAATAGAATAGAATAGAATAGAATAGAATAGAATA
>CM031879.1:7447450-7587246 GCA_018697195.1 Certhia americana
CGAATAGAATAGAATAGAATAGAATAGAATAGAATAGAATAGAATAGAATATTTTAACTGGAAGGGATCTACAACAATCAATCATCTTGTCCAGCAGCCTTACCAGTTCAGGACTGACCAAAAATTAAAGTGTGTTGTTAAGGCATTGTCCACTTGACTCTTGAACAATGGCTGACCTGGGGCATTGACCTGCCATAGACTACTGCTGTAGGAAACCTGTTCCAATCTTTGATCACCCACTCTGTAAAGAAATGCTTCCAAATGTCAAGTCTAAATGTCAATGCAGCTTTGAACCATTCCCATGTGTACTATCCCTGGATTTCAGGGAGCAGTCATCAGTATCTCTCTTTCCACTTCTTTTTTTTTTTTGAGATTTTGGAAGAAATGGGTGAAAGGAAGAGCAGCAATTTTCCAGAACTGGTTGGTATCCATCCAAAAATCCTTAAGAGACATGAAAATTGATGAACTGATGTATTGCCATTTTTTGTGTACTTTATGAAAGCAATGAGGTAACCAATGCTAAGGAAACCAACCTGATTTAACAGAAGGAATGTAGAATTCTCCATCGTCTTTTTGAATGCAATTTTTATTTTGTGAACAGTATAACAAGATATAAGATATGCCAAACATTATTATCTGCCATTTAGAAGGAAAAAAAAAAAAAAAATCTGATTTAATCTCTACACTTCACAGTTTGAGGTTTTAGAATTGTCACTTCTTAAATTTAACACTGTTGTAAAGAGAATGCTGGACCAAGATTTGTCATGTGAAGTAACAATGGCCATGCAAGCTGAAAACACCTGTCTACCAATCATATAATTGATAAGCTCATTTACAGCAGGTATTGCTTGCTAAAATAGAAAAGAGAAGTACAAAAACTCCATTTTTCTTTATCATCTCCAGTAAATGAAAAAAAGTTAATGTTCTGAAACATTGAAATTTATCTATTTTTTTAAACTCCAAAGTTACCAGAAGACCAAATTTCGTGTACTAGACAAAGAAAACTCTTTTGCCTCTCAGTACAGTACTCCAAGCAAATAGATGTTGGGAAGATGAAGTGAACAAAATTAAATCTGTACTCTTATATTTTTCTGTAAATTGGGGGCTTTAAAACTAAATATTTGCCCTAATATAAAAGGTTATGTTCTTGAGCTATTAGCACTGAAGCAGCCAGAACCATTAAAGAGGCAAAGGGACTGACTTACATTCTGTTGTGGGTTTGGCTTGGGTAGAGTTTATTTTCTGCCTTCTAACTGGTACAGTGCTGTGTTTTGGATTCAGACTGAGAATATTGTTGCTAACTGCTGTTGCTAACAGTGATGTTTTCGTTGTTGCTCAGAAGTATTCATTCTAAATCCAAGACTTTTCAATTTTCCAGGCTCTGCCAGTGAGCAGGTGCACAAGAATCTGAGGGGGAAGCACGGCCAGGACAGCTGACCTGAGCTGAGCAAAGGGATGTTCCACACCATGGAGATCATGCCCAGCACAGAAACTGGGGGGAGTTGGTCAGGAGCTGCTTGGGGACAGGCTGGGCATAGGTCAGTGCATGGTGAGCAATTTTTATTGTGCATCATTTGATTTTATCAGGCTTTATTCCTTTTTCCCATTATTAGCATTGCAATAAAGGAAGAGAATTAACACAGACATTATGTCGAAGTAACCATTTTAGAAAGATTGTTCAAGAAAAATATTATATCTACAGATACATATTATTATATGGATAAATATATGACAAAATGTATAAATATATTTTTATATATGATTATACAAAATATTTGATTAGATGTATTTGTAGAGAGAGGTCCTAATAAATTTCTACAGTATGTCTGAAAAAAGACATTCATTCTTATGCATAACTCCAAAATATGTATTACCCTTATCTACCATTAAACCAAAAGCAAACGAATGAACAGAACTGTCAGTAGATTTAATTAATCTGTGGAAAACATACATTAGGTTTGTATCTCCTGTGTGGAGGGGTGTGATTAATGGTGATTCAATTTTCTTTTTAATTAAAAACCCAACACCCTGTACACTGAAAGCTATAAATTGGATGTAAAATATTGGGTTAGGCTATACTCCATTCCATTTTTTTTCAAAGTGTCTTGGAAGCTACTGAAGGAAGCTCCACCATGATCAATGTCCTGGCAGTCTTTTAAAAATTTATTTTAGATCTGCTATCGAACACCAAAAGCTATCAAAAACCATAGAAGCTTGGTAATGAACTACTGAAAAGCAGCATAGTGTTGCTGCCCTTGCTCAGGATTAAGGTGGAAGGCAGGAAATCTATTCCAAACCTGACTGGGGCTACAGGTGTGCAGTGATCCACAATGTGCAGCTGCTGAGGTACAGCTGCATGGTCACTATTCACAAGTTGGAATGCTGAGATCCATTTGCAGGGATGTCACTTGATACAATGCCCACAGATGCCCTGAATGAAGAAAAACTCTCCCACTTTCCAGGTGTAAGTGCATGTGGATGGGGAACTGTGGCACACAAGTTCTGCAGAACATCTGACTGCCCTCTGATCATCTCTCAAAGAGCCTGTGGATCATAAAAAGGTGCTGCTTTTACCAAGCCTCTTCCTCCTTTGCCTCTTTACCATTCAAAGGGATGAGTATCTGAATCTCAAGCCTGGAAGTTGTCCAAATTCAAGTATCCAAAAGAAGGAACTCTTGTAGGATGGCAAAAAGTTAAATCCATCTGTTACAGAGATAAAAAAATAAAAGTTGAAAGAAAATGTAGCCTGTCTGAGGCAAAGAGGTACACCTTTTTGGTGTATAATGCTCTGTTTGGGGCTCTTGAGCTAGCAGATCTTGGGTCAGAGAAAAGAGAATTCCTTTTCCAATCCTCCAGTAATACTGCAATAAAACATAAACATTCATTGCCATCTCTCTCAGCAATTAGAAGGGAACCCATCTCAGTCCCAGTTCCTGAAAACGCCAAGCTCCTTGTCAGACAGACAGAGTCTATTCCCTCCATACAAACTGAGGGAGGCATACTTCATCCTGGAATTGGGAATCACTGCACCACTGATCATAGTGACAAGCTTATTTCTCAGTTCACTTATTTCTGTGCCTGGATGAGCTTAACTGGGCCAGACCATTTTTTGCCAAACAAGTATTTGAAGCTCCTCAATCCAGGTCAAGGTAGACAAAAATAAAAAATAATGAAGAAAAAAGACAAGAAGTTGTACTGACATTCCTCATTATACTAATGAGCAGATTGGTCCCTTTTGCTAGGAGATAGAACTAGGTGTACTTGCCAGCTCATCAACCCTCCAGTGTTTGGAGCATTCTCTTATAATCGTAAAAATGGAATCGATGACCAGTGTAACAATCCATCCACCTTTGGAGACATGTCTCTGTGAAATGAATCATTTAGCATTAATAATGGACTCAGATGCCAGACTACTAAAGAAATGAAAAATTTTGCTTTTGGACATGTGTCCAAATAATACAACAATGGTACTTTAGTAAGGCTTAACCAGTACAAGCAAAATATTGAATAACTTATTGTTCATTTGGTGCCCTGAAGAAGGGAAGAATACTATTGGAAGAGCTATGATTTCTTTTTGTTTCACATTTAAAGTGTGTTTATACATGAAAGGATTGAATTATAGCTACAAATATAACTAATTCTGTTGTTTCTTTTCTTTGGAATTTTTTATTTCACTATTTTTAATTAATATTTTAATTTGTTTGTGCTCATGATCTAGTGCAGTCTGTTTCTGCTGAGGTGCCTTTTAGAACAGATTTAAATCACTGATTTTTCAGATGTGATTGCATTTTTTTCCACAGTGAGTTGCATTCAATTTCTAATGATAATAGCAGTGAAATAATAGCAGCAAAAATATAATATAATTGTTAACACAAAAGCTATAAGAATAATTCAAAGAGTGTGGAGAATTTAGATGAACCTTAAATAACCATCTGACAACGAGAGATTTATTTTTCATAATTTTCTTCTATAGTGGGAGGAGGGGACAAGTCCTCTCTTTGGTCTTCATAAACAGATTCTTATCCCCAGAATCAAGTTCAGGATGGGAAAAATAGTTATTAAAAAAAAAAAAAATATACAAGTCCTGATTTCATATACAAATGCTAAATTTTACATGAAAAAATAGCACAAATGAATATATAAAATCTATGAGTGCATTTACTGAGGAAAATTTAATATTTGCATATGTGCACTGCTCATCTTAATCTTCCTTTTGATTTTTTCATGGGGAGAAACATTGGATCAGATTTGGAAGAGAAATTTAGTGTTCACTTTCTACGTTAGTGTTGATTTGGAAAAGCTTCAAAGTATTCATTTTATCACTTCATTGCAAGACTTCTGATATGTCATTAATACTTTAAAGATACAGAGGAAAAGTCAAAGTCACTCTTACTGAAAAAAGATGCAATGAAAAGCTTAAAAATATACATATATAGCATTTTCAGCTGTTCCTGATAATTTGGAGATGTTTTCCACAAAGCATCATTTTATCTCAAACATGCTCCATGACCTCTGAGCATAAGCTAAGAAGTCAGAATGGGACAGTATTTTAAATTTTTATGCAGTTTTCTCCCACCTTAATTAAATAATATTGAACTGTGGGATCTCAGTCCTTATTTAAGGTCCCTGTTATCTCAAACACAGATAGTTCAGGATTTAATTTTAAAAGATTTTCCTTTTTCTTTTTTTTTTTTTTTCTATTTTTTTATTCCTTGCAGCCTTGAGCAGCATGTGGAAAGGAGCAGACTGACAGGTAGCAGCAAGGGATGAGGATGTGCTGTGTTTGTCTGCAGGGCAGTGGTCTCACCAAGCAAGAGCAGTCCCACTGCACCTCAGTGGGTTGAGTGGCACAGGCTGGCATAGCAGCTGTGCCCAGCCCAGAGTCCAGGTGACCAGAGAAGTCCATGGCAATGAAGCAAGACCAAGATTTGTCTGGGAAGTCAGCTCTGAGGACCAGGGTCAAGTTCAGCAAACCAAAGCATGTTTGTGGTATAACTCAGGCAAGGACCAGGACAGGTTCTGAATTTAAATGGAGTTCCTAAGGAAAGACCCAATAAACATCTTTTTCAAACAAGCCAGAAAGTTTACATGTCTGCTCCACATCAGAGCTGACCTCCAACATCACCGACCAAACTTCTGGAGAGGCAGTGTCTGCACTCAGGTCCCTGGCACAGACCTTGTTATACAGGTCACTGGCTTCAATGTGACAAAGTGTCATGATCTGTCATGTCCACCACAGCCACATGCCACATTAAAAGCCCTGTCAAGCAGCTGTGCACCATGTGAGCACAGAACAACCCTGCAGCTGGGCAGGGTGAAAAGCTGAATTTTCATTCTTTTTTTTGTCCCCTGGCTGTAACCGTTTTTCTCACTGCAGCTGTGTGCGGGTGGTGAGTCATCCTCAGTGCTAAAGGTGTAAGAAGCACTCGCAGAAAACATAAGGAACAGACATTACACAGCTGAATTGTCAAAACTTCCCTGAGTATCTCGGATTTTCATGAAGAAAGAATCACAAGTCTCATATTTAATGCATGAAGGGAAATAACTTAAAATACCTTCTATGCAAAAGCCTTAGAATAAAAGTACCACATACTGAAGGACTGTGCTCTACAGTGAAGACCTATATAAAAAAGTTCCTCCATCCATACAACACATGGAGTTGGTAGGACTGTGAGGTAGGACTAAGAGGAAAATACAGCTCCTCTCTGTGTTGGCAAAGAGCCCTTGGAGAGCCAAAATCTGTATCTTCTGCACTTGGCAGTGGGCAGCAGTACCCTGACTGCACACACTTCAAAGACTTACTGAAAATGAACAGATCTAGACTAAGTAATTTTGATACTTCTGAGATAAAAAGAGATAATAAAATTCGTGTTTTGGAAAAAAAAAAAAAAACATAAGCCACCACAGAATTCATGATAGTTATTACTTGATATGTGTGCCCACCTTTTCTTATTCTATGGCATCTGAAAAGTTTAAGGGCAGTATTTGTTGGAATAGCTATGTGCTGCTGGTATCATGACCCAAATGGGGATCACACTAAAACAGATTCCCAAAATGCCTGGCACAGTCTGATATTGCTGGAATATTTATAGACAATCTTCTGTTTCACCACTGTAGAAGCACATGTGTAATGTTAAGTTTAACAGAAAAAAATGCACTCCTTTGTCTGAGTTTTAAAAGACCCAAGCAATTAAATAATACTGCTTCCCTCTCAAAAGAAGCCCTTCTCAATCCAGTCTTGAAAATCAAGCAAGGAGTTCTGTTTTCTGTAAGAGGAGTTTACTTCTATTACTGGAACACCCATGTTTACAGTGCTGTACTTTAAGCAGTAGTGACAATCTCTGAGAGGGAGTCTTGAAAATATGAAGGGCTATGACCTTTCTTACTTTATCAATATTAACAAAAGTTGCTAAAATAGTGCAAAGTTGCTAAAAAGTAGCTTGAAACCTGTGATGAAAAATTTGCCACAGGTGATAGCTCTATGGGAAGGGCTTGGTCATACATATTGATTTTGTTGAAAACTTTTATCCTTCTTTGATTACTTTCTTCCATAATGAAGATCTGATAAACTTTTCAAAAATAACTTCTTTCCATGCACTCTGACACTGCTAACACTTGAGCATCTTAAAGATTTTTAGATAGTTTTAATTTTATTATGACAGCATATTTTTGAGGTTTTGGGACAGTGAGAGGTATTTTTAGGAGAACATTTTGAATTGATGATATATTCCAGTCTACTTTTTTCCTACATACACCTAGTTTGTAAATTCTTCTAATATTGGGAAAATATGAAGACGATTCAGCATTCCTGTAGTCTGCTGGTAGGGGTACTTAATGGAGTTCTTCATTTTGGGTTCAGGGAATAAGACAAAGAGAAGTGATTCTTCTTGTGCAAACCTGGATTATTTGTGCTTTCAGTTTCTTGAGTGTGAGGTCAAGTATAACACCAAAATAATCTCAACTGCTTGGATGTATTCTAGGAGTTGGTCTGGTCTGAGGACACACACAGGGCAGGAATTAACATTCCTTTTATGGAGTTAGAGGAGGTTAGACAAGCTGTTGGTTTTCAGCTCTGTAACAACTGCTAAGCATTTCTTTCAGACCAGCACTGACAACACCATCCTCAGCAGCAGCAGTGTGCTCCAGTTTCAGGAGGCAAAGCCACAGCATTCTAACACTGCAAATTGGAGTATGGAGCAAGGAGCCCTAATCCATGCCTTCTTTCTGTTCTGTTAAACTGCATTAATCATCATGTCATCTGAGTGTTTGCTTTCTTTTGCAGGTTTTGTGAGTTACCCAGGTTATTTTACTCCTCTGATTTAATATTGATTGCCTCCATTCTGTGCCCTGTAGTAGCCAGTTAATCATTAATTCTGTGTGAAAAGTATGAACAATTATAAATACAATAAAAATAATGAGAATTCTATAATGCAACTACTGGGAAAAATAAACAGATTATAGTTTTAATAGTATTTAGAAAACGAGGCACCATTAATTCCAGAGCAAACGAGTAGCGCTGCTAAAAAGTGAGATCTGTCAAAAAAAATTATTGAAAGCACAGTAATAAGAAAAAAAATCACTTTTCTATACTAAAAAAAGCAGATTTAAAAATTAAAATTATATAGCAGTTTATAGAAAGCCCCATCCTATTTTACTAGGTTACAAGGATTGTAGATCAAATAAAACTTACATGATTCTGCATTAAGGTATGAGACAGTGTGTCCTAATTCCCTGGCTTGAAAGAGCCCTCAGGCCTGTCAGGTAACTTCTGCTTCTATACCTTTTCATTCCTGCTCTGCACTAAAGCTGCATAGCTGGAAACCTGCAACTACAAACTGCAGACTGGAGCTACAAAGCCAAGTTACTGTGAACACCTATTGTAGATATAGCCCTGATGCTGTTTCAGTGATGACAAAAGATAAACCAAATCTGATTGTTGATACTAGCTGTGATTTTGCTGATAGCCAAGCAAAGGAAATCTCAATAGCTCAAGATGTTGCTCATTATCAGCTGAAATTCCAGGTCTGACTCAGTTTTTGTTCCTGATTCCTTCTACTTGTGGGGCAAAATAGGTTGGTTTGTGCAGCTGTCAGAAAGTCTAAACACATCCTGTTTCATAAATGAGAGAGTGAAAAGCATGTCAAAAAGGCCAGAAAGGTAGCACAGTTGTGAAGAGATAAGTTGCTACGCTGCTATAAGTCACATTCAGTCACATAACCATAGCCTACGAGCAAATGGTTGATGTGTCACCTCTTCACAACTCTGCCACTGCTGGCTTTAAGAACGGTATGAAGTGTAATGTATGATTTCTTGTGGCTTATTTTACTCACCACATTGTCATGGGACATTTCAAGCTATTTTTGGCCTCCTTCTACCCATCACATTTTTAAGACAATGGGAAGACAATGTGCTGTGTCTCATTCCTGTTGTTATAATGAATTAATATTGTGCCATCCTCTGTTCTCATTAATAACCTTCCTAGAGAAACAGTATAATAGGAAAATACACCAGTCAGTAAAGCCTTCAGTGACAACTCAGCATTGTGGTAAAACATGCTGCAGTACAAGAAATAAACTTGTATATGCTCATTGTGAGGAAATGGAAGATGGAAAAAAGACAATGGAGAATAAATTAACCCCTTCTGAAAATTGAAGCTCATAAACCTCTGGAAGCATCTCTGCCTCTGCTAGTCATAAGATGTGACAGTAGAGGACACAATCTCTATTGCTCCCCAGGGGATATTTTTCCCCTTTGTAGCAAAACAACCCATTAGGTAAACAGAGCTTTGTTGCCCATAGCAACAGAAAATTACATTCCAGCAGGATAACAAAGTACTTTAGCTTTGCTTATTTTGTTCAAAATTAAAAGTAAAGATTAGCAAGAAAACAGAAGTACAATTAAAATTAGGCCTTTCTTAATAAAGACTGGAGAACTAAAAGAAGGAAGAAAAAGATTCATCAAATGAAAAACATAGTAAAATTGTGTTGTATTTACCCATTGCTTCCTGTATTTACAACAGTTATAGTCTGGCATTAAGTTATTCCCACAATGCCAGAGAGTCTGACAGAAAGAAACTGACATTGTTCATATTGTAGAATTACAGCATGTCCTGAGTTGTAGAGGACCCACAGGGATCATTAAGTCCAGCTTCTGGCCAAGCACA
The DNA here is from genome assembly GCA_018697195.1 of Certhia americana. Classification (NCBI taxonomy): domain Eukaryota; kingdom Metazoa; phylum Chordata; class Aves; order Passeriformes; family Certhiidae; genus Certhia; species Certhia americana. The sequence continues at coordinate 7,456,614 of CM031879.1, forward strand.
GAAGAGCCCCAAGATTCACTGCATGTGCCTGAGAGCACTGTCCAAACAATTCTTGAACTCTGTCAGGCTTGGTGCTGTGACCACTTATCTGAGAAGCCTGTTCTGGCACCCAACCACCCTTGAGGTGAAGAATCTTTTCCTAAAATCCAGCCTAAGCCTCCCCTGGCACAGATTCAGGCCATTCCCTCAGGTCCTGTCACTGGTCACCAGAGAGAAGAGGTCAGTGCCTGCCCATCTGCTTCACCTCTCAAGGAAGCTGCAGGCTGCAATGAGTTCTTTCAGTCTCCACTTCTGCAGGCTGAACAAATCAAGTCAGCTCAGCTACTCTTCCTATGGCTTTGCCTTTACACCCTTCACCGTCCTCATGGCTGTCCTTGCACAGGCTCTAACAGCTTAATGTCTTATACTGTGATGCCCAAAACTGCCCGCAGCACTCGAGGTGACACTGCCCCAGTGCCGAGCAGAGAGGGGCAGTCCTGTCCCTTGTCTGGCTGGTGATGCAGTGCTTGATAGCCCCAGGGCTGGCCCTCTTGGCTGCCAGGGCACTGCTGACTCGTGTTCAACTTGCCATCAAGCAGAACCCCCAGGGCCCTTTCCAGGGCACTGCTTTCCTTGACTTGCTTGGACTGCAATGGTATAAAAGCCCTGGTGTTCCTTTGTTTGTGATCCCTCCTTGGAGGCACCAGCTTGAGTTGTTTCTGTGTTACAGCACTGCTAATAAACTTCTTTACTGAGCAAGTCATCTGAGACTCTGTTCTGGGAACCCTGAGGTTGAACCAGTAAGGAAACTGGTCTGACTGTGTGAGTGGGGTGTGTGGGGAGCAGAGCAGGGGCCAGTCGGTCCCTGGAGCCAGAGCTGCAAACGACTTCAGTCCCAAGAGTGGCAGTATCTGTCCTTAGGAGTGTGATTGCCAGAGAGTCTCAGGAGCAGTCAGACTGGGAAGTTTCCTTAATGAAACCTTTTGCATTAGAAAAGCTCAGTGTTTGAAACCCATCTTCCAAGTTGGTTGGTAGCATTATAAAACTGTAGCTTTTAGGAAGGGTGTATGTGGGATTTGGGTACCCTGCAGATTTAATGAGGTGCAAGAATAAAAAGGGATGAGGCTGTAAATGTTCTAACAGTGCTTTTACTTCCTTTAGAAAAGGCTTTGGAAAGCTTTCCTTTTGTCCTTATATCTTAATGACTCCTATTTTTTCTAAGATTCCTTGGCTTTGAAATTTTTTTTCAAGAAAAGCTATGGATAGCATTGGTTAAAATATGACTACAAAGAAAACACTACATTGAAGCAGAATTATGGAAGATTTTATCTAAAGCAGTGAATTGGGGATACTTTCTAATCTAGGGTTTTTTTTCAGTTTTCATTACAACTGAGTTAAGAGGATATGGAATAAGCTTTGTAATTTTTTTAAAAAAGCTACAGACCTGGCTACACAAATTGAGATGTATTAATGTTGCCATGGGGAGAGATTCTCCAATAATTCATAAATCATGAGGGAATTAGAGCCCATTTCTCATACTCAGTTTAGCAGTAAGAAGAGTCTTGAGAACCTTTTGGTCTGTTTCTAAAAATAAATGAAAATAAATTCTGGCAAATTACTTTTAGAATACCTCTTGATTTGTTTTGTTTATGAGAAACTCAGAGACCCTCTGATATGTGTTCCAAGGACCACCATCTGCCATTTTAAAATGGAAGATCAGGGAATCAAGTTATTTTAGACTGTAACTTTTTAATATGCTTTCAAAAATTAAGATTTGGATCATGAAACTGAAACAATGTGCAAATGTGGGATTCAAAGATATTTTTCAGAAAGCATGAAGCAAACATAGGTAACAAACACTTAAATTTTTCTCGGTTTCAAATAATTAATTTTCTTAAGGATAAATCCATGATTTCTCAGTATTTTATAATACTCGAATGCCTGATTTAATTTTCCTTGATTTCATATTATAATGTAACTCCAAGAATCACATTTCCAAAATAAATGCCATTATCTTTTAATTCAAAATGTGCTTTCTGTGATTACTCTGAAATAATAGCTAAAAAATTGATGTTTCATTGCAGTATTTGTCAATGTGGAACCATGCCAACGTGATTGGTGCAGGAGAAATGGAGAGTGAAATTACCTAGGAACTGATGAAACTCCTTTGAGCTAAGAAATGCAAAAATCACACTTAGTGGAAAAATAAAACCCCCTGAACCTACTGTTGCCTCTAAACTGACTCCAGAGTGACTTTGGTCATGATCCCACATGCACTGTTGAGGTGGTTTGACCCTGGCTTGGTGCCAAGTGCCCACCAAAGCCATTCTGTCACTGCCTTCCTCAGCGCCACAAAAAAGATGACAAAAGGCTTGAGGCTTGAGGTCAGGGCAAGGAGACATTACTCAGCAGTTATAGTCTCAGGCAAAACAGACATAACTTGGGGAGACTAATTGAATTTATTATTTATCAAATTGGAACAGGAAAATAAGAAATAATTTAAAAAAAAAGTCTTGAAAACAATTTACACCTACCTGACCAGGCTTAACTCCACTCCCAATTGCTCTGCTTTGTCCTCCCCAGCGGTGCAGGAGGAATGGGGGTTGTTCATCACCCCCCATCTCTGTGGGGTCACAAGTCCTGCCAGCAAGCCTGCTGCAGTGTGGGCTTCTCTCTCTGTAAGTTCACAGGTCCATCTTAGAGCCTGAGCCAGCCTGGGTTTTCCACAGGGCCACTGCTTCCTTTGGGCCTCCTGCTCCAACACGAGGTCCCTCACAGCCTGCTCCACCACCACCACCACCATATCAGGTGAGGAATATCCCTTTGGTCAGTCTTGCACAGCTGTCTTGGCTGTGTGCCCAGCCCAAGGTGGTGAGGGGGGAATATTGAGGGATGGTGCTGATGCTGTGCCCACACTGCTCAGCAGTAGATCAACACTGGTGTGCCACCAATGCTTTTCTGGCTACCTAAAAGCACAGCAGTAGGAGAGATGCAGTGGGGGAAATTAATTCCATCCCAGCCTGACCCAATACTATCAAATACTATGACCCAACTACCAAAAGCATCTGAAAAGCTTTTATATCACATAAATATTAAAGAAAGATATTCTGAAATATAAAGGATCTGCAATCCTATATTTCTGATAACTTCCTGAGTTTTTAATGTCATCTAATTAATGCAGTCTCTTTCATACATTTTCTTTTCTCTCCCAACTTTTTCCTGACTCATCAGCATTTTTTTTTCCTCTCACTACTCCATTTATAGATCTTGCCAAACCACAGAAATACTTTTTTTCATATATTCAAATGTTTGTATTTCTTAGACACCAAATGTTTGGTTATACATAGGATCTGATTTCTTCAAATTTGCTTGTAAGTTCTTTCATATTAAGTATCACCTACAGAATATTTTTATAGCCAAACCATTCCTTATATAAAATACAGGATAATTGCCCTTCTCTATACATACAGACTTATCTCAGGGAAGTGAGAAAACAGTTCTTTTGAATTAGTGGCCATTATGTCAGTCACAGGCAATTTACCTGCCAAGAGTTAGAATGAGAACTGGCACACAGAAATTTCTGGTTGCTGGCCTTGCATCTACTTCCAGTCCAGACTGTTAAACAAAGTTTAGCTAAATAGAAACTGATAGACTGGTTTTGTCCCAACATTTCCCATGTCCACAATATTCCATATATTCAGTGATACTTTTATTTCCAAGTTATGCAGCGTAATCCAGCTATATTCTTTCTTGATTTTTTTAAAGTAGAGCATTTCATTGGTTGTGACTTATTTGGGAAAGTCTGTATTCAAGTATGATTAGAATTCAGAGCATATCACTAAATGATTTTCTACATGATTTTGTTCACAGGCAAGAACCTTTTTCCATTCAAGTAGTACTGCCAGATCAAAATCAATACAAATAAACACTTTTGATTTCTCTAAACTTGGCAGAAGTAGGAACTGGTTTGAAGCCACTATGAACAAATTATAAACAAGGTTTTTAACAAGGGATCAGGAAATAGCTGCAGTGATTTCAATGTGATTCTTTAAAACTGGTAATCCTTCCTCTCCACTAAAGACAAGTAGTATGGGTCACCAAAAAAAAACAACAAAAAAAAACCCAAACCATTTAATAAAGGTATTACAGGTGAGTTTGCACTCTAGAAAGTGGAAAAAACATAAAGGTTGAAGTGTGTAGGAGCAGCAGAAAGAGACTGTGCAAAAGAACCATGATCTGTTCCCAAATCCTTAAATGAGGACAACTGTATATAACAATCACTAATATTTATCTTACAATCTTTCTTAGATGAATTGCTCTCTCTTGATTCTCTGTAATAATTTTTTTTCACAGTTATCAATATTATTTTTTTTATCTAAGGAGTGTGATTAATAAAGACACAGCACAGCTAAGAGAGAATGACCAGGCTTGAAAAACAAAGGCGAGCCACAGAGCTGGAAGTGATTGATTGTAATGTCTGGGAAATGCAAAGGATTTATCACTTTGTATGTAGAGGCAGTCATATCTGAAATCTGATAGAAATCAGGTGAGGCGTGAGTTTAACACATTAACCTTGGTGGTGGGCTAGAACACTGTATTTCAAATGCAATTTTGTGTCACCTGGATGACTGTAAGCAAACACAAGCTTTGCTGGGCATACTTAGATCCATTTTTACCCAGCTTTGAGATTTCACATTTTACAGGGCTGCAAGGTGCTCCTGGGTTAACTGGAATTTTTTGTATAAAGTACAGGAGGTCTTGAATTTTAAAATGATAAACAGCACTGGACAAATGAACATAGTCTAGTCTTGATCACCATATAATTATAGGATTGACAATGAAATAATCTTACAACGACTAAATATTGTGATGATTTATAATTTTAACTGTTGAGTCCAATATGCTCTTTGAACCCAGTCACTTGAAATCAAATCTCTTGAAGCTGGTGGGTCTTTTTTCAATAATTTCAGCTAACCTTGAAGCACCCCCAAAGGTATTACTGTGATTATTTCCTTTTACATTGGCAAAGTTGTGGTTGAGGTTTCCAAACACATGTGAGGTATTAGGACCCAGTATATGCTGTTTAGTCCAACTCCATGGTCAGAGGTTTATGGCAAATTTTCCTTCAAGCAGCAATACAAGCAGTTAGTGACATGCTCAGACAAACCCATGGCAAGCACATACTATGTAATTTTGTAAATTATCTACCTTTCTTTTGATAGTAGGGCGTCAGTCCCACGTTTCTAACTGCTAAATAATTTATATTAATTTCACTGTCTGCTTATTTAAATTTGAAGAGGAAGCCCTTATTTACTCCTTCAGGTATTGCAACTGCACAAAGCTATTCAGTATTTCTTGATGAAGTACAATGTGAAAAAGCAATGCCAAACCCACAAAAGTCAAAAAATGAACCATAGAGAAAACATTATGAAATACTGTCCATTTAAAATAGCTGTATTTCCAGGTTCTTCTGCGAATTATTAATTAACTTTTATTTCTTTCACTAGAGCTAGATGTGAGATTTTCTCTTCCCTTAATGACTTTTTTATCCAACTATTGTATAGATGTCTATTCACAAATGAATGTGATTAAGGAGAAACATGCTTTTATGTCTTCAACATGTTTAATAAATGGTATTGTTTAGCCTAAAGAAAGAGAGAGCCAAAGGGACCTTGTTGCTTTCTACAACTACCTGAAAGGAGGTTGTAGCTAGGTAGGGGTCAGCCTTGCTCCCAAGCAATAGAGTAGGAGAAAATGGCATCAAATTGCATCAGGCTGGGGTTTAGACTGAACATCAGAAAAATATTTCTTCACTAAATAGATTGTCAAGCATTGGATCAGGCTGCTCAAGGTTACCATCTGTGGAAGTATGTAAAAGATGTGCAGTAGATGTGGCACTTGGGGACATGATTTACTGGTGGATTTGGCACTGCTGGGTTAATGGCTGGACTCAATGATCATCAAGATCTGTTCCAACCTAAACAATTCTATGACTCAGTGATGGTCAGAAAGGCAAGGCATATGAAATTAGTTTGACGTGACAATCCTGTTTTATATAACTACCTGATCAGTGGATGTCAAACTCAGGTGGAAGTTCTTGCAACATGAAGAAGCTTTGGCTGTCCTAACTACAAAAGTAAACATTAAATTTATAATGCATATGGGGAGGCTCAGGAAATTTATGCTTGTCACCTCTGGTTGTAACTGCTGTTAATGTTAATTTATAACCCTCACTGGTGCACTTATTATGCATTGTCCTGTTGTCAGTCCCTGTCTGGCTACACAGACAGCCTACAGGGGCCTGAGCTCTGCAACATCTGGTGTCTGAAAAGAGAGGGAGCCTGATGGTCTGAGCAGAGGATAACACTGAAACATCATTGTATACAGGGTTGGGCAAAACTTGTATTTGCACATGGTGCTCTTCTGCTGCCTTATAAATTCAAGGCATTTGTGAGTGATAGTGTTAAAAATGATCTTGAAAATAAAGGATTGATTATGGGAAAATAAGTTGAATATCCAAGATGCACTACATAAATATAGCAAAATGCAGGAACAGAATAACTCAAACCAAGGTACGAATGTAGAATTATTGGAGGTGGTAGTCAGGAGTTTTTTTCAGTTATTTCAGTGGAGCAAGGCACTCTCCTCCAATTAGAATAAGCTGTTCATATAGTTGTAGGAAACTATATCTGGGATGTGAATATCAGTTAATTAAAGAAATATTATGTAAAGGAAAATTTTCCAAGTTTCCCCATCTCATTAGTACTAATTCTAAGCAAGTTCCTTTAATATAGGTTAACTCTCTTAATAGATTAACCCTCCCCTACGTTCTATATGGTTGTTTATTTCCTATCAGTGTACCTCTGATATCATCCAAGTTACACCTAGTGTGCTGTTTTGTTTTGTTAAAAAAGCTGTACTGTAAACAACAAAATCCATGAAGTTTATGTCCAGCAGTTAAAATACTCTGGTTGTCAATGTCATTTGTCTAATCCAAGACTGTCAGAGGAAAATATATGGGCTATTTTAACATTCTCAGGCTTTAAACTACAATAACAAACACTTTGCTTCACAAAAAAAACCCCAAAAAATGACACAGTCACATGTCCCCATATTTCATTTCCTGTGGCTAAGAATTTCCCAATTTACATATTAATGCAGCTTGGCCAAAAAGGTTTACAAGACCACCTAGGAAAAATTCCCCTAGACAGATGGTCACTGCAACGTTGGAAACACAGTTCAACTGACTATTTCCCTCATTGTTCTAAAATTTAAAATGACAATGTTAATGTCAAATACAGGACAGAGTTGTGAATGCAGTCCAGAGTCCAGGATCACCTTAGTGAGTGCCCAGAAAAACATAGTTATGCTTTGATGTGTTTTGAGTTTTGGGCCAAATTTATATTGTAAAATGGTCCTATTTGCCCACTGGGCTATTGACACACCCAATTATCTGAAAACAATGACTTTATGGAAATTTTAAAATTAGTAAATTTTTCACTTTGATATTTTCAAGTTATTCTGGTTAACTTGAATTCAAGCCACTCTTTCAAGAAATGTCTGTGTTTTCACTCTTGTTGTTTGGAAATAAAGAAAGATATTGAAAATCCTTCTTTTTGTGGGGAGCTTAAAAACCCATCCAGCTGATTTTTTAAACACAATGTTATTCTCAATGAGAGTAGCAAAAGCAGGATATACAGATACTTTTTCTATTTACAACTTGTTTTATACTTTCTTCTGCATTTCCAAGCTCTAATATAGCTTAAGAGTTATAGAGAGTCTCTTTTGAAGGGTAAAAAACCCGAGTACATGATGTTGACAAGAACTTCTTGCCCAAGAAGCTAAGGCAAGCCCTTTCACACAGGCTTGGTACCACCTGACAGAAACAACCAGTTCACTGCAATATGCCAAACTGAAAATTAGTCATCCAAGCCTGTCCTTTTCCTGTTTTTGCTATAGATAACAACATCCATATAATATATTTCTGGCAAAAATGAAAGACTTCAAAGAGTAGCCTCACTCAGAAACACAAAACCATCTCCTGGGCATATTCTCCAGCAATGCCTAATTCAGAAGGATGGGTTTGCTGGTTTTGTTCTCAGTCTTTTGTTTTCCATGTTGCCAAAGACAGGTGTGTCCCATGGTTTGGATCAGACTTATTTAGCCCTAATTTGCTGCTGCATTTCTGTCCAAGGAATCCAACCAGATTAATGACTTTTCTTTGGTCTGATAAGCCCCCATTTTCTAAGGGAAAGTATCCTGAAATATCCCCTTCAGGAAGTTGCCCAGCAGCATTATTTCCACATACACACCTCCAGTTAACCCCAGCACATTTTGCTCCCCTGTAGCACTGCCCTTGTGTCACATTATTGTGATTCATTACACACGTAGGCAAGGGCTACACTGAGGGTGACTCAGCAGCAACGGGGATATTATTCCCTTTTTTGCATGTTTACAAGATGGGTGTCTGTGGAATAACAGCAGAGAGAAAGATACATTACTTGTGTCCCTAGGGCGATGGGAGCTGGAACTCCAATTTATAGTAAAGTGTTTCTGCACACATTTGAATCCATTTTTTATATTTTAATGTGACAAAACTGCTCTATGTTGAGACTGCCAGTGTTTGTATCTGTGTCTGCGAGAGTCTGTGTGAGTCTGTGTGAGTCTGTGTGAGTCTGTGTGAGGTGTAAATGCTTTGTCCAGACCACGGGGTTATTTTGAGGGGTTTCTGTTTCCATCATGGAAACCACAGACCCTGCAAGTGCCAAAGTCAGGCCCCCAACATCAACTTTATGACTATATGATCTTCTGTCCATGAGACTAGAAAAAATCTGACAGGGAAAGCAAAATATGGGCTTCTAATTTGTTAGTCTGCTACCAATTTTCCATGTGGTTTTGAGCATTTCTGTCTTTCAGAATTTGTTTCCTTAGCTCTACAGGACAGCTCTTTCCCTTTCTATACAGTGGGTAGTCTAAATGGGGTTCTGCCCTCAGCTTCAGCCTTTAAATTCTGCCATAAAACAAAGAGCTGTAAAAATATACTTACTGGCCTCTCCATTAAGACAACTTTTGTGAAATCTATTTGATGGAATTGTTTCGCAATTATCTCAGAGTGAAACCCCAGGGCTTTTAGAGATGGAAACCAGATGAAATACAAGTGTGTTCATACAAATTTATTTTAAAAATTAAGGCACTTTGACTGCCTTCACACATTTCACTATACTATTATCACTAATTAATGCTTTCATTGCAGAAAAAAGCTACAATTAAAAGTTGTTTTACTACCTAAAATCAAAACACTAATCTAGGATTGAAATGAGAACTCCTGAAAGAAAAAAAAAAAAAAAGAAAAAGAAAATACTCAGATATAAAATTATCTTATTTGTTTGGTTTTGTGGAGTTTTGTGGAGGAGGGAAAAGCAGGGTTTTTTTAACTAAAGTAACAAAAAAAAAAAGAAACTAGAATAAGAATCACACGTTACTGTTTGGTGTAGTGAAGGCACTGGTACATAATTCATCACTCCACTAATGCATTCTGGCAGAGGAATATTTCACATTCATGGCAGGATGTGTCAGACCCTTTGATTTAGGGTCTTCTCTAACAGACTCTGTTTTCAAAGAAGTGCAAGAGGGTTTTGCTTCCTTCCCCATAAGCACTGTTAAATTCAATAGCAATATTCTAAGTGACTGACTACACCCAAGGAATATCAGGTGCAGATCAAGCAAATCATATCCACAAGATACAAATTAACTAAGTTTTTTGAACCCCAAAGGTACATTTGAGAAAATATGGCAAGCCTGCTCCTTTATATTCTTGGTGAGAAATCATAGTGTGGATCTTTATATATTTTAGCATTCTACCTCCTATTCTCATATGGGAAGATGAGTTCAGTAACAGTTTTTTCTAAAAGAAAGAAAATTCCCTGTAAGTCTGGCTAACAAAAAAACCCTCTGGGTTGACAATGAATGTCATTTACTTTTACTGTGTCTCCTGAATTATAGTATTCATATCAACTCTAAAGGATTTTCGTTGTTTTCACTATATTTATGACTTGAGCTGTGCATGTTCCTCTCCCCACAGGTCCATCACCTGACCAATAATCAAACTCCACGTCTCAAAGTTGTCTAAAAATACGAAAAAGACTAATTCTAGGCTTTCTGATATTTCAATGTTCATAGTTAATCCACATTAAAAAAGTTGGAAAAGAGAAACTTAGCAAAGTATGTCCTTTTGCAGCTCTTCTAATTCTTGTTAAACTGTTAGAGATTAGATTAGTTTAAAAAATGCTGTCCATGAGAAGACCCTCAGTCACCTCTTGACTAAAGGCAGATAAATTAAACAGCTAATTTCCTTAAGCTCCAGCACAGTTGGTGGTGAAGTCTTTTCTCTCCAGAAGTTACATGGAAGATGACAAAGGGTTCCTAATCTAAAGCCCAAAGCTGTTTCCTAAATAAAAGGATGAGAATAGCTTCCCCTCTTTTCCCTGATGCAGAAAATACACTTGTTTGCTTCAATTATAAAGACTTTAAGACTGCTCTTAAAGCATACTGGTTTAAAGCCTGGCTTTAGTTTTGTACTTGAAAATTTATGATTTAGTCTGTGAAGCTGTGTAAAGAAGCCTGATTTAATAATCTTCTCTAATCTGGAAATCTGTCTGTATGAAAGATGACTTGAGCAAAGAGAAGCTATTCCTTGCATTTTGATTGGATTTTCAGATCTGAGTCAAATTAGTCCTTAGAAGTTCTAGAAACTCTTACTTTCATTTATAGGATATATGTCTCTCATGTTCTCTTCAGGAACTTCTGACGTGGTGGCCAAAATTTTCAGGATCACACAGTTTTAATCTTTTTAATCTTCAATTTCAGTCTTTTTACATCTATCTTTAAGATCTCCCAGATTTTGTGTTCCTGTTTTCATTTTTCTTTGACAAGCATCTGGAAATTTTTGCAAGCCAAGTGCACATTCTGTATCTATAACATTAGAAGCTGAGATTCTCCATCTTGCTCTAGTTTTTAATTCCCACTCCCACTTTCCTCTTTTCACATTTTGCAACCAATTACAATAATCATAATTACCATAGCCTATCCTCCGTAGCATAAATTTACATTTTGTCTCAGAGCAACCATACAAAAGATGTAAAAAAAATCCTGAAAGCAGATCAAAGCTCATTCTTCCATCGAAAAATATTTAAAATTAATCAGGAAACATAATTTACAATCTGTACTGTGGGGCTGAATCAAACTCAGAAAAGAAATTTTGGGTTGAGGCTGGCCATCTGTTCTTTAGTCATTGGAAAAAATAAATGCTAGATGACTTAAGGACAACATTTTCATCCTGAATTGACTTCCTTGTGCTCCCACATCTCCAAGACTGTAAGTAAAGGCACCCAGACTTATAGGGTATATTTTGCACTATTTCTCTCTTATTTTATTGTCCCAGAATAGTAAGTATGTTTGTTGGTACTCTAAAAATTATTATTAAATTATTAAATTTGTCGGTAGCTAAAAATTATTAACCCCAGTGATATTCAGTTTGATAAACATAGACTGGAAGAAAATCACAGGAATGATTTGATGATTTTTTGGGAGTTATTTTTAGCTATGAACTACACTCTGGGGAAGGAGAGAGTTATTTGATGATGACAAGGAATTGCTGCAACCAGTTGAGATTCCTCACTTTCAGTGACTGCAATTGGGACATAATAGAGACGAAAAGGATATAAAATCTGTTGTGCTAAGTCTAGAGAAATTTAAAGAAAAATAATAGTAAGAATTAGAAGACAAATTATGTAAATTGAGGAGACAAGTAAAATATAAGTTATTTTAATTTCAACTCCCTCCTAGATGTTTAAAACTGGAGGTCAGTATCCAAGGAACTGTTTCTTATCCTGAAACAAATATATAAGGAAACTCTGGTCAGATGAACTATGCCAGCTCATAAATGCCAACACAGAAGTCTGCTGAGGAGTTGAGTGGATATCCATCTTATTTTTTCTCTTAATTTCTGTTATATAAAATTGTGCTTCCTTATATTAACACTTGTTAGATCCAATACTAAATGTTAAACTAACAAGTTTTTTAGAATAATGTTTTACAAGATTTTTCATAACAATGACTGTTCTGGTATCCTGATTTCTCTGGTAACCACAAGTAGATGTCATGGAAAAAGTGTAAGAGCAGAGGCAACACTCTTTGAATACCTTAATCTTCCATTTTTACTGTAATTGCTGCTTGATACTCTTTTCCAAAGCTTTTGACTAGCCCTGTTACAATTTCTTATTATCCGTACCATGTTCTAAATGTGCTCAGTGAAAATTAGATCACTTCAAACTCACACATTTGAAATCCAATTCCAGAACTATCTTTGAAGCTGTCTTAGAGTTTTATGGTGGGGACTAGGAGTAATATATTTGGGTTAATATCTTTAAGGCATTGTCTTTGGGTTTCTTAAATTTCTTTACAATGAATACAATCTGAGTTTATGCTGAACAAAATCCAGGTTGTGACTATCTTAATGGATAACTAGTGAGTTACCTTTACTTGCCAAATAATTGCCTCATGAATTTTATTAGGTACGGGGGGTAAAGGACTTGATCATGAAGAGCTTAATATATTCTTAGAAATGGAGAAGGAAAGTATGTTGGCTAGTACAAATAATCTTTCAATGCTAGTTTTACATGACTCAAATTAATTCTCCTCCTCACTGTGTTTACGTTCTGATTCTGCCAGCAGGTAAGTTGTGCAATTATCCTACTTTATTGTGTGCTAGTGGGTGTGTGAAATGTGTACTCTGAATCTACAAATAGTCACAGCCCATTTGTCAACAAAATGGGCAAAAGAAATACATGATTCGTGGTCTGTGTCCAATTGACACAGCTTGGAAATTGGAACATTATTTATGAACAGCTACTTGCAAAATTCCAGTTTCAGGATGAGAATTATTGCCATGATTTGGCTGGAGTTCTGCAAGTGCTAATTTGGATACATATGGACAGATTAGTTGTTTTAAATCCATTTGGGCAGTGTACTGATGTCAGTAAAAGAGGCTGTTTAGAGCTCAGCAGCCTTGGAGTACGTTTATAGGAGCTGCAAAATCAGTGTCGAAATGCCATCTCTGTAGAGCTTTGCTTTGCTGAGGGGACTCACCTCAGCACTGGAGCTCTGCCAGAGAGGCTTCAACAGATGTTTCAAACAGCTGTGAGTCTTACTGTCTTCTCTCACCTCTCTCACTACCTCCCTTACCACTTGTGAGAAAAATTCTAGTGTGGAGACTATAAAGAGGGATTGTTAATGGGAAAGAGATTGTCAGGCTGTGTCTAAGGGCCAGCACAGCCTCTACTCTTTGCCTCCTACTGACTTTCAGGTCCTGCAGTGCCACAGCCATGGGAGTACATGGCCCTATGACTTGACCTCTGCATCTTGATCCCTTCCCACCAGCTGATGTCCCAGACAATCTGCTTCCCCAGGTAGGAGCCTGGTGCCAGAGGCTATGGCTGACCCCCACACTCTCTGCCCTACACAGGCTGAGGCATCAGGCCCTGTCTGCTGAGCCCTCCTGACCTAGAGCCCCTGAAATCTCTGGCCCCCAGCGCAGGGACATGCCATCTCCCCAGCATCCCATCAATTTTTGTTGGAAATCTTGACTTTGTCTTTGAAGCTTCAAGAGTAGTGCTCTTAATACTCAGATGGAATTCAAATGCACTTTTTTTAATTCAAGAAGATAAGAAGTAGCTCAGTGAAAAGCAAAAATATTAATTTCCTAATAAGTTCCTTAGTATAAATACACTGGAAGTAGAAATTGAAGAAATAAGATCCATGCAGCTCATTTGTTCCAGTTTTGATATCTTATCCATTATTTAAGGATGAGTACACTTACTGAGAAATCAATATATATGAACATATCCATCCTCCAGCCCAATGAATAGGGTCTAACACAACATAAACAGTGTTGTCTGGGCTAATGTACCAGATAATCTGAGTCAGCCACAGAAAATCTGAGCTATTTTTAGGCTCTTACATGTGGTAGAAGAATTTGGTTTAGTCCCAAGCTGAATGGACCTTATACTCTTGTTCACTAATAAGCAAGTACATCTCTTTAGTGCTGATCAGCAACTCCTCTCAAGGAGCTTAAAAACCGAAAAGTAATTTCAGTTTGCAGACAGCAATTTTGTGTATTTCTATCACATATACTATTGATTTTTTAGTCTTGGATATTCATTATTGACACTCAACATCCACACTTACTAGTTTTGGCACCCAGTGACCTCCAGCTGAGGGCTGGAGATAAAATAGTGTAAATGTGCCTATTGAGCAAAAGACAAAATTTTCTCAACTCGAAGACTGCATTTCATATTAAATTCCTAATCAGATATTTATCTTGATGAGTAAATAAAATGCTGATCATGAAAATTGTCAGGAAAGTAAATTGTTAGGAATTGTCAAAAATGCTGTGCAACCGAGGAAATATGATTTTTGCTACAACCAGCAAAAGAGCAGAAATTATGTGGTATTGCAGGGTGTAACCTGCTTTTCTCTACTAAATTTCTAAAGGTATTCACAGTTTTTCTTCTGTATATTGCTAAAAATTATGCCTTTTTGGTAAATGTGACCAGCTTGAAATTTTTTCTGTCTTTTTCAAGATCTCTAAACTGGATGCTGCTCTGTCGACTAAGCAGATCAATACATTAATTGTCCTCAAAGTTCACTTTGTGTGATGATTGTATTAATCACTATACAAAAACACTTCTATTTAAATAATTCTCGTATCGATGATGTTTGGTATGCATCTCTTAATTCAAAAACTCCAGGTTAAAGGGAGGAAAACAGATTACCTCTACTCTCAGCAACACCTACCCTACAATCAGCCAGTTCTAAGGAAAACCTTTCAACTTGTATGGTAAAGTCATAGAATCATAAAATATGCTGAGTTGGAAGGGACCCATCAGAATCATGGAGTCCACCTGGACCTGTGCAGGGCGCCTCAATCACACTAAATGCTTCTTGAACTCTGTCAGGCTTGGTGCTGTCACTACTGCCCTGGAGGGACTGTTTCAATGCTCAGCTATCCTTTGGGATAGAACACTTTTCTGATATCCAACATAAACCTCCCCTGACTCAGCTTTAGGCCATTTCCTCGAGTCCTGCCGCCGGGCACCAGAGTGAAGAAATCGATGTCTTCCCCTCCTCTTCCCCTCATTAGGAAGGTAAAGACGGCAATTAGGTCTGACCTCAGACACCTCAGGCTGAGGAAACCAGGTGACCTCAGCCAATCCTCATAAGGATTCCCCTCCAGACCCTTCACCATCATCATGGCCTCCTTTGGACACTCTTTAATAGCTCCATCTCTTTTTTATAATGTGGCTAAAAACTGCACACAGGAGTCAATGTGAGGCTGCCCCAGCCCAGAGTAGAATGGGCAATCCTCTCCTTGCCCAGCTGGCCATGATGTGTCTGATGCCCCCCAGGACAGGGCTGGCCCTCCTGGCTGCCAGGGCACTGCTGGCTCGTGTTCAGCTTTTCACTGACCAGGATCCCCAGGTCCCTTTCTCCAGCTGCTCTCCACCCTCTTGTTCCCTTCTCTGTACACATATCCCCACCCCAACTGCAGAATTTGGTTCTTGCCCTCATTAAACCTCATATGGTTGCTGATTGCCCACTCTGTAATTTGTCAGGGTGTCTCTGCAGGCCCTCCCTGGTCTGACAGCTTCTCACAATTTAGTGTTGCCAGCAAACTTACTTAGTATTCCTTAGAGATTGGGTTTATGTACCCAAAATCTAATATCTCTGCTTCAGGGAAAAAACATATCTGCTTGTTCATATAGACTGTTAGGTCAGGAGCAGGTAACTGAGAAAATCCTAGTCTCTTCTCCAAGAGTTAATTAAAATATATATACATATATCTATATACGTATATAGATATAAAACATATATACAAACAGTTATAAAAAATAATCCCTTAGTGCCTAAAGTCCTGTGCAAGTGGCTTTATTATTAAGAGGTTCTAGGATTTATGTTTTAAACCCCTTAAACTTTATTTAAAATTCTTTCTCCACATTTTGAAAAGTGGTGGTATTGACTCCTGAGAGCCAGAGTAGCTATAGCTGATTTTGATCCAACACAGGAATGCTCCTCTAATCCTCAGTTATTTGGCACACCACCACAAAGGGACTGTCATTGCTCCACCCTTCCCAGATTTCTCTTTTAGGCTTCATGTTACTTACTAAGGAAATGATAGTGAATTTTATGTTGTGGTACTTAATTCCTTCCAGGCACTGATTAAGGAATATTAGGTGTTTAACTCAGAGATATAAATCAAAACCAACTTCAAAGTCTGGGTTTAGATTTGTTCAATGCCTCTTGAAATTGCCTTTCTTGTTGGGAAGATTCATGAAGGTGACATATTCTCAGCAGCTCTAGTCTTGTGAAGGAACACTGGAAGCTGTTAAAAATAAGCATACTTTTAGAAATATTGGATGCAGTATTTTTTTCAGATTTCTTTGTCTCCAGGTTGGGGATGGGGAGGAACAGGTCCTTTTGAACTGAAACTATATTTAAGAGAAAGCAAACAAAAAAAACCCCACCCAAGCATGTGGAAATTCTGCTTGTAAGCTAGATTTTGCTCAGGACTTGTTGACTAAATTCTGGTGTCTAGTACCTGGTTAATAATCCTCTGAACTACTTAACCCTGTTTAATGTGTGGACTACTGTTCCAGTTTAAAAAAAGAAACCAAAACAACAAAACCCTGAAGTGTCCACAAACAGAAGAAAATAGAAAAGTACTGGTAAAAACTGTAGTTTAGATCAGCACCAAAATTTGTTACAATTCCAGGTGGTCTCAAGGGTCTTAGCAAATAATTTGTTCTTAACTGGAAGGAACATTCCTCTTAGGCAGAGAATTTTTTTGTTTGTTTGTTTTGTTTTTTTGTGTGTGGAGAAAACTACAAGAGGGTCTGGCCTGGTGGAAGGCATTAATATTTTTCCTTCAGGGAAAACATAGGCATTCACAAGGGAAAAAATGGAAGAATGGTGTCTGCATGAAGAGAAAGTTAAAATTTTATATATATCTTATAGATATACACATATATATCTTGGATAAAACTATGTCTGGTAGCTTTAAATTAGACCCTGGCTTCCCTTAAGTCCATTGCACACTTCAGTGGATTTCCTTGGGGGCAAGTTTTCTATTTAAATTTTCTTCACCAAAATTTATGCAGTCAGACCATGTAAAACAACTGATGAGTAGGATATTTAAGGAGTGACGGGAGCATAATTTGAAAGAGAAATACCTCTCAAAATTAGCCCTCTTTTTTCTAAGTAAACATGAAATTCTTCATTAATACCATGCCATTTATAATTTATACTCATGTATCCAAAAATTATTAATTTTACCTCTGGATTATTACTGGTCTCTTGGTACTGAACACTACTTTAAACATTTGTAAACCTGAATTTGCTCCTTAACTTTTTTCTTCAATATTTTTTTTATTGCACCACTGCTTCACTGAATGAGCACGTTGAGGACAGGTTGGTAGTGTTAGCACAGTGCATAAACCCAGCTAGAACAACTAATTTTCTAAGAGAATACAAAACTCTGGAAGCCCCTAAGGTCTCCACACTTTTTACTGAATGTGCAGGGTTTCAAAGAGGGCAGGAGGGCATGAAAGAAAGAAAGTGATAGAAATGTATCAACATCATCAGAAATTTATTATTATCAGAAAGCAACATAAAAAAGTAGAGCATCAATAACACCAATACTCCTCCTCGGATTGTCCTTCAGTTAATGGATCTCATGAAAGAATCACTGCATTCTGTCTCCAGGTACCTGCTGGACTTTACCTTTCCTCTTCTTGACTTCTTGACTCTACTCTATTATTCAAAAGAGTATTAGACATCCAGAGCAAACATCTGAAAGATCTAAAAGTGGTTTTCTGATTTGTAGTTGACTAATAATGAAGTTTACTCTAAGTACAATTTGTATCCAAACGCACTTATTTCATAAAGTACTGAAGATTGAAGTGCATGGTAACTGTACTAATTATTGTTATAATAATACAGTATTTCCTGATTCTGCTCTTTGAAACTGTTTAAGGGACAAAATAATTTGTGTTTCTCAGGAAAATGTTGGTTACTATAAGTATTTTATAATTCATTTTCATCTTGGGTGAAAAGAAGCATATAGATTTATTTCTAATGAGTACAAAATAATATCTCAATGCTAGCAGACTAAATATTACTTTAATCACCAATCCCATTAAACAATATTATTAGTAAAAGGAAAGGATAGCTTATTAGAGTTAAGACAGATTTTTTAACATCTAAGGAGCATCTTGATAACCACCCTGCTGTTATAACACACACACCTGCTCTGCTCCTTATCCCAGATAAGGTGTGTGCTTGAGAGGAGGGAAGATCTGCGTCCTCAAAAGTCACCTGGAACAGTTCTTCCTCCATCCTCTAAATTCCAGCGTCAGAGGAATCTGCATAGTTCCCCAGACGTTTCTCCGAGCTGAAATTAGGGAATATGCCTTTCGGTGCTGTCGTTCGTGGGAAGGAGGAGCGGCCGGCTCACTAGATGGTGCTAGGCACAGGCGGGCAGCGCGGCCCCTGTCCGGCGGGATGCACCGCAGCATCCCTGCACGGCGGCAGCCAGCATCGAAACGGTGGGGAAAGACTCGCGTGAAAAAGAACCGGTGGTGTGCACTTGTCAGATCATCCCTGCATTTTAAAGCAGTTTTTTTTCTGTCTGATAATAAATAACTTGTTGGGGTTACAACAGTACTCCCCTTTTTTATCTTGAATTTAACACTGCCTTTTGCTATTCCATTTTTCTTCACTTAATTATTTCATTACTGTTTATTTTCAGATCCTCTTTGAGTGACAAACCTATCATCTTGTCAACAGGTTGTTTTCCTCAGTTTTGGTTCCTGTGTGTAGTTTTGTCCCTGCCAGCTTTCCTCTTCACCCTGCCAGCTTTCCCTGGGGCCATGTCTTCTGTGTCTCACTTCCAGCCCTTCAACACCTGAAACTGCTCTCCCTTCACCCCCTCCCTTCACTGCAAGCCTGATTTATGCTGAGCTGCATCCTGTCCCAGGTCAGAGACGGTGAAGTGTTTCACACCCGTGCTGCCATGGCCCATCAGAGGGTCCCGTGCTGCCAGGACCATCAGAGGGTCCCTGTCCTGCCTGGGCCATCCATGGTCCCTCAGGTGTGTGTCTGTCCCTGAAGCTGCCACTTTCCAGATTGCCCCGAGCCTGTTTGAGAGACACCTGGAACCACCCTGCAGCCACACCAGCCCTATCTTGTGGCTGCTGTCTGGTGCAACCAGCAGCACCAGAGTCCTATCCACCCCCAGCACCCCCACAGTGCCTCAGCCCCACCTCAGCCACTCTTTTCTGGCTGAGCTTTCAGATGCAGACAACACACATTCAAACAGCATGTCTACAAGCAGCTCCTTAAAGAAATGCTATGGTGTCAGTCAGCCCCAGCACCTCACATTAATCTGATGTCAGATTATGTTATTTGTCTATGGTGCAAATCAGAGAGAAAATGCTGGGGTTTATTTTACAAAACACACAATGCCACATGAGTTTTTAAGCAGAAGTATATTTTTGCCTCTTAACTGATGACAACAGTGCTACAGGTACTTGCTGCTGGATAGCAGTTAAATATTGTAATGTTAGTAGTTATTATTCTGTACTTCAACAGGTCTTTAACTCCCTGGTTTGTAGGACAGGATTGACAGCAGCCCCATGTTGAAGGTCACCTGGTGGGGTCAGGCAGGTGAGCACAGATGGGTACACAGAATCAGATTTGTAACTTTTAACTTCATGGTTTTTTCCAAGCATGGCTCCCATGATGACTTTCTCCTAAGTTTGAATAAATTAAAAAAAAAAAAAAATGGGAAGCCTGATTTAAAAACAGGGCCCTGATCTGCATAGAATTTTCCTTTAGTGGCAGACTTAGAAGGCCTCAGGAAATATTATTCAGATGCATGACTTCTTCTAACGGATGACAAAGCCTTTGATGTCACTTATTACTTGGAACTAATTCTGAGATTGTAAGTATGTGTTTAAATATGCACGATGCATTCTACCCCACGCAGCTAAAGAAAATAAATGCCACCATACTCCTAAGGTTTTTTTAGATCTTGTATCCATGTCTTCCTTCTAATTTGCATATTTATTTCTTAGTAGTTGCACTGGTATAATGCATCAGTCTCTCAACAGGGTGTGTGGGTACATTCCTACCAAAGCGACACTAAAGCTACAAACGACCTATTCCTATACTCTCACTGTCTGAAATTTCTCCTATTTTATAAAACATATCACAGGAGTAAAAATAAAATGAAACTAAAAAGAAAAAAAAAAAAAAAAAGACACAGGCAGGCAATACCATTCATTTTTTATTTGTTTGAAATAGAAGGTAGATTTAGGCAGGTAGAATATATGCACTACATAGGAAAATCTTGCCAATTTCAGCAGTTTAGTCTTCTTAATGGCTTCCAGTTAAAAATGAAACTATCAAAAACTAAAAGTATATACAAAAAGTCTTGATAGAAAAAAAAATTAAAAAAGAAAGAACACTTACATTTTGAAATGTTTTTACTCAGCTAAGTGAACCTGACTGTCATGGAAAATGTCCCATTTTTGGGGCTGATAAACTGTCCATTTACGTTTCAGCATTAAACAAATTGGCTTTGAGTAAATTTGCTTTGAGAAAGAATGGTGATAAGAAATTTCTCTGAGTTTGTGCTCAAAAATCTACAGTAGACCTCCTATAATCAGACTGAGATTTGGGCAGTCAAATGATTTCTTCGGTGGTGTCAGAGAAACAAATCATATCAGAAATCCTGTCATAAAGGAGATGTAAAATCTGAGATACTGATTGGAATGAAAGGCTGCTAATGCTGTAGGGCACAGCTATCCCTGGAATTAATTGCTCTCATTTCCTATTAAACAGTAATTAACCAACCTGAGGCAGCATTGGTTGGAGTTGATTCTGGTAAAAAATGGAGTTCCCTTACATGGTCTGCTTGTCAGAAATAGTCAGAAATAGACTTTTATCAGATTTTTCCAATTATTCAATATGAGTTTAGGTAAAAAAATATGTAAATTGGGACTTAACATATAAATAAATCTCTAGGTTAGCTGATTAAAATAATTGAATCAGAGCAAGGATACTTTTGCTGGTATTTGTTAATAGAAATAAATTATCGGCTGAACTGATTAGGATACTGGTTTAGATCAATATCTAGTTTTTAAAAATAATGATTAGTTACAGAAACTGAATAATATGACCATAACATTATTGATCATCATGATAGTTGGTGTTTCATGTTTGACTTGTATATCAATGAAGCCACTTTGGATTTCTAGCTGCTGCATAGCCATGCCACATGGTTATTTTTGCCTCCTGATATGCCAGAGTAATGTAATTTCTTGCATTGGGTAAATTAAGAAGCAACAATCTGATATCAAGATGAGTTTTTAGCCTTTATCTTGTGACAGAAGGAACTGGATTATTGGTTTATACAACCTAGGAGATCTTTACATTCCACAGTTTAAAAAAGTGTAAATTCTGATGATGTATGTGGGGTTTTTAATGACGTTTCCCCAATTTAGGAGCTGTAGGTTTCAATTTGGTGTTAAATTAAAGCAGCTAACTCTATGTGAAGTTTTTATTTGAAATAAGACCAGCAAAAAAATCCACTCCCATACAAGTGGAGCAAATATCTTCATCTAGAGAGATATCAGGAATTAATAAATATAATCTGTAGAATATAAGAAGAATGCTCAACAAAAAAGTCCTGTCAGCCACATAAAGATGAAGTAAACTTCTTAAAAGCATGTTAATTTTGAATTTTCAATGGGAAGTGGTAAAAATAAAATACCTAGGTGAATAAATAAAAATAAAATAAGAACTATAACTTTTATATAGGAAGACATTAAAGAGAATATAAAATACTTGGGTCAGCTGTCCCCAGAATGAATTAATTCAGTGCTCAAAGATATATATGATAGGGTAACAGTAAGAACAATAAAGTAGTAGTTCTTTGAGGCACATATGAAAACAGCAAGAGGCAACACACATGCTGTGGCAGGCATGTGGACCAGAAAATTATGAAGCTGAATTCTTTTTAATGAGTGGTCAGAAATTGGAACAGTTCCTCTACAAAAATTTCATAATTTTCATCCATGAAGGTACACTAAACTCTACCAAAGTCCTCAGCAATCTCTGATTTTGAACTTAGCTGTGCTTTGACTTGGACATGATGTAGATGATCTCTAAAGGTTTATTCCAACTTAAATTATTCTGTAATTCTGTGATCTTTCTTAAATAAGGTAATTGGTTTTCTATACATATTAAATATGATAGATTTAATTTTGCTAAAGGGAGTGACATCAGACGTTCTGTAAATGTGGTATTTGAACTATAATTTGGTTTATGCATGTGAAATTCCAAGGCAAAGTAGAAAAGAAGTGTCTGTGCATCTTTCCTGGGCTCATAGTAATGAGTGGCCTCATTCAGCTGGGAAAGGTTTAGGGAGTATTTTTTCGAGCAAAACTGAGATGGCATCATCTTTTCATTACCAGCACTTTTTCCTTCTCTAAGAAAGGCTTAATATGCATCAAGATCTGCAGTTTCTAGCTTGATCTTTATTTTGTAGATTTTAGAGATATCACATACATTTTAGTATTTTTCTTGGATAGTTTTGTTTGTTTTGCTGTCAGATTTATTGGCTCCTTCACAACTTGTATTATTTTAAGTTTTAATGATGATGCAGATTCCAACAGCTTGTGCTGTTTGTTAATTTGTTTTCTTCTTCATTTGTTTGTTCATGAAGCTGGAACCTCCTTATGTTTCATCTGTATGGCTGTCTCAGTCTGATATCATCTCCACAGCATCAGATTTACAAGTACAGTTTTTTAGCCACCAATATCTTGTATGTTTGATCGCCACAAACAGTTTGGCTCTGATGAATCCTTGTCATAGTACACTTAATTAGATGCTTTTATGCTTTTTAAATATGATTTTATAACAAGCCACTTTTACCATTTACTTATATGTAATCAGGTAACTTGCTTCTAAGTTTTTAATCAAACAATATTTCAGCAATTTCTTTGTCAGTTTTCAGACTGCTGATCCTTTATGTAGTAGTACCAAGCAGACATCTGACTTTTCAGGTTTTTTGAAATGTCATTTCATACAAAACCGTAGAGGGTGAATGCCAGAAATCAAAAGCAACATGGTTACAATCATAGTCTTTTGAGAAGGACTTAAATTCATAATAATCAACCTGTAAATCATTGCTGCTGCAGTGGGTACATCACATCTCAGAACTGTAGGTGCATATCAGGATTACACATTTAGCAATTACATTTTTTAATGCTACTATTTATGGAGAGCACATAAACAGCGTTGAAAAATAGATACATATTATGCCATTATTTCCAGTATTTTTATGAGTTTTATTTTCAAACATATGTCAACAGCAAAGTGGTGAGCTTTACCTTTTTCCTGCTTCTTCAACTACTTTACGAGCAGTGCCTCTCTTTTTAACAATATTATATGCTGATGATTTGCTTCAACATTTGTGGACCAGAAAGATTATTCCTTTTTACAGGGCACACTTGCTGAAGGATACACAGCTCAAAGTTGGATGTCATCTGGCAACCTTTGAGCCAGTAACCCAGAGCCCTTTAGAACTGGCTAAGAAAAAACAAACATCTGGGCATGATTCATCTAACCTATTTTAGACAGCTACTTCAGGAGATGAGATGAATCACGTTCCTGAGAACATTTGTGCTCTCCACTGAATATAGAGAGAGGTTAAACAACTAACCCATGGGGAGATCATTAGATTACTGAGTTTAGTCTGATGAATCCCAACCTTAGCCCCTGATTTTAGACCTGAAAATAGAAGGCTTATTGTTGTTGTCATTTTTGTCGATATTATTATCATCATCATTGTCATCATCATCATTGTTATCATCATCATCATTATTATCAGTGTTTTTACTGAATTTATATTTAAGGCAAGGGATTAATTAAGATACAAGATGCTCAGAATTGCCATCTCAATGATATATTCATATATTTACCTGCCTAGAAAAACTAAAATGAGGTATTCTGAAATTGTTTTGTTGTTTAGCAAAATCAAATACCTCACAGTATGATGAAGTCACAATGTTCTAGCACCCATCCTACGTGCACATTTTTATATGTTTCATTCAGGGATTTTTGATGTAACTTGGAAGGAGAATTTGGAGGTGACTCAGCTTTTGTGAATTTTCAGTGTAATTTCTAAGCTGACTGTGTAAATTTCAGTAAGTTTGTTTTTGTTGTAGTATATGTTTGAAACACTATCTACATAAAATCAACAGTAGGGGACTTCTGAAGACAATTTGCAACACTGAATTTTCTATTAAATATACTATAATAAATGTTAATTTTATCTCTATCTTTTAAAATAATTTATTATTGACCCCTCTTTGAAAGAAAAAATTACAAGTAATGTTATTTCATAATTTTTAATTGCATTGAAATAGAAATATATTAATTTTCTGCATTAAACATAACCGTAAGTATCCTCTTTCTTCTCAGAAATTACTCTTTTCAGGGAATGAAGGATTCTCCTAAGAACATTTTTAGTCATGAGTATTACCTCAAGGTTTCTTTGTATGGATATAAAGTCTTATACAAACAATACAGTACTCAATATTTATGAAAGATAATGTTTATAGCTAATAGTTAATATAGTTAATAAATATATAATATAGTTCATAAATCTTTGGAATCTTCTTTCAGATCATATAAAAATTGTTTTCCAGTTCAAATGAAGCACTAAAGGAGTATGGAAGTACATTTTATTAATTTAAAAATGAAGTTATGTGGAGAGAATAAATATTGTCTGGAAATTATACTGCAACTCTAGGTAGCTAAGCATTACTTTAGGTTGTGAGGAGCAGTGTGGAACTACAGGATTTTGTTCTCTAAGATTGCCCTACTTAAATCTCCATTTTCTTTTGTTTGCTTCAGAAAAGGGTACTTGTCATAGTAAGGTAAAAGTAAAACAAAGCAAAATTAAGACTCCTTTCTGTGAAGAAATAGGTAAGAACTTCTATTAATTTCATAGAAGCCTTTGTTTAGCCACCAGAGTAGGAGACATTTTCAATTCAGCTCAGGTTGATAGTGATTTGAGAGGCAGCTTAACATAAAGGTCAAAGATATTTCATAAGGCATTTGAGAATTTCTATCTTTCATTTAATTATTATTGAAACATTTATATTTTAAATATAAGAACGATTAAGCAATTCAGGATCACTATCACAGGTCATTTTTATCATTAGTTAAAAAAATTTGTCCTCTAAAACATTTGTTGTATATCAAGTAGATGCCTCTGCATTCAGTTTAGAAATGAAATTTGTTTTATTGGTTTGGGAGGCACAAAAAATCAAATCATACTGATCCTTCAATTTTTTAAATATATTTATCTGCTTCTAATGAATAGAATAACTAAGAATAGTTAAACAAAAAAAATAGTGTAGTTTAACAGAAATAGTCATAAAAAGGCTGAGAGGTGTCTTCTATAAGTGAAAAATCAGACTTGGGGTCAAGTGTAGTGAGGCACTTTGTAAATTCCCTCTGTATCAAAATTACTTGGGTAGTTTATGCTTTGACAATAAAAATATTAAATAAAACTGTAAAAGGCCACCTAGAATTTCCTCCTACCTCTAAGGTGATATATATGTATTCTTTTACTTTTAGTCTCTTTTGTTTTAATGGATTTAGGTGCTGACAGCATTAGTATTTGAATTGTAGGTGCCTCAAACCTACTTGGCAACATGTTTCAGATCTGCCATTCTTTTATTTATATAGCTGAACACTTTTTCAATATGAGAAAAATTCTCTTTGACAAACATTTGAACAAAAATATGACTGTATACAATCTTCAGTGAAATACAAGTAGCCTAGGTCCATGTACAGTGCTATATTTCTTAGATTTACCTGTTTATTTTGGGGAAAATCTAGGCTTTATCACATAGTGCTCCCATAAACTATGTGGCTTCTTTCTCAAAGGAGAAGAAAACAAAGTCTGAAATTTCACAGGAACCAGAGCTACAGAAAATGTGGTGCTGCTTCATGAAAATGTTATGAAATGGCTTCTGGTGAAGGTAATCATGATGCTAAATTTGATGTTAGACATTTCACTTAGTACTCTCTTGCAGTCTTCAAGAAGAAGATAAGAGAGAGTGGAGGAAAAGTGTGTTACATAAAAGTTGTGTGTTGAGAGAACATTCTCATCTAGTGTTCTGATTCTGTGAACACAGACATCGTGCTTTGGTTTTTCTTTAGAGGGAATTTCACTGTTTTCCTATTTAGGAACATGTTTTCCAGGGTAGTAAAACAAGCAGAAGCATTTAGGCTGTGTGTTAGTCTTTGTCACAAACCTTCAGTTTTATGAGAAGATCTGACAGCAAATGGGCCCTGTAAATTAATCTGAGGTGTATTCTTTACTTCTTTTCAGCCATCTCTCTGAACCTAAGGCAAAGGTTTGAACTAAAAGCCATAAGACATAACAATAACATTTACGTCACAAGCTACTTGTTCTTACTGTGACATTAAGTTTATTTAATTATTATACAGGCACTCATTATAGTTTCTCTCAGTATATTTTCTTCATCAATTCAAAGAAATAATATAATATTATGATTCCTTAATTTTTAATGCACCTAAGTATGTTTATATGGGTTATAAAAGCCTTAGGGATAGCAGTAGGCTTTTGATAGGTTATGCTTTTCATGGCTACTTGCCAGCTGATTGGAGTTCTGATTCCAACAATAATGTAAGTTCTTGACTACCATGATCCTGTATTTTTCTCAGTATAGCTACAGACACAGAGGGTGACAGAAGTTGCAGTCTCTCCTGCAGCATTACCAGAAAGCAGTCTTCCTTCCTAAAACACAAAAGGAAGACAAGAGACTGGAGGGTCTTTTATTTTTCTGTGAAAAAAGAATGCTGAGATATTCCCATTCCTTTTCTAGAAGATAGATTTGATTAATAAGGTGCTACTTTTCTTTAATAGTGTAAAAGCCTTTCCAAATATTGACTTGCTCATCCAAATTCAATTCTTTGAATATGCTCAACCTAAAAATTGGCTTACTATGTTAATTTTGTTATCATAAATCAGTATATAAGTGACTGAAATATGTATGATTTAACACCTTTGAAATTGTTCCTGAGGTAAGATGTCCAAAAAGAACTCAGAATCACAGAACTGGTCTGTACTTTACTCAGAAATGCTCGTGACAACTTTGCCTGCCATACTGTATCATCTTTTGTCTTCCCTTCATTAAAACATTTTTTCTCTCCTGGAGAAATTACTGCAAAACACAATTATTTACTTAGGATCTTCCTGGGTGGCTAGATTTAGCACAGAAAAACCCTCATAAGATAGCGTTTCACAGTTAGGGTATTCAACTAACTTCCAGTGACATTCTCTTTCTTTTATTTTTAAACAGTCTGTGTTTCTTCCACTTTTGAGAAAAAAAGAAAAAAAATCAGGAATAAACCATCCACATTAAAAAGTAGAAAATACTCTAGAGGTTGTTCTGGTTTATGTGGCAGTAAAATGTTTGACTTTTCAAGATTGTGTTGTTGCCACATGCAACCTCTGATCCACTATAACCTCAAATCTTGGTCTGCTGCCTGCCTGGTCATTCTTGACTCTGTGTTACTTTAACTGGATGGGTTCAAATAAGTAAACTTCATTATTTACCTACAGAGTTACACAACTATCAAGCTTTTGGGGTTTTTTTAACATTTCAATGTAATAAAGTTAGACTTCAATATTTTTCTGAAGTATATTCATAGTCTCCCCCAGACCAAACTAATCTAAATTATAACAAGAAAACAATAAAAGCTAACAAGTTTTTTTCCATAATCTCAAGACAGGTTCCCATGCAGTATACCTTGATATGCTTTTCATTATTTGCTAATGAATTACATATAACTATTCTGCAGCCATGGATATCTATCTAGTTTTACATTCCACTGTATCATTTTTATTTGCGTTGTTTTTTTCCTACTTGTATGAGCTTTAATGGACTCAAAATAGAACATCTACTTCTGCCCAACTGCAGGCATACTGCTGTTATAGAAAACAATTGCACTGCTCTGATATGTGCCATATTCTACTTGCTCTTATTCCATTATTTCCCAGATCATTAAAATACTTTAGTTATCACTCCAGTGTTTTTCTGGTTAGCAAAAAGAAGATGCAAGAACTAGAATAATAGGAAAGCAGATAAAAATTGGTATGAATTGAAGAGGATTTACTGAATAACCTTAAAGAGAAATTTAAAGGTGTGCTCAAGAACTAAGATTTTTCATCTGCCTACATTTTCTAAGTAGGCAAGTTGAAGCTGAGATATTTGCATGTGAAAAAGATTTTCCTCAGAGACTTGTTAGTGCCAAAAAAGGAGGTTTGATTCTGGTTTCATTTATACCAGTACTTCAGTGACATAATCAGAGAAAAGCATATAAAAATGGAGTCTATGCTGTCCTTATCAAGCACCACCAAATTCCCTTTTGTCTTGTACATCTGCAAGTATGCTTCTATTGAAATGTTATTGTATGTTACTCTATGTTACTGTAAAGTAACATAAAGAAGGTCTCTGTTTTCTAAAAATTATTTATTATTATTTTTTATTTTTAATTGGTGATCTCGTGGATTTACATTTTGAATGGATTTTATATTTTTCATAAATAATTTACATTTTTAATAAGTATATATTCTTCTTTGCAGGTACAGACGATGGTACTTAGATTGTTTTGGAAAAAGGGTGAAAGATCTTGTGGGGGTGGAGAAGCTGTAGACAAAATGTTGCTCTGTCATTAATTGTGATAATCACATCTTCCCAAATGCTCACGATGCTTCTGGCTTGTGAAAATTCAGCTGAGAATTTAACTCCCCTGTTGAAGCAGGGTAGCTGTTAATAATGAGATTATTCTCCCTGTTCTTTGGCTATGCTAAACCCAAACAATGTATTCAACTTTGATTCTAAGCCATTCTTGTCAAAACAATGAAGTTTGGAAATTAACAAACGGGTGAAAATATCTTGCTACAGTAATTCCTTCAGGCTTCTCTTGCCTGCCTCAAACTTCATCCTATCTGAAAAACGATGTATCATCACCTTGGCATAGATTTTAGATGCTATGTTCCCAAAAATGAATGTAGCATTTGCATTCATTTTGCCTGTTGCTCTTGGTTTGCTTTTTAAAAAAATTTAAACCTTTTTATTTACTTCTGAAAGCTCCATTTCTTTCTCTCCATCATAAGCAGTAATGAATGTATTCACATCATTTTTTCCATAAACAAAGAAGTGTGTATCAACATTATCAGTGCATAAATGGTTCAAAGGTGCTGAAATTCATGCCAGATGCTTCAGTGACTCAGTACCAAATGGTGAAATGTCTGAAAAGCTTAACAAGATATTCATTTTTCTGCTGGAAATGTCTTTTTACAAAGGCCTTTTTCTGTTAAGAGACATCATTGATCACAGTTCCTCAATATGCAGAATCAATGAGCTGAACAGTCTGCTTACAAAACAGAGCAATTTTCTTCTGCTGCTTGTATTAAACCATGACTTTATAACTGTCAATTTTTGAAAGAAATTTAAATAAAATATCTCTCAGAAAAAGTTTCTTAAGAAAATGGTGTTAATACATTGTTGCCATTTTTTTCAGCTATAAAGTGTTAGTTTAGACTCTATGATTTTTTTTTTATTCCTTACAGATTGATTAAAAACAAAATCAGTTGTTTGGAAAGAAAAGGACTTGAAAGTTGTTAAATAATACATCAAGAGACATTTAGGCATCATTCAGACAGATTGGCAGTTTGGTCAGTGCCTCAGCCTCTTACCTGCATCTTCTGACTCATTTTTATTTCAGTCAACATTTAACTTTTCAAAGACTTCATAACATCATCTGTATAACAAAGATAATACTCATCAGGCTGGACTGAAAAGCATTAAAAGCTACTTAAATGCTTGTTCTAAATAATTGTCAAACGAATGGATGTGTTTCCATTAATATGAGCCAAAGATCAAAATACAAATGCTTTAAGAGAAACAGTACAAACATTGGAAAGGAAGGGAAGAGGTTAAAAAAAAAGTGTCAGAAATTAATCATTCTCAAGAAAATTGGAAGTAGTTTGAGACATATGTTTGGTTTTATTTTGCACCAATTAAAACTTTAATCTCAACCTAGCCATGGAATATGTCAAGGTGCATTGTCACAGCTACAGTCAAAGTAAAATCTGTGGAATTTAGAAGTCAGTTTGAAAGTAAATCAAGAGAAACTGATTTTAAAATTAGTGGCACTCATACTGCATATCTATGTAGCTATACATTAGGTAGTTTCTCACATTGCCCTCCTGACTTCCAGCATCTGTAGGGGAAATCCAGCTTCTCTGAAAATTGTATTGTTTTTTAAAGACCAAAATCTGTTTAATTTTTCACTCCATTTAGGTGCCCGAGAAAAATATATTTGACTTTTCCAAAAACACTTACTGCAGAGCTGAGCTTTCAAAAGGAGGTCCAGAAAGTTCAAAGAATCTCAGATAGAAGCATAAATCAATATATTTAGTATAATTTAACTAAACTACTGCCACCAATTTATGTTCAGATTTCCTTTGTCAGTGCCTTGACAAGAAACAGCAAAAAAACTCATTGCCAAAGAACTGTCCAAAGAGAATGAGATGGCAAAAAATTCTCCTTCTCCAAAAAAATTCTCAAAAAATTCAGTTTACTCATGTCCTTCACCATCTTCATACAGTACAATGTGTTCATATTACAAAAATGTAAATGACAAAGAAAAAAAAAACATTTTCACAATTGATTTACAGTGAACTTTAAATCTAAATGTCAGTTTATATTTTGAAGGCTTTCCATCCTAAGAAAGAAACTTCTTGAAAGTCCAGAGGATTTTGTAGAGCAAAAAACTGGGTTTAAAATCTGAGATCTGATTCAAGAGCTGAACAGAAGTTCTTAAATTAAATATGGGTTTATTTTTGCTGCTAGTAATTGTTCATATTTTCTCTTCAATTTCTATAATAGAAAGAAGGGATCCTGAGTCCAGAGAGTAAAAAACGACTTGGGTTTTAAGTAGCATTATTTAGAAGGGAGAAAAAGGAATTGGGGTGGTTGTAGATCTTAAACACTCATCTCAAGTCAGTATTTGCCCGCAAATTTTATTTTTGCTATCCCATTATGATGCATTTGTGTTGGATGTTGATGTGTTTGATTATTGGAGGGGGTTTGTGTGTGTGTGTGTGTGTTTGTGTAGTGTTTCTGTGTTTTTTTTTTTTTTGGGGGGGGGGGGGGGGGGGGGGGGGGGAGGGTTTTTTTTTTTTTGGGTATTTTTTTAGTTTTTTTGGGTTTTTCCCCCCCCCCCCCCTTTCAGGATCATTTCTAATTCTACCCTTTTTATCCATCTCTGCATTTTTAAACCTTATTTCCAATCTCCGTCACCACTTATACTTATTGCTACTCTCAGCCCAAAGGTAGTTTACATTTCTGCACTAAGAATTATTAGCAGAAAATTAACAGCCAATACTTCTTGAAGAAGAAGATATGTCCCTGAGGGCTGAGACATCTTTTGATTTGTTCACTTGTGCGTTAACTCCAGAAGTAGTAGTTTAGAGTCCTGTGCAAACGCACACTCACCATGAGCAAAGCTTAGACTGAGGCCCCAGAGCTTTCCTTGTTACAGACACTTTTTGCAGCAGTTCCCAAGCCCTGCTTTGCAGAGATAGGGTGCTGGATGGCTGGAAGAAGGACTGACACATGGCATTGCTTCCTGAGCTTCCCTGCTACACAAACGACAAAATAAGGAAAGCATTATTAAACTCATTGGCAACTTTTTCTTATTTTCTGTTTAAGCTGCTTTCCCAGAATTCACTCCTGTTGAAGTGAATCCAGACATTCTCTGAAAAATGCTCACATACTGAATATAATACAAAATTTCCATATCAGTTTTGTAGAGACATTCCTGGGCTACTAAAGGTCCTGATCATTTTTGGCATCCTGCTTAGCTATTCTTCTTTCCCTTGTCCTGCACACACAGTTCGTCTGTATATCTAGTAACTCACCCTTTACATTTCTTGGAGTCACAGGAATTCTGCTGTTATTAATGTCATATTAATCTTGGACCTGTTTTGAAACTGTTCTTCATCACCATCCTTACAAGGCTTGCATACAGATATTTTTTGCAGTGGATGTATTCAGCAGGGAAGAAGGCAATCTCTTTGCCTCACTATTGCATCTGCAGTTCTCTTTAGCAATTTATTTCTGGATATCATGGGTGAGGAGCCACCTGTGCAGCAATCTTACTACACTGTGCTGGCCAGGTTATTTGTGCATTTAAAAAATGGGCTTCAGTTAATATTCTTGAAAGAAGAGAAGTAAAGCACTACAGTTTGACTTGATCAGAGATATACAAAAGAGCAACATAAATCATTTTATATAAAAACCCAGACATTGCCAACAAACACACACAGATGTGAAGAGGAAAAGAATTTTCCCCTTAAAAAAGCCCCACCAAAACAGACACACACAGACGAGACACTACCAAATAATCTTTATGATGTAAATACATAGATATTCTTTGATTATAATACATTGGTAGGACTGCATATGGTAGTCTTCCATCTAGGTAGTCTATCTGAAACTTGAAATTCAAAAGATATGAAAAAACATGATGAATTTTTTGAACTTCAGAGCTTCTAAGCCCTAAGCTATATTTTTTTTTTTTCTCATTTTGTGTAGGAAAACTCACTGAAGTTGAGACTAGAGATCAAAAGATATGTTCCTTTCCTCTTCAGTCAGGCCAGGATTTTTCTCCGTGTTAGTGAATAAAAAAAAAAAATTTACAGTCTTTATCAACATCTTTTCCTATTTATATTTCTGATGCCTTATGGTAAAAATTCCCTACAGGTATAGTGTGATGGCCAGTGTGTTCTGCCCTGAAACCACTCTAAATAGCCTGGAAAGAGCGAGGGAGCCTGGGGAGTGGAATATCATGCATGACAAGTCCAGCAGCTGCTCATTGCTGTACTGGGCAGAAGCAGGGCTGCTCAGGGAGATCTGTCTCATGCCATCCTTTCTACCATAGAGTCATGTGTCTTGGGTACCAAAACAGTTTGAGAAACATTGCCTGAACTACCTGGATTAATTAATGAGTTCTACTAACATGCATTAAAACATATAGCCATGACTTTTTTTTGTGCAGTCAAGGCTCTCTTCTCCTTTAAAAGAAAGTTCAGTGTGTTATTTTTTCTACTCTTATGGGAAAGTCTGAGCACGCAAGTCTTTCAGATACTATGTAGAAAACTAGATGACTTTCTAGAAAGTCTTCCTGACCTCTTCTTATCCAGAATTGGAAGATTTGGGTCAACAAATCTTGACATCTGCATTCAGGTTCTAGTCCTTAGGGATCTGAAGACTTTTGAATAATTGAGTTCCCATTCTTTGTCTCCTCCAGTAGGAATGCACCAGGAAGAAAACATTTCTTATTGCATACAAATTGGAAAGAAAAGACGACAATTGATCCACAGACTGTCAGTAAAAATAAAAACACCCCATCAGGCCTTTGTCACCCCACAACAAGCTTGAGAATCTGTAGTTCCAAATTTTCTTAGCTTATTTACAAAATTGAGCTAAGGATTGACTGGTATGAACACTTATGTCTTCCTGTGAATACTTACCATTTCAGAAAAGCAGGAGTATTTGATGCAAGTAAAGGGATATTTCCTGAAAATAATATAATTTAAAATATTTCAAGCATAATTTCAATATGTATCATTCTCCAAAAGTGCTGAGTAAGTTCAGAAGGTTTATTATGTATGACTATATGAATAAAGCCAAGTTAGAATTCAAAAACTGATACTAAAACACATTAAAATACCCCAAAGCTGTAATACCTCAATCTAAAACATAAAGAGTTTGCAAAAAACTTCTTAATCCTAATTAGAACTGGTCATAACTAATAAAAGATAATATTTTGTTTTCATCCAGTTTTTTATTAATTTATTTTTCTTGATTCCTGAATCATTTGCCAAACAATTTTAATTGTCCATGCAACTGCTCTTGTTCCAATAGTTCTAAAGTCCAGTAAATTTTTATCACAATTGCCCATAGTTGGGCAGACAAATCAGATGAAGATTTATAGCAATACCAGGATTTTTACTTTGTGTTCTTGTGCTCTGATGTCTGTTTTGTCATACAGATTAAAATTACTGAAAACAAAATCTGAAATCAAGACACTTATGAGTATGGTAGGAAGAAGAGCTGAAAACTGTAAAGCTCATTTATTTTCTTAGTTATGCAAGTCTCATTTTCTGTGAAGGTCTTATATTCTTCTGATGGGCAATTTAGAAAATTCTGAGATCGTTTGTCATCACTAATTGGGTGCATTTAATTTATTTGGTCAGATAAGAAATGTGCATGCAGGAACTGCATACTTTTAAGGCAGTCAAGAGCCAAGACAAAGAAGAGGGAGAACAAAGAGACCTAAATTCCCCCATGCCAGCCTGAGACTTTGGCCTGTCAATTAATCTCTTTGTTTTAATTTGTTTTAAATCAGGAATAATTGTATTTCTGCAATCTGGAAGGATTCTGATTCTAAATTTAGTGGTGCTCATAAAGCCTTTGAGAGGCTTCCCTGGTAGATGTTCTAAATTAGCACTATGTACTTACAAATATCCTCTAATTTTCTTACGGGTTGATAATTCCTGGCAGTATTAACTCAATACTTTCAAGGGAGAAATGACTAATTAATTTTCTAGCATTGTAGACACACAAAAATTAAAAAGCCCTGCTTAGCAAAAATTATTTAATGCTTAAATTTTCAATGCTTTGTATTGACACATTTGTCATATGATGATTATTTAATTTAAGTTTAAAAAGGATTTTTATGAAATGTTGTATGAAATCACATAAGGCATAATATGGAAAATAGGGAAAATTGACTCTACAGTTCATGGAACTATAGGAACCAGGTGACAGATGGTATTTCCTTTTTTCCTTCCCATCATAACTCCCAGATGTTGCTTCTAGGAAAAAAAAAAAACAAAACACCAAAAAAACCCCAAACCAACAAAACCAAACATACAAACCCCCAAATAAACAAACAAAAGACCAACCAAACCAAACTTATAGAAAAAAAAAATCAAACAAAAACAAAATCCAACAAAAACAACCAAAAAAACCACTATAGTTGTAGCCCAAACCTGAACAGTAAAGCAACTTCAGTGTTCTGAAAACCTCCTGCAGCAATGATTGAACAGTTCCTGCCACATGTGGTTTACTGCAAACTCACTTTTCCTCCTTATTTAGACTCTACAAATCAGCTTTGTTTTGTAGCCTTTTCATCTTCTTGCAGCGTCTCATTTCTTTTGCTTTTTTTTCAGCTGACTGGTAGTCTCTCCTAAATAAAATCCCTCACAGCTATCCAGTAATGGATAATTGGTACAAAAAGGAACTACAGATGAGGTTTTTTTATGCCATTCTTAGCTTTCCATGTCTTCTGACTTTTTCCCTCCTTTTTACCTTGAAAATTAACATTATTAGTTGTGGTTTCTATGGTGAGCTCACCAGAGATTGTAAATTTGATAAAATGAAAGGTGGAGTGACTTCTTTTTCAATAATACATGTTTTAAATGTAAATGCTCCTGAAACAATGAGGAGTAGCTGGATAACCATTTAACCTAGCAGGATACGCTGAACAAAGAACAAATTAGGCTTGTAATGGAGAGATTTAGGAAAGATGAACAGAAGTGTCTGCATTTGTGTGGAAGGGCAGCACCTCCTCTGATGAGGTGTAAAAACATGGGAGAAAAAGGGAAAGCACAGATTTGGAACAAAGAGAGGCAGCCCAGACTTCTCATAGGCAGTCTCATCAAAGGAGGTGGGGAGGCCCTCAAACCTTGAAACCTGAAGTTTGTTTCTGAAAGGCATTGCCTGAGGGGAGAATGAACTTTGATAATTATCTTGGCTTCCGCAGCTGATAGTACACTTCAAGAAATCATAAATATAATCTAAACCAAGATGCTGGATACTAGGATTAAATTACAGGGCATATTTTCTTCTATTACATTTTTCTTCTGTAACACCCTGTCCAGCTGGGAAAGGACAATAAAGAAATTGACATAACTTTGCTAAATTAAAAGCTCTTATTTTCATTTTAAGCTTTACTATTATATAAAGCTGATTTAGGTAATAACACACTTTTATATTGTTCTTATTTCTCTTGAAGAAAAATATCTAAATAATTGTATGTTAGCAAATAAGTAGTTGCAGTGTTTAAATTCAAGAAGTTATAAAATCTCAGGTCTCCTGTATGTCTAATTCATCTGTAGAAGTCAGGCTGGTGCCTGACCCCCATAGTGTGTGAAGCCTACTCCTTTATTTATAGTGGTTCTGCCAAGAAACAGACAGTGAAAGGACAACCTATGACTCAAGGAAAGCGTGTTTGCTTTTCAGAGTAGTAAATTACTGGTGACGATTTCAGAAGAGAGCAGCAACGTCCACAGAGACCTCTCCAAGATAGTTGAAAATTACCTCCTGAGTTTATAGCAATTTCCTTTTGCTTGTCAATGATCTGCATATAAACCAGTTTCCTTGGCACTTGCGTACATGGAGGTTATTCTGAACAATCATGTAGCAAAAAAAATGAAATTACCATCACAATTAGCAAGAAAAGGCCATTTGACTTCCACATAGTAGAATTCTGCTTATTTATTTTTAAAATGTCAACCGTGCCTTGTTTCCAAATAATGATACTATTCAATAAATAAATCTCCACTGCAGTCTCATTTAATTAATAAAATGAAATCCTTGCAGAGAAGGAACAGAAAAATATCCATCTAAGAATGGGTTTTCCTCTTCCTAGAGAAGACAAAAAAAGTCATATTTGACTCCAGGTGTTTTATTTCCAGAAAGGAGTTCAGAACCACTAATAACTAAGTTATTAAAAAAAAAATAAAAAAATAAAGATGTTAAGAGCATAGTAAGAGACTCTGGCCTTTTTGGTTCTTCATTTTGGGTTTTTTAAACACAGCTTTTGAAGACTCTTTTCAAATATTGGAGTATTGCAGTCTTCCAAGAAGAAGTTTTGCACCTTTTGTCTGAAGCCCACTGAAGGATAATAAAATCTGCCTATAAGTTATCTGTCAGATTGCATGAAAATGGTGTTGTTTCTAAAAAAACCAACTCTTTTTTTTTATAAGACATAAATATAAAAAAAATTCTCTGCAAATTTTTCACAATATTTCAGTAAAGCCTTTAAATACTCTAATACTGTTGTAGAGCAAAAAAAAAGTCAAGTTTTTTTTTTTTTAGTGTTGTCTATTATTATTTGATCTTGATTCTCATGATTTTCAGTATTTCCTTTGAAGATCCATACCTTGGGAGAAATGTGTTGGATCAAATTCTTAGCTTGTTCATGCAAACTAAGGTTTTAAAAAACTACTGTAGGTAAAGAGATTCATAATGCTATTAATTCTTAATATTTTATCTAGTCCTTTGCCCTTCAGATTGTGGAGAAAACCCGAGATCATCATTCTTACACATTTGTATTAGATGGGAAATAAAAATAATCCAATCTGTAAAATGTCTTAAAATTAATGAGTTCATGAATTGTCTTTTTTTTTTTTTTTTTTTAAGAATCTCATGACTTATTGCCAAGATTGTGATTCTTGAGTGTCTGGCTTTGTGTCCTGGGTTGGCTCTAACTGGACAATTCTGTAATACTGACTCCTGTTTAGGCCAATGAAAAGAGTGGATACGCCTTTTGTAAACACACATCTTAATACAAAAAAACCCAGGAACAGTTTTCTTCAATTCTGGTCTTGGTGATTGCAGGCTGGGTCTGGGCTGGTCCCTGCTCAGCCCGCATGGCTGGGTCTGGGCTGGCTCCCGGGGCCCAGATGAGAGATTTCTGTCTCCAGAGAGGTGGTGAGTGGGGTGATGAACCCCTCACTGAGGAGCTGCCAAACCCCTCATGGAGGAGCTGCTGAACCCTTCACTGAGGAGCTGCTGAACTCCTCACTGAGGAGCTGCTGAACCCCTCATGGAGGAGCTGCTGAACCCTTCACTGAGGAGCTGCTGAACCCCTCACTGAGGAGCTGCTGAACCCCTCACTGGGGAGCTGCTGAACCCCTCATGGAGGAGCTGCTGAACCCTTCATGGAGGAGCTGCTGAACCCCTCACTGAGGAGCTGCTGAACCCTTCATGGAGGAGCTGCTGAGTCCCTCACTGAGGAGCTCTCAGGCCCTCATTGAGGAGCTCACCAGGCCCTACCCTGACAGATGGCTGGGGCTCTTTGCCAGTGGGGACAAGCCCTTTCCTAGCAGAGCCTGCTGGACTGTGCCAGACAGAGACTGTGTTAGCACTGGGAGCAGCTTAAGAGAGAGTGGCCCGGGGGCCAGGAGCAGCCATTCCGCAGCCATTGCAGAGTGGGAGCGGCCACGTGGCCGGGATCGGAGGGGCCTGGGCGATCTCACACGGATACCTCAACATGGCTGGCAATGAACTTTGTGTCTTCAGCCACTTTAAACTAGCTTTACTACAGACAGAAGGATAAAATCATTGGCAACAGTTGGGTTTTTTTTCTGTTTTCATCACCCCAGCAGAGTCAGGCTGGCTTGCGCGGTGCTGGCAGGGACCACGTAGCCAGCAAAGAAGCACGGTGAGCCGTGTTCCCGGTGCAGAGCTTGGAGCAGATCAGCTTTTCGGTGTTGCAAGACTTTATAGAACTGTTCAGTTAATGGTAAAGCTTGAGAACAAATGACTTTATGAGTATAATTTCTCTCCTAAATCAAGAAAAGAAAAAAGGCAAACACATAAAGATAATAAAATAGGATTCTGAGGTCAGTAAAAGAAAAGAGAGAAAGAGTTAATTCTAGATAGAAGGGATTGAAGAGATGTTTTAAGCTTGACTCCTGTAAAGCTATGTTAAAGATATATTTGACTTTGGTTTTGAGTCCTTGTGACATGTAGAGATGCACTGGGGGAAGTAGCATTCTAGCACAGTTGTGGGCCAAGGCACCAGTGGTTGAAGCAGATGCATGTTGCTGTGAATCTAGTGAGAAACTTGAGCATAAAGGAATGAGAAACTTTGCCCTGGGGATAGTAGTGGAAGACCTCTAGTCCCAGAGATGGACAGAGAGCACTTTTGCTCTGTGCTAAAACAGCTCATCCTTAAAATAGCACCCCAGTAAATTGAAATGGCCTATGAAAGCAGCTGTGAGAAAAACTACAAGACATAGGAAGGACTTTCACACTGCAAACAGTTTTCCTGTCCTGGAAGGCTGTTCGCAGTAACATTAAAGCCACAAGAAAAACTATTTTCTTGTCAAAATGTCTCCATAGTATGGCAAAAAACATTCTCCCTAAGTGAACTGAAGAAACTATTTCAGAGGTAGTAAACTGACTAAAAGTCCCAAGTTTTTTTATCTCTATGTTGTCAGTAGAAAAGAATATTGTAGAGAGAGAATGAAAAGGTGTTCTAAAGGTTTTATTCTGATTTTTCTTATTATGTGCCTTTTAACTCTGTTAATAAAGTTTTCTTTATATCCTTTCAAGTTTAAGCATGTTTTGTTTTTTCTCCTAATCCTATCTCACAGCAAAAAATAAACATACCACGCTTTGACAGCACAATTAAAAATAGAATGTTCATTCATTTTCTTCAATTTTTTTCTAAAACTTAACTGTCTAAATCTTTCTACCTATACATTCAGGTTCCCATTTAACTATCTGATATCTTTTCAGAAAAAAAATCAACATTTTACTTAGCACAATGCTATAACTTAATTGTTCTATATGTTTTGTTATGATAATGTAAGAGTGTTCAATACTCTTTGAAAAACAGTTCGTTTTATTTTTCTGTGTTGCTTTCATAAAGTTTCATGCTCTTCTTAAAATCTTAATTAAACATCTGCTAAGGCATTTTGTACTTCAGTATCTATCCCATTATTGCTGAAACTATCGAGTGAAGAAGATGGAAACACTTAGGATGTGTTTAAAAGTGAAAAGTATATAAATCTGCTAGGCTGGTAAGCAACAGGAAAGGCTGTTTAGGAGCACAGATAAATATTTGTAGAGGAAAAAATATGTAGTATTAATATCATTTAGAGGATAGGACAGTTTAGACAGACAAAACAGAATTACTTTTTTTAATTCACATTTTATTATCTGATCCAGTAGGCATTCATCTTAATTGTAAATTGTTAAAAAAGGCCCAAGGGGAAATAAACAATCTTACTGCTGAATTGAAGTCACAAAATCAGCTAAGCATAGTGAGGAGTGAGATTCATCTACCTCTACCTCTGCATGTGAAAGGGCTTTCTAATCTCTATAATTTTTCTCTGTTTATTAATACAATATTTGATTTTGAAACTCTTCATTTCAATGCTGGCAGTATAAGTATCTTATTCTTTATTCTAGCAGAGGAAATGGAGTTTGTCCTTTACTCTGATAAGAGAGACATGGTCATACTTTTACCCTTAATTGATCTCATATATAATCTTCCCAACACACAACCCGGGTGTGTTAGTAGAATCAATCATGCAGTTCAACAAGGGGAAGGGCAAAGTTCTGCAGCTGGGGAGAAACAGCCACCTTAGGCACTGGTGCTTGCTGGGGCCAGAGGGGACACAGCTTTGAAGAAAATGGATCTGG
This sequence comes from Certhia americana, assembly GCA_018697195.1. NCBI lineage: Eukaryota > Metazoa > Chordata > Aves > Passeriformes > Certhiidae > Certhia > Certhia americana. Next base: position 7,497,332 of record CM031879.1, read on the forward strand.
GGGTCCTGGTGGACATTAGTTGAACATAAGCCAGCATATACCCTTGCAGAAAAAGTGCCTATTGAAGTGTTGTGCTCAAGCTGAGGGGGGTGTTCCTTCCCCTTGATTCATTGCCAGTGAGATCACAGCTCCTGTGTCCAGTTCTGGGCTCCCCAGTACTACAGACACCGGGACTTATACTGGACAGAATTCAGTGCAGGGTCACAAATATGGTTTGTGAAGAGAATTACTTCTATGGAAAAAGCTGAGTGAGCTGGAATTGCTCAGAACAAAAGGCTCAGGGGGATCTCACTGATGTATAGAAATGCCTGAAGGGAGAGTACAAAGAAAATGGAGTCAGACTCCTTTCCCTGGTGCCCAGGGACAGGACAATAGGCAGTGGGCACAAATAGAGATGCTAAAGCCTCCATCTGAACATCAGTAAACAATTTTTTGCTGTTAAGGGTGTCTAAAGACTGGAACAAGTTGCCTTGGGCTGTGAAGTTTACTGCCCTGGAGATGTCAATGAACTGATAGGGTACTGGTCAGCTCTAGTCGATCTACAGCAGAGATTGAAGTAAATGATGCCAGAGGTCCAACCTTATCAAACTGGGCTTCTGTGAATTTCTATTTATTGTTATAACATTTTCAAAATTTCTTTTTCAGTTGGATCTTGGTATGGGAATTACATTGCACCCAATTTGAACTGAATTTATAAAAAGCATGATGAAAATCCAGCCTCAGTATCTAAACTAAGATTGAAACAACATTAAAATGTTTTTACAGTTGGCTTTGATTACTGTTAGATCCAATTCTATTTGAGTAAAATAAATATCTGGCAAATTAATTTTTTCTTTGAAATGCTGATTTTCCTTAACAGTTGTGTGCAGTCCCTCCATTAATTTCCCTTTTGAAAACAGATCACTTATTAGAACGCTTAGATGCATGACCAATGGTAACTTTTTTTTTGTTACTGTGTCATAAAATGAGTATCATTGCCCAGTATCTCTAATGTTCTGTTGATTTATGATTCTCAGAACAATTTTGCTGTCTTGCCAATAATTCATTCCTCATATGTGTTTTAGGAGAAAGTGTTTTAGAACATAACCTTTTAGATTAAAAGCATCAATTAAATGAAGTAAATGTGCTATAATTACAACAGAGATACATGTATAGGTCTCAGAGAAGATTAACTTAAAAGCTAACTGTGAACACTTAAATGTCAGTTTAATTATTAATGCAAAATGTACTGTTTGTCACAGATGATTAAATACACCTCCTAGATAGTAGTTATTCCCGTGAAAATTGGAAGGTGCTGCATATCTTGCTGTTTGATATCCTCCTGATTATGTATGTAGTCTACTCCAGTGAAAGTTTTCTATAAAGCTGGCTGGTCAGTCTTTATGATATTTCATGTGTGGCATATCTACTTTGAGTGTCATGACACAAACAGTTGCTCCTGTTCAAGCAGAAATTCATGCTATGGATATTTCCATGGTGTCTTAGTTTGGAAGACAGGTATGTCTGCTAGGAAAACAAAAATATAAGCCTCCCTTGGACTGGTGAATGTAAAACCTCCTCCCTCCAAATTGTTATAACTCTGAAATTAAAGGGGTCTCAGGCAAAGATGTGAGGGCAGGAATAACAGTTCTTTACTAGTGTGTCCAACAAGATAAACAAACAACAATAACTGTAGCATTAACAACAAACAGAACAAGGGAAAAACAGTCACAGTTTTCTCTGCTGCTGGCACCTTCCCTCCTTTTTTACTGTCACAAGGTACCAGAGTGAGCAGCATTCCTGGGGGATGAGATGTATCCAAGGCTCAGTGGTGGGAGCTAGAGCTGTAGGAATGTCCTGACTGGGCAGGGAGTGCAGAACACAGGTTGAGAAAACCCTGAGCAAAAGTGAAGAAGCAGTGGGTGCAGGGCAATGGGGCAGGAGCTCTCGGCAGGGCAGGGAGAGAACAGGTTCCAAAATCCTGGGGGACACACGAAGAGACGGTGGTGGGTCACTCCCAGCTGAGCTCCAGGTGAGGGATGGGGAGAGCTCGCTGCAGTCCAGAACCAAGCAGCCCTGACAGTTCCCTCTGAGAGCAAAAACTCCCCAGAGTGAAGTGAAATCCAGGTGCCACCCTGTCCTTGACTTAGCTGCTTTCTTTGCCTTTCCCAAGCACCCATAAGTACGCACCCAGCAATAGCCTCCTAGCAACTTCTGGGAAGAAATTCTATAAGAAAGCAACCCAACCCCCCAACACATGGATGTGTATTTAAATATTGTATATTCAGGTCAAAAATATTCATGTTTATGCTTCATAAGCATTAGATCTCAGCATTTGAACATAAAGATATCAATATTAGGTCTGTATTTGTTGTGCATGGCAAGGTTTTGGTAGACAGGAGTTACAGGGGTGGCTTTTGTGAGAAGCTGCCAGAAGCTTCCCCCATGTTTGACGGAGCCAGAGATGCCCAGTTCCAAGTCGGACCCACTGCTGACCCAGGCTGAGCCCATCTGTGATGGTGGTGGTGGGGAAAAGTTACTGTGCAGGAGAAACTGCAGCTGAAGAGAGTAGTGAGAGTATGGAAGAAGCAGCCCTGCAGAAACAAGAGCCAGCAGAAAGAAGGGCAGGAGGTGCTCCAGCACCAGAGAGATTCCCCTGTAGTCCATGGGGAAGGTGGGACATCTGTGCCTCATTCATGGAGCCTGTGGAGAGCCCCACATCAGAGCAGGTGGGGGGCCAAAGAGGCTGTGTCCTTGTAGGAAGACCACACTGGAGGCAAGCTGCTGGTGGGACCTGTGGACCCCTGAAGAAAGTAGCCTATGCTGGTGCAGTTTTGCTGTCAAGGCTTGTGATTTGAAAGACCATATATCATTTGCTCCTGTGTCAACACTGTCCTGTAGATTCTTGCCTTCAGTGTGCTTGTTTTTCTGATGCAAGGGCATACAATCATGCCCCTTTTTCAGACTTCATTTTACCAGGGTTTAAAGAACTGCACTCATTTAATACCAACTCCTAAAACAGGCTTTGTGGTACTCTTGGCTGAATTTTTTATCTGTTTTACTTCAACTCATTTTTTCTTGAACCAGAATTACCATACTTGATATAACCTGCATTGCAGGTAGGGGTAAGACCTTAAGGTCTTTCTTAGTGACATTAAAAATTTTATTTCTTTACTGAAAATACAGAGCCTGAAACAGTTTTAAATTGTCTTTGCTGTTTTTTAGAACTTTCTTGCATCAATGATTCCTAGTCATCCTGTAAAAGATATATTTACCCATGTTTTTTTCCTCTCCTGTTTCAGACTCACCCTCTGTATTGTGGCATCAATTCCTGTTGTTTAGCCTTAAGTTCACAAGCTATTGAATTTCACTTCATTTCTATTATTACCATCCTCAAGGTCATCCAATTTTTCCTGTGTGGAAGAGAATTTTCAATCCTTTTCTGTACAGATGATGACTCCAATTCTTTTTAATCAGACAATCTCATTAACCCACTCTTCCACTTTGTGCCAAGGACATCAGATAGCATATTAAAAAGATTAACCTTATGACCAGTTCTCAAAAAGATCTACTTGTAAGCCTTCCCCAAGCTTCTTCTGCTCTTTACTGTGCTTTTCTATATTCCTTGCTTTTCAGTTCTTCACAAACCCAAATATCTCAATCTTATCCAATTTTCACCAGTGTGGCACTATCTCAGATATTTCAGTGATGCCCAGATAGGTAAGATGCACTCAGCCTCTAAGGAAAATGGAAATTCAGTCTCTTATCAGTAGAAAATTTAGGTTAATCTAGACTGGTAAACTCATTCTTTCTAATATACTTTTACATCCATACATCAAGATAAACACCTCCTTTTTTTCAGCATGAACATTTATAGGAGCAAAAAAGTTCTGGAATGGAAAAGTAATTTGATAGATGAAAGGCTAACTTGGAGTGTTACCTTGCTTTCTCTCCTCTTGACAGTGAAATGTGCAGGAGACATGTAAAATAAAATGCATGTGCGGTTTTGTGTACAGAGAGGTAAAAAATAATGACTTGCAAGAAAGATCTTCTGTTAGTAACCTAAAATATGACAACCACAATATCTTTCTGTTTCCTTAACACTGGTCGTCATCTTCTCTTTTTAATCCCAGGTTTAAAGAAAAATCTTTGATGCATTCCCACCTTTCCCCTTTTGACAATCCCCTTATTTCCCCCTGCTCTCTAGGGGCTAGACTGAGAAGCAAGTTGAAATCACTAGTAGTTGGCATCTAACTTGCTACATCTTAGAAAACGTAATTCTTTCCTACTGACATATACAGCTGCTCATATAGTGTAAAAGATGCAGCCCCTGGTAACTGATGGATAAAAGAAAAACCTAGTCATAGCCAGCTAAACACAGGCAAAGGGTCATTCCTTTGATTCTCTTGTTCAATACACTTTACCCATTCTCTCCCACGTGCTTGACTGGAAAAGCAAAAGGAAAGGAAAAAGCAAACAAAAGACAGAACCTCAAACCTTTCTCAAAAATTATGTCTTGTTCTGCTGAGGCATTAGAATTAAGTTTAGCTGAGCTCTGGCCTTCTATGAACCTTTGACTGCTTCTTACTAGAAGCAATAAATCATTACCATTGCAGACTTTTATTCTGCAATATTACGTACATGGAAAGTAGACTAGAAAAGCACATTGAAGACCAAAAAACAAAGGCAATGTTTTCAACCCAAAGGCAAGTCATTTCCCCCAGAGTCATGTAATTTGCTGGGCTTGACTTCTGCTCTTTCCATACCACATAATTTTTTTTGTGTGAAGTCCCATAACATATTTTACATCTCTTTCTGAAGACCTGGCCTCTTTCCTCCATCCCTCCCTCCACACCTCTTATTATTAAAATTATTTAAAATCATCCTTTAACTAACCTCTCACCAATAAGAAGAGTGTTGGATGTCATACTTGTTCTGTGAATTACCATAAAGAATAAGAACATATGTAGGAAGAAGTCAACTCCTATATTAGATTTTTTTAAGATGGTATTGATTGTTGTTTGGGCTGTTGTTTGAATGGTGTAAAATTTACTTTATCTGCCATGCTAAAATTGTTTTCTTCACTGACATTGACATCTGTGTATTTATGGACTTTCCTCTGAATACTTAAGACATTTTTCTGCCTGCATATAAGCAACAGTAGCATTTAGAGAACTTTCTCAAGAAACTTTGCATAACTGTCTATTTACTATATGAAATGCCTTAACTCTGTAAAACTAAATAAAGAAATAGTTATGTGAATAGTTGTGCTGCAGTGAAAACTGCACGAACTCTCCACCTAATGCAGCTGTCGTGACCTCTGTCAGCAGCTAGCACTTCTGCACCATGCAATGGAACACAGCTCAAGGGAAAAGCATGGCAATATCAGAGAAAGAGAAGCCCTGGCACAAGGTGACTGTAATCTCAGTAATTTCTTTAGATAATGAAAATTGCAAGGGGTTGTTTGTCCTGCACTGTAAAGGACAAGGTAAATAATTAATTACAATTGTAAAGTACCTGCGAGAAAAGCACTTTATTACAGTTAAAAAGAAAAAAGGTCCTCTACTTTATGAATTTTTCCTTCTGTCTGCATTTTACACTTGTATCATTAGATTATTGAAGTTAAATACTTGTAACCTTTGAGTGGAGTTTGGAAAAGACAACTTAAATGTGCTTTTAAAATAATTTTTTCTCTTCCTGATGCTCCCTGAAGACTCCATTTTCCCTCTTTGATACTAACAATGTTTATTATATAGCAGATTGATATTCTTATAAAAACAGTAGTACATCCAATGTCCTTTTTAGAAAGCTTTATAACTATAAGCAATATTTCCAGTAATTACAGTTCAGTTGGAGGAAAGGTTGAAAAACATGATAAAGTGTATGCAGAAAGGGACATAACAACAATCAAGCAGACAAAAATATCTTCTGAATACAATGAACTTTTGAGACCCGGTCAAATCTGTGCTCTTTTCTAAAGGATAGAGCTCTAAGGGACTATTTTTTTAACATTTTTCATTATTTCTCTCATCAGTGTTATGGAACTGAACTGCTGTTTTCACGGATGACCACACAGGCCTAGAAATAGCATTACTTTTCTTGTCACTTATAACTACAAGACAATTAACAGGAATGAGTTTGGAACCTTCTATCTCCACAGTTGAACAAAGTAAAATATTTTCTCCAGAACTTGCCAGAAAAATCCGTGAATCTTGTCTAGGAATGTTCAGTGTATTTTATCACAGTTTGGGACAAAAAAACCTTTAATTTCTTGCTTCTAATAGTATAGTAAAATTAGGAGAACTGTGCAAGAAATGGAGCCAATTCTGACTGAGATTAATTCAGGGTATACTTTTACAGAAGGCATATTGAGTTTTACAGTCACAGGTAAAAGAACTTGCCTAAATTTTTAGGAACAAGGTAATAAACTGCATTTACAGAAAATTTTTCCACTCTAAGAAAATTTCCATCAAAGTCATATTACAATAAGTCATAGATATGTTCTTACTTTTGAGTGGACAGAATGGACTCTTTCAAAAGAATTTGTTAATTAGGAGTTAAAATGTTTGAAGTAAGGAAAAGCATTTCTACTAACAGCATAAGCAGTTGTTTTGTCTTGTTTCTGTTTACGCCTCTGGAAATGTCTAGCTTGCAGGCAATGGAAGGAAACATGATTTATAATAGATATAAAAGGCAAAGTTCCACCTTCAAGCTTGAGGGCAGGAAATAGGATTGTGGCTGAGCATAAATGTGCTTCTCAATTCGAGTTTCATTTCTTGTGGTGCAGTCCCATGGCATCAATGTGTTGTAATCTGTGGTGGAATTTACCTCATAACTAATTCCTGCAAATTGTGCGATTTCATTTGGGGCTGAGGTTATAGGGTTGCTGAACAGATTCCTGTGTGCTTCAGAGGAAAAAATAATACTTTCTTCTGTACCAGAATTATCTGATGTTTTATCACTCTATAAATTATAATTCCTTCCACAGATTGAGTGCATGGGGATAGTCCACGATTGCTGAGCTCTGTACCAGAGCTCACAAATCAGGATCGTGTTCAGACAGTGTAAGTCTTGATACAGGACTAAAGGGAGCCAGTGGGATCTTTCACTGATCAATGATCTGCAGTTGTAGACTTCTATCGAATTCAAAAGCCACCTGCTGGTGTGTCTTTGGAGAAGATGTCAATCCAATTAACTGTTAAGAGGTTCAGTGCATGAGAAATGAACGTGTTTAATCAGCCTTATTTTGCTAGCACATACAGCATCTGTGTTTTCTATTTTTGCCATTAATTAGGAAGCATTTGGTGATACAGAGTATGCACCATTCAAATTTGCAGCGAATATACCGTTGGTATTTTTCTGATTTTTAAGTTCAAGTATTGCGACACATTATAAGAATAAAGCTACAGATGGATGTTTAAAGATAAATACTAATGTTTTTATAATTCTGAATTATTTGCTAAAGTCATGTCTGTAGGGTGAATGGATGCTTGAAATATAGAAATAACCAATTAGAAAGGTATGAGCTACAATACTTTTTTCCCCAAAAGTTCTTCAAAATTTAGATTAATCACATGTATATTATGCTTATATAATTACATACTTCCTGCCCTAAATAAGCAGAAGGAAGGTTAAAATGGGGGAGAAATAGAAAAAATACTCCATGCTCATAAGTTAATGATAAAAAAAGACTAATTTCAAGAGGATAATAATTTCATGCTCTGTTTTATATCTTCAATGGATGTATGTTAGTCATTCTTGCTGAATTAAGAACAAAAATGGAAAATTGGTATTTAGATAAAAAATATATGACACTTAAAGACATTAAGGTGGTTGAAGTGTGAAATTTTATTTCACGTGTTCTGATTATCAGAATTCTGAAATGTTTCAACCAGCTTTATTGCTTCATATGTTGGCAAGGAGATACCATACTTTAAAAGTTAAGCTGAGATATTAAATTCTTAACTGAGATATCTTCAGAAGAGATTATCAATGAATTCTATTTTTTTTTTAATATGCTATTTGGAACATCACAAAGAAGCAGCATTGGTCAGGAGAGATACTCAGTGGAAAGAGGCCTTTGCATATAACTGAGAGGAACAATAGCTTCTGCTCCTCAGAGGTCTGTAAAAGAGACCTTATATTGGTTTTCTGGACTTTTCTGCTGAAGTAATATAACAATTTTATCACAGCTAGCCTTAAAACACTAAAGGTTATTCTGGAAGGCTGTTTCTGCCAAACAATCTCCTACTTTTCAGGAAAAAAAATTACCAACTCTTTGCAAAATCACTCTAGCACAGAAGAGTAGGAAAATGTCATCTGAGGGAACATACACGAGATGGAAATGAAGGTGGTTACTGAGGTTTTCTTTAGTTCAAGTGCAAGGATAATCACTGTTTCTTCTGCAGGTGAAGCAATAGTTACATTGGATTGGAAAGGATTGCTTTAAATGTTGAGGCAGACAAGTAGCAGTTGCCTCTTACCTTGTATTCTCCCTCCATCTGTATCCAGAGACATTACTTTGCAGAAAGGTTGAGACAAACACTGAGATAATGTGGAAGAACATTTGCATACAGAGAATTTCTGCTCATATTTCTATCAGTAACAGAAAACTTGTGTTCAGATACCAGACAGATCTTCCTGCTTGCTTACATAATTTCTATTACAGCTGAAATGTATAATTTTTTATATATATACATGTATATATATAAATAATTTATATGTATATAATTTTTTATATATATACATGTATATATATATAATATAATTTATATATGTCTATATAAATTATAATTTATGTAATTTTAAAATGAATGCACTGGTAACCCCATAGGTCCTTCAGGAGAAAGTACCCAGTATGGGAGCAGTAATGACAGCACCAGCCAAATTCTTGTCAGGAGCTTATTCCGGTGTAGGCTCCTCCTTCAGGGATATTCACTGGCTCCACTGTTGTCCTCCATGGGCTGCAGTGTGGATATTTGCTCTGGCATTATTCCCTCCCTGGACTGCCAGGAACACCTGCTTTGGTGGCTGGAGTGCCCCTTCCCTGACCCCTGATCTGTTCATCCCACACAGGTGTGTATGACATTGAAAATAATATAAGCAATTCCTTTTAAAAATATTATTTCTTGTTTATAGTTATAGTTGTAATTGTTATAGTTGTATTTTTAAAGGAAAATAAAAGTCTAAAATGTGTGGGGGAAGAAACTGGCCTTTTTAGAACTGATGGAAATAGTCTAAAAAGGGAGGATACAGCTCATATGATGTATGTATATGAATATGTATATGAATATGATGTATTCTATGTCACAGTAAGCTTCATAGTAACAGAATTCAGCATTCTCTGTTTAGTCCTGCTTTCTTCCATATTTTAATGAGCAGATATGTTAATTTTGAAGTTAAAGTTCTTCAACAAAATTACACAGATTATACGGTGATCCTGAAATATTTTGCTTACTCAAAATCTTAAGAAGTTTGAAGATAAGTTTGAAGATACTGGATATTTTGTGGTGGCACAATTAACATTTCTGAATGGCACCTTTCTACTGTTCATGTACAGTAGAAGCACATGGGAAATGAAAATTTTAAACAAAATTTCTGAGCTGAAGACAAAAACTTAATTTTTCAGTTCTTGATTTCTTAATTTGGAAGCTTCTTTTCCTACTTGTCTTAGGTGTCTCTTACAGCTGCTACAGTGAAAAGAGAGACTTGAAGAAAATTGTGAAGTGTGACAGACCTGATCACTACCACAGTGAATCAGAAAGTGTCAAGGTGGAAGTTCCCTCACAGTGAACTCTACTATTGATCCAGACCTGAGTCAAGGAAAATGCATAAACCCCCTTCCACAAACTCCAGTGACAGGCAATCAGCACATCCTGAAAACCTATTCAAAGTTACTAGTTTCAACATAAACCTCAGAAACTGGCCAGCAGACTGTTGAGGTGAAAACATGTCACCTGAAGTTTCAGCTTTTCAATCCACAGTTGGCAGCTTCAGTCAGTGGAGACAACTAATCAATTACCTGGTGTGAATAATGATGGACTATCAGAAACTTTCTTCAAACTATTACTCAGCTGCTGAACTGTGTCAAAACATGACACTGATAATGAATGCAGTGTCATGATTTGGAAGAACTGTTGCTTGCAGACAGCAAGGACATTTCCCTTGCCTAATATACACAAACTTTAGCATAATTCATTTTGGATGTGACCCTGGAATTCACAGGTCACTACACAAGTTAAAGCAAACCAAAAGTAGAAGTCCAACATCATAATATATAGTCCAACATTGCAGTGGTCTAAGATAAGCTTCAACCTCGTGATTATGAGATCAGAGAAAAAACTAGATTTTTATAGGAATTTTCATAATATTTAAATGGGATTTTTAATATATTAATGGATAGTTTACTTGCACATTTTTTATTTTCATTGCAATTTTTTATTTTCTACAGGTATATATGGGTATGTTGAAGCACAGTATAAAAGCAGGGTGAGACATTAAAGGTGTTTCAGCAATAGGATAGCTGTGTCTAAAGGATTAGGGACTAGTCTTGTGGACAGTTTTGTGTCACAGTCAAAACAGAAAATACCTCATTTGAATCTTATCATGGGGACTTTCATTCCATTGTTGTCTGTTTTTCTATCTGTGGGAGCTTCTTAAGACCCATCTAGAGAAGGTCATGTCTGTTACAGATGTGCATGAGGGCAGCTGGTAGAAGTAAACAAACAGCAGTCATGCTGATTTTCGTTCCACTTAGAACATGACATAGCAAATGCACAGATGAAACTACACATGTGAAGAGACACTCAATGAGCCCACCCATATGTTAAAGTTACCGTAAAGAAAAGAAAAATAAATCTGAGCTCTTCATAGACATTCACAGAATCAGCAAAGTAATCTTAATCTATAATCCTTGTGTGATGTAATCTGCTTTGGTCTACTGGCAGAAATCATGCTAGGTCAGATCATTCCAGTTATGCTTTGTTTTTTTTCTTTTCAATTCTACTAAGTGAGAATTAAGGGGTAAAAATGAAGTGGGTAAGAAATATTAGACTATGAATATTAAAAATCTTTACCCCTTTGATACATTTAAGAATTTGCAGAAATTAGCAAGTAATTTGGGAAAGTTATTGTGAAGAAAATAAACAGATTTTTCTAATTGTATAGCCATTAAAACTTTCCTTTTTTTAAAAAAATGACCCTGATAAAAAGTAGTCTACACAAATATTTTGCTAACTAAATGAGAAATCCCACCTTGCCCAATAGTTTGCCTGAGTGGTGGTTATTAGTTATAAGACCTCAGCTCAGACAGGAAAAGTAGGTGTGAACTGGCAGCTGTCCAGAGCTGGGTTTGTGTGTGAGAGTAGGGCACATGGCAAATGGGTTTTGGATCAGGACTGGCTAGGCTTTGCATCTTTTTTGTTCACTGCTGCCTATAATTTAATTAATTATATTGCTGACAGTTTTCAAAATTAAAAAGGACTATTTGAAAAAATGCAGAATGAAGTAAAGTATATCACTGATCTAATGGGTTTCTAAATAAAAATATCTTGGATAAGTTAACCTTATATAAGATAGTTATGTTATAAAACAGTATGTGGAATTGCATTACTCTCCTGCTATGATGAGTTGGAATCACTGATTTTGCAGTCTGTGTTCAGTATTAAGGGCTACACGAAATACTCAGCTGTGCCAGGGAGGATATGAAGAGATTAGAGAGACTAATATATCACAGACTAACCTCTTTGCTCTGGACATTCACAGGGACACAGGCAATTCTCATTCTGCTGCTTTCTGGAGCCACTAGATATCAAAACAAACAAAAAGAAATCAAGATTATAAGGAAAGCTGAAATTCAAGGTAAGCAACTCTTTTATTAGCTATAATTTTCCTCCTTGAGAAGATTTTCCATACTGAATTGTGAATTTAAGTACTGGCTAAAATTTTCTAGAAAAACAAAAAGAACATCACTGGTTGAGTAGTTACTAGCAACAACTAACTCACCTTTTGTTTTCTATCTCCTTAGTGGAATTCCTGAATGATAGTTTTTTTGGATTGTGATAATAAAAGTACTTCCAGCTAAGTGGTAAAAATTAGAGTATTATTTGGAGTTGTTTATTTCTTAAAAAATGTTGAAAGTCTCTACCGATACATAAAAATCACATGTTAGAAAACAGATGAACCACACAAATACTTTTTATTTTCATAGAATCATATACTATGTTAAGGGGAAATGTAGTCTTATATAACATAATCTTTTATCATCATTAATTTTTATAAAATAGGTTAAGAGTAGATAAGAAGTTCTAATTGAACAACGCTTGTATGTCTTTCTCTCGTGTCCCAATGGGAGCGAAAATCTAGTTTATTTTCTTAGTGTTTTAGAAACACACACTAAACTGCTAGGGTTTTTCTCAAATTTCTGATTCTTGTGTGGATTACCCTTTTTTGTCTGTGCCCTCAATCAGTGGTATCAGGAGTCCTGTGGTCATGAATACAACCTGGAAACAGTTAAACAGCAACTCCACTCTATGGAGAGCATGGTGCTTCCTAGAGGTGTTCATCAACAGTGAAATAATGGTATTTCAAATGACTGCTTGAGGAAGGGAAAAGAGAAAGAAGGAACAATTACCAAACGTGTGAGCAAAAACTGAATAAAAATAACAACTTCAATCCAACGGTTGCAGTCTTAGCTGTTGTGTAATACTCTTTGTAAGCATACTGAGAAGGGAACAATCAAATTAGTCATAATCCTAAATGCTACTGTTTTGCATTGCTAAACTTTCATGTACATAGGAAAAATGGTCCTAAAAATAGTTTCAAGTAAGTTATTTTAATCTTTTTTGGAAAGTACTGTGAGCCTCATTGCTGAAGATATTTACTAATTCTGTAAATTCCTAGGTCTTAAAAATATCTGGTGAAGAGGTACTCCACTTGCCATTTATTACTTTTTAAGTGGTAAATGTGAGTCAAAAATACAGTTTGGAGAAAAATTTATTAAAGGCATGAAGCTTTATTCTACTTATAATTAATTTACAGAAAAAAAATCTTAAATGTAGATATAAAATAAGAATTCTCAAATAGAGATCAATAGAGCTCAAGTGACAACAGTATGAGTTTAAAATTGAGCAGGACTTTGAAACTCTTATTTTAATGTTGTATCTACTCCTGTTCCTGCTGTAAGAGAAATTTTATGCCTAGGCCTACAGGGTTTTGTCCAAAAATACTAATTTTTTGCCACTGGGCTTTCGTGATTAAATTTTTTTTTTTCTTCTTATGAGAATAAATAACTTCTCAAAAGATGTCCTTGGCAATTTAGGGCAAAAATGCAACAAATAAGGCAAGGTGGTAGTACTCTGGTATTTGTGTGATCCTCACGGTAACAGAAAAAAACATTTCTAAAGCTGAATAATTCAGCGCTTCATAGACTTACGAAAGACAAGTAAGTGAGTCAGGAACTTCTGATGAGGAGTTAAGAAGGGACTTAACTGGGAAGGGATTTGAAAAAATTAAATTTAAAAATGGAGCTAGTCCTTAGGGAGGAACTGAGTCATTCAGGAATTGAGATTATGGAAAGATAAGAATACAGAAACAACTATAAGTTCAAATCTGAGACTGTTGGAAGTTATTAAAACCTGGCCTTTCAAGACCTTTCATTTGTTGTTCTTGAGTTGTTTCTGGAAGGAGATGTGATATCTTCAATGAGTGGGAATTTTGGCTGTGTTGTAGATTTCCTTAATTTAATTTTATTTTGTGGATGTTTAGGTCCAGGAAGCATATTCAATAGCAAACATTGCTGTACTAGAATTTTGTCTAGTAAATTTTGGGTTGTAAATTATATTGGGAGAGAGTTACCTCTTTAACACAGAGGAAAACATTTGAATTTATAGAACTCTTCTTCCATGTTTTGCTGCAGGCAAACTCAGAAAGTAAACCAGTGAAAAGCCTAAAAAGTATCTAGATCATACTTTACAAAGATGAATCTTACATTTCAAAGTCACTTTTCTAGGTCAACAGAAAGAATATAAAGGAGAAAAGAGAACATCCATTTATTTAGTTTAGAGCTGTATATGCATATTTCCTCATAATCTTTGCATAAACCCATTATTTTAATGACAAAATGTGTTCTTTTCTTTACAGTCATAAGACTATCAAAGACACCGTGGTAATGGGCAAAGCTGAGAACTCAGTTAGGTCATATCCCACCACTCCCATCAGAACCTATGGGGAGTGCTCAGCTGCTCTTTGATTCTCTTTATGTGCCTCCTGAGTTAGAGCTGATTATTTTTGCTTTTATTTTTGCAAATGTAGTACAGGTGTTAAGGGAATTATAGACAGACAAAATGATGACTTAAAGATACTTCAGGGCAGGGGAAGAGGAAAGATGAGATGAAAGAAGGGAGAGGATCCATGTGGGAGGGAGTATTTGCTTTTTAGCTGAAATTGTAGACTCATCTGTCTTCATATCTTCAGAATTTCTTTGTGTGAATTAGTCCAAAGAATTTCAGGAACTGTTAGAAAACTTCATTAAATCTTCTACTACTCTGAATAGCTCTGTGCTATATAAATAAACTTGTGTTGAAGTAGAAATTCTCTTTCAGCTGGTGAGAGGTCATCTGAGATATTAAAATCAATGAATGCAACAGAGAAAAAATAACCAAGCCCAAATGGGTGAGGTTTATTTTAAGCTGAATGAGTTTATATTAGTAACTTTAAACTTTTTGAGTTATTTTTTCAGCTAGTTACTACACTTTATTTAACAGTAAAGCTGGTAAGAGAAATGGGCTGGGTATTTACATTCATAGTGTACTTGCTGCTGTTCTACAGTCTCTAAAGTGGCTGTATTTTGTTGGTTGTGCTGCTTTTTGTAGCTGAATTAGATCACAGGCATTTGTTGTAACTTTTTGGCTAAATTATTGCAAACCAGCAAGTTTTTTAGCAGTATTCTATTGAATTAGAGAAATGCAGTGGAGTCTCCATCCTCAGATCTATTCAAAAGCTCTCTGTACATGTTCCTGGGCAATCATGTATGGGGCCCTGCATGAGTAGAGGACTTGAATGGGATTGTCCAGATGTTCTTTCCAACCTCACCCAGTCTGTTATTCTGTGAACGCGCAAACATTCCACCAAATCTGTAAAAATACATTTATTCAGGCCTACAAAAGGCTTGATCATTTTTCAGAAATTGCATTTGAAACAATTAATTTGAATACTCCTCTTCCTCTATGACTCAAGTTGTTACAGAGACTTTTCTTTGAGGCTTAGAAACTGTTCGTGATCTTAACTGTAGGTGTTATTTGCCCTGGATTTGTCATCCAAGGGTTTGTACTGCAGAGGAAGAGAGCACACAGGAAAGGTTCATAAACTTTACCTTTCCAGTATACACTAAAACTAAGATTCAGCTGAAGACATGGGGACATCTAAATTTCAAGAAAGCAGGCTCTGTGGCTTCACACAAAGCTGTCTAACTTTATGAGGTAGGCATTGCTCCCTTAAGTTATGTGCCCACGAGTAGGTATATAATGCCATTTAATGTGCCTTATGGTAGGGCTGGCAGATATGACTGAAAATTTATAAAATAAATTATAGATCTCTTTCTCTCTGCACTGGCAACTGAAGTCTGAAGTAGCATATAACATGTTTATGCAATTGCATCCCATCTGTTATTCACCTGATTCCCCCTTAATGGTTTATGGACTGGTTCTCATCCAACTGCAATGGAAGTCTGAACACCCAGCTCACATGTAGAGTGTTTGTGGGTACTTAAATGTAGGCATCTTTATAACTTAGTTAAATCCTGCTCTAGAATCCAATCAGTGTGAAAATGATGGTAAGGTCTCTGAAAATCTGAATGCTTATTTACAGAGTGCAAAAGCTGTTAAGAGCAATGGACCTCGGGACCGAGGGCAGTTTTCCTGCCATGTCCCTTGAGATAAAACTGCTGCGGTTCCCTGTTTGAAATCCACCCAGTAGCAAGGCCAACCATTTGTCATCAGTACACACACATATGCACACTTAATTGTTCCCTGAGTAAAGACTGAGTAGGCAGATGAAGTTGTGAATTGCAAATCATAGGAAATCATGAGATACTTTTTTGCACCTCACGACTAGAATATGTGAGTTTTTAAATTCTTAAAGCCGTTAATTACCACATTTAGAGTAAAATGTATCACTATTCCCATATAATAGATAAGAAAGCCTCCTACACAGTGGTGTACAGTTAATCACTAGAAGTGATTAAGTTCTAGTGGCTACCTACAGGTATAAAAAAATCTCTTTAACAACAGGAAGTCTTGGTTTCTTAAGCTGTAGATCATCTTCTAGGTTTGTTGAGGAAAAAGAGACTGATACATTGCCTGATGACACAAGCCACTGCAATGTGCCTAATTATCTAAAGAAAATGGTATTAAGAAAGTGATATTGTAAGAGTTAGAAAAGTGTACTGAATATAGTAAACTTGGGAGGTTTGGACTATACTGAGTTTCATTATAGTAAAATTTTGGTGTATAGGGAACAAATCATAAAAATATTTTTTGGTTGCAAAGGCACTAGATGTTTAATAAGAGAATCTCTCTTTCTAAAATGGAGATTACACCATGTGGGATTGTACTGCTGCAGAAGTTGTAAGAGGCTAGTGAAAGTTGTACATGGCGGTGATAAGCATAAACAATGGTAATTTTTATTCTTGGGTACGGGATACTATGAAGGATGTCCTGTGTGGTATTAGAACCATGATAAATGAGAGAAAGATATGCATTCCTGGATGCTCATCCACAAGGGCACCAGTGACACTGCCAGGGAAGGCCCTCAGGCTAGCAAGAGTGACTAGAAGGCTCTGGGGAACAATGGTGAACAGCATGGGAGTCCAGCTTTTATTCTCAACTCTCCTGGTGAAGAGGAAAGGCTTGGGCAGGAGTAGATATGCATTTCATGAGATCCCAGGTATGTCTGAGGTTTAGTGGGATTCCTCATGTGCCTGGTGTGCTGAGATGAGTGGAAAGAACATCTTTAAGAAAACAAAGGTAAAGAGAATTGCTGCTGGTGTAAAGCAGCAGCTCTTCCGTGGCATGGGCAACAGTGTAATTGAGAGCTTGCATGTCAGGGTCAGAGGAGAGGCCAGTAAACATGACATTGTGGCAAGAGCGTGCTGTGGATACTCTGAATGTGAATGAAGCCAGCCTTCCTTATACAGTTGACTAAAACCTTTGTATTACACACTTTGCTTCTCATAGGGTATTTAAGACGCCTTGACACTTGCCAAAAGGGCAGTACAGAGGACACATCCCCAGAAAATTCTGGAGGTTATCATGTACAATTTCATAATACAAATGTTGTGCATGACAAACAGAGGTGCTGTTTTCCTGGCCATTCATGACCTCTGAAGAACTTGTTGGGGATGTGACAGTAACAGGAAGGCTTGGTTAGTGACCATGAAATTGCAAAGCTCACAAGAAACAGAACCCAGACCCTGAATTTCAAGAATGTAGACTTCAGCTTAGTCAGAGAACTGGGAAGTAAAGCATGGTAGGAAGCAGCATTGAAGGGCAAAGGAGCTCCTGAGAGTTAGTAGATTTTTAAAATCAGTCTCCTTGAAACAAAGCAATAATCCATCCTAGTACTCACAAAAATTAGTATATATATCAGGAGTCTGTCTTGGTTAAACAAAGACCTGGCTGGGGTCCAGTGCAAAAAAAAAAAAAAAAAAAAAACAACCAAAAACATTTATAGAAGTGAGAGCAGGCTAAGGAGGAATTTAGAAACATTGCTTGGGTAGGTACAGATGGTGTTAGGTAGGTCAAACAGTGGAAGATGATAAAGTCAGTGATCTGAGTAATCTCAATATATACAGATCCACAGGACTATAAGGGAAGCATCTGTGAGTACTCAGAGATTTGGCCAATGTCATATGAGGTAAGTCTCAGGTGTCCTTGAAAGATTGTGGAGATTGGGAGAGTTCTCTGATGACTGGGGAAAGGAAAATGCTACAACCATCTTCAGAAAGAAGCAAAAATGATACCAGTACACAAAGGGCAGGTCAACATCACCTTCATTCCTGGAAAAATCATGGAGTGAGTCCTGTAGTAAACTATTTCTAGATAAATGAAAAGGAAGGTGGTGAATGAAAATATCCAGTATAGATGTACCACTTGCTTTGGCCAGTTGGATTGCCCTTATCCTGTTTAGCAAGTTTATCAGTGATCTGGAGGAGAAGAAGAACCCTCAAGTTTGCGCATGATTCCAAACTGGCAGATGAGGTCAATGTTCTCTGTGGTAGGGCCGGCATCCAAGGAGATGTAGACAGACTGGAGGGATGGGCAGACATGAACCCATTGAAATTCAGGAGGGATTTGTGCAAAGACCTTCACTTTAGATGGTCAACAGTATATTTGGCTGTATTGTAGCCAAGAAATTGAGGGAACTGATTATTCTTTTGTACTCAGCATTTGTAATATTCCATCTGGAGTGCAGGTGGCCAGGTTTGGGTTCCTCTGCATAAGAAAGAGATTGACAAACTGGAATAAGTCCAGTGAAGGGTTGCCCATCCTGTTAGGAAATTGGAGTAACTGTCCTCTGAGGAGAGGCTGAGAGAAAGGTTTGTTCAGCTTTATACAGAGAAGGCTCATTATGAATTCTATCACAATCTTTGAGTTCCTAGTGGAAGGAGACAGAGAAAATAGACTTACTCCACCCCAAGGTGCACAGTGAAAGGATGAGAGGTAATTGAAGCAAATTGTAGCAAAAGGAATTCTGATTAGAATTAAGGCTGCCCTGAGAGAGTTAAATCTCTGTCCTTGCAAGTACTAAATTTAACTGAAAGTTGCTCTGAGCAACCTAATATATGTTGGCCTTGTTTTGAGAAACTGGTTGGCCCAGGTAACCTCCAAAGGTTACTTCTTACCCCTTCTAAAATTGGTTTTGGACTAAAACGAAAATCTAGGCCTTTGAGATATATGAGTGATTTTGTGCCATTATGACCGAGGAGCTATTTCCAGTGTCAAGAGTATAAAACCTCTGAGTACATATCTGAAGAGAAGGGTAAACTTTCTTAGTCCCGAATAGATATACTTTCTGGGATAAAGACTGTTGTTTACTTTACCCGAAAAGAGCAGTATTCAGAGCCCACTCTAAGGACTATAGAGCAAAGATAATTTTTTTATGTTTTTCTCTTTAATTCCATCATGGAGACAGTTAGTAGTTCATGACAGAAAACCTACATGGTAAGTGATGGACAGTACCCACTGGAACTGTGAGCTTTGCATTCTTGTTATCATTCTACTTGTGAGCTCCTACAGAAGGACACAGGTGCTTAACTTTAATCTCTTTTCCTTGGAAATGTTAACCTTTGCCAGTGTTTAGCGGTTTTTGTTAAAATCCCTGTAATACAAAAGAGTTACATTTGATAGCACTAGTGAATCTTAATATCTACTTCCCTCTACCCCCTACCAGCCCTCCAAATTCTTTAGAAGGAAAAATTCACATGAACCTGTTCTCTGTGACATAGGCAGGACCTGAACATATAATCTAAATATGTATTTCATTAGCAAGACTTTGCTCTGTTCAGGCTATAAAGTTTTTCCTACAATGTTCTCTGCATGAAAGAGATAACTGCTAGGGGAATTGGAACTTTCAACACTCTTATATTACCAATTAAAATCCTAAGAGAAAGATCCTGAGGGTTTCAGTGTTATGCTCGCTGGTGCAAACCCAATTCTTTATTTTAATGTGATTTATCAGAACTTGCTGTTAATGATAGCTCTAATCTTTCCCTAGGTTCTTTCTTGGTTTTGCTCTTGAATTGTAATAATTACACATTACATTCATTCACCGTATAAGCAAATAAAAAATGAAATCTTTGTGGTAGTATCTGTACCACTATTAGTTGGACTCAACTGCTGTATATTAAAGAAAGCATCAGGAGAACAACAGGACAGAACAATTATATTGCTGCTGCATGTTGTTTAGGACCCAGTCCTTGAGATTAGAGGCTATTTTGTTGCCTTCTTCACTTTAAGATGCAAATTACTTGTCAAATTATTTGTCTAGTGGAAATAGTGATTGCAAGTAATGTTTAAGATTGTGACTAATCTATACCATGCTCATATTGTGAGCATATCAGCATTCCTGTGCTGTACTCAGTTGCCAGACCTTGTTTTGTTGAAGTAAGAAAATGTGGTTGTGAGATTGCTGGGAAAACTTTGCCAGGCGTCCATGCACTGGCTATTCAGTAGGGTAAAGTACATGTACTAATCCTGTTCCACTTAGACTGATGATAATAAGTCTAAATATCTGCAGAGGCTTCTCAGAAGTGATTTGTTTAATCTTAAAAAAGGATGATATAACATTAATGCTATTATATCACAGTTCATGGTATCCCCAAACCCCAGACATTCAGGTACTCTGGATTACTGCAAATAATTCTGTCCAGGACATTTTTATGGGAGTTTTTATGCTGTATTCAGTTTTGCGTTAGGTAGGTTGTTTTTCCTTAAATAGGTGACTTTTTTGGGAGTTTTGAAACAGGGTAGATCACTATTCCATTAGTTTCTCAACTTGCATTTACAAAGTAATGAAATAGAGAATTCTATGCAGAAAGAGTTACATATAATTGAATAGAAGAGCAAAACCACACAGTGCTTTGCAAGGTACCTTGTTATCATCATTTACTGGTTGTTTTGGTAACTAGTAATTCAGGTGAGACTGGAGAGGAGTCATGAACTTGAAGAACATTTGCTGTGCAGCATTTAGCCAAACTTCGGTTGGTATGTAGGTGAGTGCAGTTTTGACACAGAATTAGAACTTGTGAGACAAGCCTTGCTAGTGAGAGCTATCATTACAAGGCACTGCTCATTCTGTATAACAGATGAACTTAACTGCTGGATGCATCTTAGCCAGCTCTTTTAAACTCCAGTCTCTGTATCTCTGAAATGAGGTAAATAAATGTGATAGGGGCACTGCAACATTTAGCTAAGCATTTGTACAAGTTAGAATAGAAGATTATTAATGCGTAGAGTCTAACAAATAAGTTTATGCAAATTTTAGCTTCTCTTCTAGCTTCCTCTATCTTCTTTTGTGGTGCTGATCAGTACAGTCTCTGGTAATCACTAATTAACACAACTCTACTCTTTTCACTTTTGTTTGGGCTCAGTGCCAAGCATATTATCAAGATATAAAAGTTTCTCCCATTTTGCTAGTTCACGCCAAGGTATTACTGACCTCTTCCTTCCTTCTGATGATCTTAGCATTACTGCTCCAACTTCTGCACACTAAATGTTTTTTTTCTTAATGAAAATGTAAAGAGCACATCTATATTAAGTAACCTGCTGATAATAAAAGTTGATGTCTTCAATGTTGCTAATCAGTAAATTAACTTCAAGCACTCATTTTAGTGCTGCAGATACACTCTTAACTGAGATTCCCTTGCTCCAGATCAGATTCAGCCCTGGCAAAAGATGAACTGTTGTTTTTGTGCTGCTTCTGCATACTCAGCTCTAACTTGGACTAGCTCCTTTGGAGATTTGATGTTTCTACTTTGCATACCAAACTGGTCAGGCCCTGATGAAAGTACTGCACTACTGATAAAGCACAGTGTTTAGTCTGAATGAAGTTACATCACTTCAAATATACAGTGCCTTTGTTTTGCAGGGATAAAGATGCCATGTATGGTCTCAATGTAAAATATATAAATTTTTGTGATTGTGCTGGTCTATTTTGGATTCAAACAGATACAAAGACAACTCTACAGAAACTGTGAACAGGTCCTCAAAGGGTAGTTTGATTTGCTGCTATTTATGATTATCCTTTTTATATTACCTAGTATCAAAGAAAAGGCAACTTGCTTCTGTATCTCTGCCTCTAAATTTGCAGAAAGAACTCTAATTTGCATGCACTTTAAAAAAGACTGTTTTATCTCTGAAAGGGTTTTAATCATATTTTTCTCTGCTAGTGATTAAGCAATTTTTTTTTAATAAGGGGTTTTATCCTTGCACCAGTGAGGCGTTTCTTGCAAGTTAGATATTACAATTTTTGAGAAATGGGCTGATTCATTTGATAACTTTTCTTTCCTTGCTACTACAGAATCTTATGACTCATTAGTTTGTGAATTTCATTGGTTTGTGAGCTTCATTGGTAACACCAAAATGAGAAAGTTCTTGTCACTTTTGGACAGACCATAAGGAACATAGGGAAAATGACAGGATGTAGAGAAAACAGGACTGCATCAGGACTTCTGGAACAGATAGCTATTAATTTCATGCTGTTTCATAAGAAAAGGTAAATGTCACAGAACTGTGAAAAGAGACAGTTTCCACAAAAATCCCTAAGATATTTGAAATCATAATAATTTTTAAGGTGAAATCCTTGGCTCCAGTGAAGCCAATAATGAACTTCCCACTGAAGGTCATTTCTCATCCTTTGCCTCTTTTTGAGCTCTTCTTACTTCTTTAGGCCTTAATGTCTCTTCCTCCTATTTTCTATCTCTGGACAGGTTGACAGTAAAACAGAAACAGTGTATATACTTTTAAATAATAAGCATCACCACTCTTCACTGTTTTATTGAGCAAATTTATTGTGTTTTGATCTTGCTTGTTTTGTCTGCGTCTATACTCAACATATGCCATCTGATTTTAAACATAAGACTATTTCTCAGTCTGAGTCAGAAGCACTAGTCACTTATTTGTCTTTGAATAAAGAAATATAGGGAGATTGTTTGTTTAGAAAACTTTCATTTGGTAACATTATAAACTTTCAGACTACCCAACTGAAGGACACAAATACCACCCTCCACAAAATATTCAAGAGTATTATGAGTGCTCACATTAGTACTAGAAAACCAAATGTTTTCACTGACTGAATCCCACTTTCCCCATCTTTTTTTTTTTTTTGTACTTGTATTCTTCCATGCAGCAGCACTTTTCACACCTATTCATAACTACATGTATGATGTTCACTTATGCAAAATGATGTGGGGATGGGTACTTGTTTCCTTTTAAGCCCCTTAACTGAACTTTGTCTTTCCTTCACATGCCATGGGAATCTGCCTTCCCTCAGGTGGGACTGCATTGTGTTACCTCTTCCACAGGCCTTTCTGATGTCTTTACCTGGAACACCATGTGAAGAGGCAGCCGCTTACACTCATATCATGCTACTCCACTGAGAGTTTTCCCTCTGTGCTTTATCATGTTCTCTGCTGAATTGTTCTTTTGATGTGGAACTTATAGCCACTCAAGAGAAAAGTCGAAAGCCCCCAACTGCTACTAGTTTCATCACTTACTGTAAACCAGTACTAGAAGAATGATCTCTGATTACTACACTACAAGAGTACTATAAATATTTGTACAGCATTCTTATGTAGGTCATTTTGGGAGCTCATCTACATACAGCTGTGTCTGAAGCAAAGTACTAATGGAGCTAAAGAGGAGACAAGCAAGACTACCAAATGCTGGCACATCCTTGCTAAAACAAATGATTTCTGTGAAGATCTAGTTACTTAAACACATTTGAATATTCAAAATGCAGCCATGATTTGGTAAGATCTCTAGGAAGGATTTGGTAAAAACCTTGGCTCTGATCAATGAGGCAGGAAAACTACTGGCAAAGACACAGAAAGGCCAAGGCACTTAGTGGCTTTTATGGATTGTGTTTGTTCTATCCCAGGTCTCTGAGTGAAAGCATGAGCTGTTGTAGAGAGAGAGAGAGATGTAGCTGTAGTAGAGAGTACTTAAACCAGTTGGGTATGCAGAAGCTTATAGTACTAAATGGGATGGATCAAAAAGCCATGAGGCAGCTGATGTACTGCAAGGTCAGTCATCTTCAGAAAGTCACTGAGAAAGTTTACTAATGACCAGAAAAAAACAAAACAAAAAAAACCCCAAAACCCCAAAACATTGTACCGGTCTTCAGAAAGGAGACCACAAGAGATCTACCAGGCAGCTCGACAAATGTGGCCAGTACCCTTTCTGGGAAAGTCACAGAGCAAGTCCTCTTAGAAGCCATGACCAAGCAGACAAAAGACAGGAAGGTTATTAAAAACAGACAGCATGTGTTTAACCCCAGGCAAATCACTCCATCAGGCTTTCAGCATGATCAGCTATAACATCCTTATAGCCAAATTAGGGAGACCTGTACAGTGGATGAAAAATGGACTGAACTATCGGGCTCAAACCGGCTGTGGTTATTTTCATCACATCTAACTGCTGGCATGTTACTATTTGCGTCTTTCTGA
This sequence comes from Certhia americana, assembly GCA_018697195.1. NCBI lineage: Eukaryota > Metazoa > Chordata > Aves > Passeriformes > Certhiidae > Certhia > Certhia americana. Next base: position 7,521,531 of record CM031879.1, read on the forward strand.
CGAATTGTATGTAACGTCTCTGCTACTGATGTGAGCATGGCACGGAATACACCCTCTTCAAATCTCAGCTTGGATACACTGTCTCAGTAGATATACTAAAGAGCAGGGACACTCTGCTCCATCCAGGTGGGAGAATGGGCTGGCAGGAACGTCTTGAAGAATGGCAAGTGGAGAGTCCTGTATCTGGGAAGGAGTAACTCCATCAACCAGGATAGGTTGTCCCAAAAGCAGCTTTGCAGCAAACATCCAGACGAAATGCATTCCAGCAGTATGTGGTTGTGATGAAGAATGCCAGAAGCATTCTGCTACCTCAAGTGTGGCTGGAAGGTCGGAGAAGGTGATTCTTCCCAGTATATTCAGCAGTTTTGAAACTGCAATAGGAGTACATTGTCCAGTTTGGGGCTGACCGGTGCTGGAATGACACTGATAGAGACAGTCATCACGATGGTAGTCCGGTACTGAAACACAGACACAGAGAAACTGTAAAATCTCCATCTACAGGGATATTCAAAACTCTACTGATCAGGTCGCGGAGCAATCCGACCTCATTGACTCGACTCTGAAGGGGCTGCCTGGTGGGGAGCGTCCTCCAGACGCGTCTTCCAGTCTCTCTTCCTTTGCTTCGGGCGACCGAGGGTCCTTCGAGCTTTAACTGCTCGCGAGCACGCCCTTGGACGCAGAGGGAAGGAGAGAAGCACCCGCACGGGATGGCGGCGAGTGCCCGTTCGGTCCCGTCGGGCGCGGCGGGTGCTCGGGGCGGGGGCGGCGGTGCCTTTAAAGGCCGGTGCGCGGGGCGGGCCCGGAGCGCGGGGGGAGCCGCCCGCCCGGAGCATGCGCTGCGCGGGGCGGCGGAGAGCGGCGGGCGGCACCGCCGCACTCCCCCGGCAGCCGCGGCGGCAGCCAGCGAGCCCCAGCCCGGCCCCGGCGCTGCCGCCGCACGGGGCCGTGGTGGCGGCTGCGGACCCCCAAGCGCCCGCGGGGGAGCGGGGCTGAGAGCCGCCCCTCCAGCCCGGTCTGCGCCCGACGGGAGAGGCGGCGATCCGCGGCGGCCATGGGCAACGAGGCGAGCCTGGAAGGAGGCGAAGGGCTGGGCGCCTTCCCCGAAGGCGCGGCGGCAGCTGGGGATGGCGGCGGTCCCGCGGCCCCCTTGCAGAGCCTGGTCCCGGCCGGGGTGGAGGCGGACCTGAGCCAGCTGAGCGAGGAGGAGAGGAGGCAGATCGCCGCTGTCATGTCAAGGGCGCAGGGGCTGCCCAGAGGGAATCTCGCCGGCGCGGAGCCGCCTCCCATGCAAAGGCATGCACGGAAAATCTCCCTTCTCCCGCTCCTCCCTTCCCCTTTCTCCGTCTCCTCGCGGTGGGGCGGGGGGCGAGCCGCAATACGATCTGGGCCCGCTGCACCCGGAGCCGGCGTTCCATTTCGCTGGCAGAGGGAGGGAAGGGGTGGCTGCACGGGCGCGGGCACCAGGACGGAGCCTGCACCCTCCGGCTTTTCCCACTACAGCGGTCTCTGATAATAGCGGCAGCCCCCGTTAACGTGGGCTGCGCCCTCCTTTCCTCCTTTGCACTGATCTGGAGCACGGGCAGTTTCTGTGTCGGGGCGGGGAGAGATGTGCAGACACCGTTCTGGTTTTCCGTGTGCGGGTGTGTGCTTTACGGGGCTGGATGCCCCACAGCTCTGGTAGTAGCCAGGGAAGCTCTTCTCGGGGCGAATGTGTTCTGCAAGCGTCTGGAGAGAGAATCTTGTTGAATCTTCCAAAGCTTTTGGGCGTAATACATTTGCTGGCCGTTACTCTGCCAGTTCTGAACCTCTACGACTATCATTTGGCTTCATTAAATAGTCATGGATTCAGGAGGTCTGTTTCAGCCTATTTTTCCACCCTTATTTTCTTTTTTTTTTTTTTTTTTTTTTTTTTTTTTTTTTTTTTAGTTTTTTTATTTTTCTATTTTCTTATTTCCCATTATTAGTTGGAAGGGGAGAGGCCAAATTATAGAATAAATTGATTGTCACGGTATTCAGTGTTCTGGAGAGTCATGGCTTTACCTCACTGTGCTTCTGCGAAGGCTGGGGTAATTTCCTTGCCCGTTCTTTCCCTGCCCCTCGGCGAATTCACAGCCCGACGTGCAACAAGCCCGCTCCCCTGCCGGCTGCTCGGGGCTGCCACTGTCCGTGGTGCTGAACCACCGGCCCGGTGTCGCTGTCCGCGGTGCTGAACCCTCTCCCGCCCCGGCCCGTCTCCCGAGGCCGGCGCCTCTGTTGCTCTCCGACTCTGGGGCTGGGTGTGTTGTTTGTCTTGAAGGAGGAAGCTGAGAGGAGCCTCCTCAACTGTTTCACGGTGCATTGACCTCACCCCACATAAATGCATATTCAGTTTATATAATATCAGGTTTATATAAGTGAGTTCTAGAAGAGAGGTAAGAGGGTGGGACTAAATTAATTCTTGGGCAAATTACTGGAGTCACTGAGATTATACCCGACATGTTGGTCTCCATTTTTTAAAACTGGAAGTCAAATCTTCCTATTTCATGTCTTGCTTAATTATTGATCAGGCATTAGCACTATGTGTAAAATAAAATTTTCCATTCAATTCAGGTCTCTGCACAGCTTCAATAGATGTTAATGAAAAGAAATATTCTTTAGTTCCATGAAACTAAGGTCAAAATTCCCTTTTGTATACCGTCTATGAACAAAGCACAAGTACCTTGAAACTTACTTTTTACTGGAACATTAGCATGAAAAAATAAAGATAAGTGTTCTTGTAAGCCTTTAGAATAGGCTGAACTCATTGCAATTTGAATATCTCTGCATTTATAAATGGCTGCTTTCTTACAAACATATTTATATCAGAAGCTACTTTGATCTTGTTAGCATACCATACTTCCACTCTCTATTTAAAGTAAAGGGACTCTAAATTTGTGAATTACCGCCTTTTACCTTGCGTCAGAATATCGGCTTTGACTATTATAGCAATTCCCATCATAGTATCTTCGTGCCTGTCCCACTGTAATGAAGTTACTACTTCTCTCATCTCTTGGTTCGTGGCTTTATTTGCTCCTCTTGCTGTTTGCTTTCTTTGCTGTTGAGAGCTACCAAGAATGCTAACGGTGATTATCAAGAACCTGATCCAAATAAAACCCTTGGAGAAAGACTCTTCTAAGGATTACTGATCACCATCTTCCAGACTAAAACTGGAACTTTTTTTTCTTTTTTTTCTTTCCAGTCCAAATGTTAAGTGGTAGAGTGTGATCAAAAGACGAATTCTGGTTTTCAGTCCATATAGCTTTGCATTTTGGCAGTGTTCTTATTGTAGTGTCTGTTAGATTTTAATATATTAAATGGATTTTTCCTTTGTGATTTCCATTATAACATTAGAGTCTATCCTAAATGCTCTCATTCCTGTTCCCAAAATAACCCTAAAGTGTACAACTTCCTTATGATTGATGGTATTCCGAGGTAACAATTTTTGCAAATACAGATTTTTTAATAGTAAATAATATATGTGCCAGGTAACAGTTACACATTTGCCACCTTATAATGAATACTGTACATTCTAGAATTTCTCTGGGCTTTGAGATTTTAAGTCTTGTGAAGTTTAATATAAGCATTTAGAACAACTAAAGTGAATGGTCTAATGAATATGTCCCTATTAATTTTTTAGGGGTTTTTGTTTGTTTGTTTTTTGTTTGGGTTTTTTTTTTTTTTTTTGGGTTTTTTTTTGTTTTTTTTTAAATTAAAATTTCATTCTCAAGCTTCCAGTAAGATGTTTAGGATCTATGGAAATCTTTCTATCCTGTTTCAATTATCTGTCTTCAGAAAATTCATGGTAGGGAAATTTATCTGAAACAAACACAGTCAATTTGTAAGCAAGTTCCATTTGTTCTAGCTTCATCAAATGACTCTAACTGTGCCAGTGTCCACTTCCTGAGGAATTATTCTATATCTGAAAGGATAGATGGCCAACTGAATGTATGATCATCTAATACAGCTGCTTGGGTTTTTTGTTTGTTGGGTTTTTTCCCAGTTCAATAGGAAAAATTGGTTGGCCCCAACAGGTATCAATAAAAAAAATTGCTGTATTTTGATAAGAAATGCTAAGAAGTCTTGCTTCTTAAGAGTGTTGCACTTCTGAACTATATCCATGGTGTATTTCCCAGAAGAAATGTATGTTTTTTTTAAAGTTAGCCACTAGAGTATGCATAGGTTCCTACATATCTTGTCTGTAAATATGAAAAGATCTAACTACCTTTGAGTTGCATTGTTACTGCATTTGCATTTGAAACTATTAATACTTATGAATGGGGAAAAAGCATCCTTCTTAACAGGTATTTGTAGTTACGGAATTGAAGAACTAGACCAATAGTCTTTTTGTTAAATCTCTGCTTACTTCAAAGTAAGATTTGATTTGGATGTAATATGTAAATGAATACAGATGAGTTCCATGAATCAAGACCAAAGTGAGAGGAAACACAGCAGCACAAAGAAAAGCATTATGTGAGAAAGAACTAAATTATTTTGAGGCTTTAAAACAATGGTAAGTTTTTCATGATACAAAAGATTTGAAAGTTATAAAATTCCTGTCAAATAAATACAAGATTTAGTTTAAGGATTCTGATTCTCCAGTTTAATTATGATTTTTCAATATCAGTCTGTAGTTGGTTGTAAAATGGTTTTAGAAAAGAAGACTTCAACTCTCAGGTACCTCAAGCTAAATGGAGCAAGTCCTGGCTTTTGACAGAAGTAACATTTCTCAAGAAGCTTGTCTTTTCAAGGCTTTTTCTTCCACTAGTTAACCACGCTGTCTCCATAGCTTAGAAACATTGTTATGTACAAAGGCAAGACAAGTCAAGTCTTCAGAGTGCACCAGTAGCCTTGAAGAGAATTAGCTGAGTTTATTTCCTAGATTCATGAGTTTTCATCTCATTTCAGAGCCTGACATCTGGTCAGGTGGTAATTTATGGAACACATTATTTGATAAAAATGTAAGCTGGAGAAGAATTTTACTCAAATCCACAACTATTTTTCTTGCCAATTTCCAAGTTTTTGAAAACGGTTGGGGTATTTTGCTTGGGGGTTTTTTTGAGGGGTTTCCCCTCCCCCCTTCTATTCTGCCTTCACATTGTAAGGTATGGGCATGGTACCCTATTTCAGGACCTGAATTTAAATAGCACTGCTGATTTTCCACCCCCCCCTACACTCTTATTATTGTTGAATGAAGCCTTCCAAGAGTCTGAACATTTACAAACATGAATGCTGGAAGTGTACCAGGCTGTTGCTAATAGACTAGTTGCAATGTTTTTCGTGTGGTAAGCAGTGCCTCTTCAGATAAACCTAGAGCACTTATCTACATAACAAAAAACAGAACTGCAGGTAGACCTACCTAGCTGCTAGTCAGAGTATAGAACTGACTTTTAATAAGCAAAAATAGTCAGAGTATAGAACTCTTTTAATAAGCAAAAATACCAAATATTTGAAAGAATTAGATTATTATTGGGCTTTTCGGAAATATCCTTTTTATGAATTAATCAATGTTCACTGATGCCAATGGAAAAACACCTATTCAGTTCAGTGGGTTTCACATTAAGGTCATAAACTTTCAAATATTGCAGTCAATATGTACAGAAGAATGGGAAACGATAAATGGGATTGTGGAAGACTGGAAATAGTTTGTCCTTAACAAGTATTACTTAAGGAAATTTTTATTAACACAAAAAATCAGTTACAAGATTACGAGAAATCCTGTGTTGTGAGAATTGCAAACATTGTAATGTCCACCACTTAGCTTTGTCCTTTCATATTGCCACTGCTAGCTATTTAATGGAAACTAAATGCTAATCAGAAATACTGCTAAACTTGTGATGACATTAACAACATAAAATACATTTGTTAATGTGGCTACTGTAGATGGATTTGCAGACGTCTGAAAAACCTTTTAAAATTGTGCATTTATTTATCTATTTATTAGTCAAGGAATGCAGTTAAATCTAATAAGTGATTATTTATTTTGCTCATGAATACCCAGGAAGAAGTATCATGTCTGGCAAGCCTAAGATCACAGCTGACTAGTTCTGTCAAAGTGAAAAGTGAAAATTTTATGTTTGCAACATTTCTGTAACACTGAAGAGAACACCATATCTTCCAGCCGAAGCTCAGTGATTGCACTGATTAGAGTATTTTATTACATCCCTGAGCATTAGCAGCAAATACAATATTTCCCCTGCTACAGCCAAGTATAGCAAGAAGTAAAATACTACACCACATATGAAACCATGGTCTTGATTTGGGTTCCTACATTCTTAGTTTCATTTTCTTTTGTATGAATATGTATCAAAATATTGTTGCATGGATTTTTCCCAATTCTCTAATGTGATTTGGTGGGTTTTTTTTTAATACTGGTCAGTGTGAATTGTTGAGATTATGCTGAAAGGGGGTATGGTAGCTATTTGCAAAGAAGAAAAAAAAAGGTTCAAGGATAACTGAACTGAAATCTGTTTTATTTGATGGAGAACTCTTCTGATATGTGAGTGGATGGATGCCAAAATAAATACTTTACAAAGCATATGCTCCTTAACATATATGAAGTTTAGGAGTTTAAATCCCTACTGCATATTGAATTGTAAATATATCCAAATTTTGTACAAGTATCCAGAACACAAGTGCATAAACATTTTTCATTGTGCATTGATTTTTTTTTTTGTACGGCTGTACTTTGATCTGCTAATTTTGACACCTCTTTTTCTTTTAGTCTTTTGTCTCCCTGTTTTTATATCCCAAGGAGTAGGGTGGAGAGTGAATAATTTGGATATAGGTATAATAGGAAGTTCTAGCTTTGATCTCTTCAGATTTCTGAAAAAAAAGGTACCTTGTTAAATGTTGTTGTATTAGATTATTTTCTAAAGAATAAAACAGTCTATGACTGAGTACTCGTATAAGCCTTTAAAGAATAATGATTATTTAAATACTTTTCACGTGTATGCTGGTCTTGAAAATGCTTGAGCACTGAGAAATTTCATAGCACTACCAGCGCACTTCCAGGATTTCTGATGCATCTTACTTTATCTAATTTTTCTTGTATTATGCATTATTTTAATTTTATTACATTTTCTCTTTGCAGACATCCTGACCTTGATACAAGCCGCCATCCCAGACAAGCAGGTAAGCCTCCAGATCCAGGACCACCAGGCTTGAGCAAAAGCAGAACAGTAGATGTGCTGAAGACAGAACAACGGGCACCTGGACGGAGCCCTTCTACTCTTAGTCTACGGGAATCAAAGTCCAGGACTGATTTTAAAGAAGATCAGAAGCCAAGTATGATGCCCAGTTTTCTCTCAGAAGCCAATCCATTGAGTGCAGTCACTTCAGTTGTAAACAAATTCAATCCTTTTGACTTGATATCGGATTCAGATACAACTCATGAAGAAGCCAGTAGGAAACAAAAAGCTGCCCCAAAAGAGCAAGGGAAACCTGAGGAGCAGAGGAGCCCTGCAAAACATCCAACTCAACCACAGTCTCCAAAGCCAGCTGTTCAACAACAAGGACCTGCCAGACCTACTGCCCAACAAACTGAGTCTTCCAAGCCAGTGCCTCAGCAGCAGCAATCTGGGGAACCAAAGCAAGTTCAGAAAGCAGGCCATGGCCAACTAGCAGATGCTAAGCAAGAGCAAGCAAAACAACCACCCCAGCCAAGAGGACCACAAAAATCTCAGCCGCAACTTTCAGAACCAACAAAACCTGTTCAACAACAAACTTCTGCAAAACCTTCATCAGGCCCAACAAAACCATCCCCACAGCAACCAGACAGCACTAGAACTACATCCCAAGCACCAACTCCCACAAAACCATCATCACAGCAGCTGGGACCTGCGAAACAGCCATCACAACAGCCTGCACGGCAAGGAGGTCCTGTGAAGCCATCTTCCCAGCAAACAGGGCCTCCAAAACAGCCTTCTCAGCAACCTGGACCTGAAAAGCCATCTGCTCAGCAAACAGGACCTGCAAAACAACCACCTCAGCCTGGATCTGGGAAGCCACCTCCACAGCAAACAGGGCTCGTAAAACAAGTGCCACCCCAGGCAGGGCCTACAAAACCACCTTCTCAGACTGCAGGGCCCACAAAAGCCCCGGCACAACAAGCAGGACCTACAAAACCACCTGGTCAGCAACCAGGGCCTGAAAAACCCCCACAGCAAAAGCAAGCTGGTGCAAGTCAACCCACTGACTCTGCCCCAAAGAAAACCTTCTGCCCTCTTTGTACAACCACCGAGCTGCTGCTGCACACTCCTGAAAAGGCCAACTACAACACATGCACCCAGTGTCACACTGTAGTCTGCAGCCTGTGTGGTTTCAATCCAAATCCTCATATCACAGAGGTGAGTAATTTTCAAACTGGTGTTCACTACCAGAGCAAAGAATTCAGTTTACCTTTGTTATGTTGAAACATAAGAGGTACTACAGTGTATCATCATGATAACTTAACAAGTTCAGTAAAAAATTAATGCTGTTTCAGAGAACTGCTTATGAGTAAAACAGGGTGAAACTGGAGGAAAAAGAAGGTAATGGTTCTCTGCTCATATAGATTTAGAAATATGTTCTCATCTCTTCATATAAAGAGAACCCCCAGTGTGACTTTTGTCTCATTTTGATTGTTTTAATCACCTGCTGTCTGTGTTTATAATCTGACCACAATACTCAAGTGAAAATATATTTATAGATAAATGATCTTTTCTGCTATGAGAACTAACTAAGCAAGACCAAACTAAAATCAGTCTTCATAACTCCAGTGTATGGCTTAGGAAAGGATGTGGAGTGGATTTGCTTTACAACTGTGACAGAGTTCAGTTGTGTTAGTTGAGAGCCTGAGTCATGAGTTTGACTTCATGCTATGTGGGTTATTTCATTCTTGTGGGTTGCTAAGATCTCTGTGGACTATTTCAAACCTTGATTACCCTTCTTGCTGTAATTCTATAACATAAAAATGGAATAGAAAGCCATATTATGACTTCAAATGAATTTATTTTAACCTGATTTTTGTGGTAGCTTGATTTATTGCTTATACAGATCCTTTATTGCTCTGCATGGGAATTAGTCTTCATGTAACTGATCAGCTTCTTGTACATTCTGATATGCTACTTTTAGATTTGCAAAATAATTGGAATTTGTTTTCAGTACCAACACTTTTATCAATTTATGGAAATTCAAGCATAGTACACCTGGCACCAAAAGCTAACTAATGATAATCAGAAGGGATATTTGAAAAAATTCTTATTTTTGTCTTGCTTTGGTATTAATTTAGCTGATCTGAGGTGCACAGAGGAAGAAGTACAGACTACTATTGTATTTTGAACCTGATAAATACTACCTGTATATTTAAAATTGAATCACATAATTTATGAAGCTGGAAAGGTGCTCTGGATGTGGTGTAGTCTAAACTTCTGCTTAAAGTAGTGTCACCTAAAGCATGTTTAGCCAGTTTTGAGTATCTTTAAGGATGGAGGGGAGGCCTGACAGCCTTTCTGGGCAACCTGTGTACTCAGTATCACAATGATTTAATGACACTACTAGCTGTTGGTTTTCTTTTCAGCACACGTTTGTTACACCTGGTAACAAACAGCAGACTTTTTGCATCCAGCAATATGATAAGTTGATTTTTTGGTTAAAATTGAAAATTTAAGCCTGAAAGACTTAATTGCAGTAATCACTGGTAGCACTTTGCTTGGTTTCGGAGTGTAATGTCTTGAGTTTAGGGAAATTGAGGATTGAGATAGCTGGCATTGAAGCCTGGACTGAAAAAGGAGTGACTTGAATGTCTCTGTGCAGAAACTTTGGAGCATCTGCAGCTAACCAGGTGTCTATATTTCAGGGTCTACATGAGGAAAGTTCATTGTGGACTGTTAGTATAAAAAAAGATATATAACAGGCAAGAAATGTAATGTACTGATATTAAAGTTAATGAGTTTTATTGCAAACTTTTGCCTTCAAATTCTGCCAATGTTTATAGGCCAGAACTTCTTACATTTATTTGTGAGTGCTGAGTAGTTCATGTAGTGTGCTCCTGGAGTCTCTTGAAGCCCTAAGTCTGTCTTCCTTTAAAAGCTTCAGATTTCCTATGGAATTGGTCAACAACTTTGATGTGTTCAAATGAAACAGGTTTTGAGAGAGAGTTTATGTAAGATGATATCCAAGTATTTGGAAATTCTGTGAATAACTACTAGTTTTTGAAGTGGGTACTCTGTAAGTGTGAAATTCAGGACTTTCAGACAATAAAGACAGCTGCATTTAAGACTAACTGATTGCATACATATGTAAAAGCAGATTTGAATTTCATATTACACATTGAAATAAACACAGGATATGCATTTATTTTATGATGAAATCATTTCAGAGAATGAAGGTATTGGACATCTAATTTATTCAGCTATTAGTTCCAATCTCCTGACTCCCACTCAGGCTTTCCTCATTTGCTCAGCTTTGTACCACCAGCTGTCTTGCTGCAACTTCCTTGTGGGTTTCCTGCTCCAGTCTGCCATTGAGTGTGACATAAATCACATCTGACTTTATTCTGAACATTGGGATCAAAGTTAATAGAACACCCTCTGGCACGTGCAAAATATTCACTTATTTCAGCTGTCAACGTTCTCACTTGAGTTATTATCAAATTTTCTTTCTACTTTCTGTTTCCTTAAAGTATTTAGTTTATTATCAAAAGTTTCTGATTTCTTTTTTTAACAATACTTCACCCATTTCTTCCCATCAGGAAGATCATGGCTTGTGGTTTGGCTGTAAGTTTTCTTGCTTATGGTGCAATTTTTTTCTTTTGTCTTCTTGTATTTTAATTTCTCCTGAAGTATTATTGACCAAAAATCTGTGTCTTACCCATGCACTTACTGAGTTTGCTGTTGTACTTTAGCTATCCCTGCTGTTTCTTTTGCCGTGTTTCATGATTTGGGAATCCTGCATTGTGCTTTACCCATGTCCTTTATAACTACTGATTTTATTGCTTATGTTAAACACACTACTTATGGGGAAGCAATAATTTCAAATTGGATGTGGGGAGTGAAAGGCATTTATTTAGAAAAAAGAAATGACGTTTGTTCTCTAAAATTTTCCCTTTGTCCAGCTGCTGGAATTGCTTTCCTAAAAAAATTTTCTTACAAGTCACTTACAGGGTAGCTCAGTCTCCAAAACTAATTGAGTGAATAATTTTTCCAGTGTAGATCTTTTAGTGTTCTATATTTCTAGCTGACCCTGAAAATAATTTAACAAACTTTAAAAACTGGCTTAGGAAGTAGATTGCATACATTGTAAAGCCATTATAAAAATGCAGATAAAAAAATTATTTATTTTTTTTAAATTTAAACCTCTATTTAAAATTCAGTAGTACATGCACTCTGTCTGTTTTAACTCACTAGAGAGAACTCTGTAACTAAGAGCAGAAAGTGATACCTGTATTGCCACAAGGTCAGACCCCTTGAACTGTTTCTCTGAACCATCTGACATTGCAGTCCTCTTGGGGAAGAAGGAGAGTTGGTGTCTTGTTTTTGTACAGCAGTCTGGAGAGAGAACACACCATACATAAGTGTTCAGCAGCATATGTCTCTGTAATCTGTCTAGGTATTCATGCTCCACTCATCACCATGGCACATGACTGCCTAGCAACAGTTGCATAAAGTAATGGAGAAAATTATATAAGCAGGTTTGAGGACTGGTACTCTATTCCATTTTCCTTTCATGTACATCAGAACATAGTAGGAAGTTCATCTTTTATTTTGTGGTGACTTGTTTTTCTAGTTTTTTCCCATTTTTTATTTTCCCAAACCCACTCCCATGAGCCATTAGCAACAGAAACCAGCACTTCCAAAAAAAAAAAAAAAGATTCATCCCATTAGGCTTTCTGAAAATGAACAAAAATGTCTTGAGGAAAAGACAAAAAGCATGAACTGTTATAGTTAAATCTAAATGATCAGCACATATGCTCAATAGCTGGAGTAAATTTTCATTCCCTGTTAACTAGTTATTGGAGGATAAGTGCAACACAGACTGAGCAAAGGGTTTAAAGTGTAATAAGAAAGTCATTACATTGTTTATGATGCTCCTCTGTAAAGCTGATGATCAGGAAGAGTGTTAAAGCTGTTAATGTTGGACACTCAGCTGTGTGTGGGCTCTGCTCCTGGAGCCCACCCGTGATGTGTCTCTGTGCCTGTCTCCTAGGTGGTTTTTGAGGAGGGACTATTCTATGTGAATTTTATCTACATTAGATCATATTTCATCCATTGTTCTGGCATTCTTTTAAGAGACATTCTTTTAAGAGACCATTTGAAATTCATCTTGAGGCCAGGTATAATTTTATACATAGATACTTAATGAAAATTGTACATTCAAATAACGTGAAGCTGTATATTGATATAGGATTTGTTTACTTGCCAGAAGTTCATCTGTGTGGAGATAAAGTGAATTCTTAAGAATATGTTATTGTTTCTGATTTTTTTTTTTCCAAACAATATGTCTGTACCAAAGCTGACTTAATTACAATGGAAAAAAGAGAAGGGATAAAAATTCCAAGAGGAGGGATAAGAAACCTCAAACAGTTGACTGTCTCAAAGTGGAGTGTATGGTTTCTGATCAAGTAGAACTTTTTACTGGATTGCACATTTATTTTCCCATTCAACAAAAAAAAACAAACAAAAAACAAACAACCCCCCCCCTCAGTCTGAAATATAAATATAATATAATATAAATATAATATAAAACCTGCAACTCTAAGTCTCCTAAACATACTTGGGCTTGAGGTAGGATCACTAACTAAACAGAATTTAAACAGTAAGAAAGGCATTAATTTTCTTCTGTTATTTTCACTATTATTAGGTTGTATAGGGTATATATATAATATATATAATTTAAAATAAGGAAGATGACTATAATTCTTATGGTGAATCCAGGTAAGTTTTGCTTATACTTACAATGAAATCAATAGAAATTATTCTATTAAATATTTGTTCATTACGTGACAGTGAAGGAAACTGTTGATTGAAGTATTCCCTGGGGTTTGCAGTCTAGATCCTGCTGTGTTGTAATAATCCATAGGAACCAGAATGCAACTTGGACTGAAAATTATATATAAACAAGAATAAAACTGCCATCACTATGGGTAGTGATATGCAACAAAATCTTAAGTTTTTTAATATCAGGAAAAATAGCTTTGAATCTATATACCCTATGTGAACTTGACAGGGGGGATATAAGGGTTATATAAGTAAAGCAGAAAAAAAAAAAAAATCAAGGACCTAAATCTGATTATAAGCTGTTATAATCATCATAAGTTGTATAGAAATGAGTTTTTAAAACTCCAGCAAAACCCAAGAGTTTATAAATTTTTCAAAGTATTAAATACCAGCTCTTAACTGTGCAGAAGTTAAGCGAGAAGGGTTCTGTAAAACTGATGGACTTCAGACTGGGTTCAAATTGATCAGAGAGCAGATGCAAACCAGACTTGTTTAACTGCCATTTAAAAGCCATAAAAGTGTGAAATACTTGCTTTAGGACAAAGAATACTTGGGGTGTTCCAGTGTTACTAACACTGCAATTTCTATGCAAATGAGGGTTTTTCACAATTTTTGTGATGAAACGAAGTTAGTATAGTTCCTATAGTTCTGCCTCTAGCCACAGCTGCCACACAGACATTTGGGAAAATTGTAAAGATCTTCAAGTAGAAGGGTTATGGAAGTACAGGATACTGTTTCTCTCCATGGAATAATCTTAAACAAACTCCCACATTGTTTCTGTCTTAGAGGAAGACTGTATGCCTACAGTTCTGCTTTACTTTAGGATTAGATGTAGAAATAGCAGTGCCCTCTTTTTTTTTCCCTTTTTTTTCTTTTTTTTTTTTTTTTTTTTTTTTTTCTCTTTTACATAAGGGGCAGAACATAGAGGTAAAACCCTTCTATGGTTTATTGGAACACTATGGGGAATAGTGTCCCAATAATTTAATTGAGCAATATTCTACAATATGTTGGAGTGTTTTCTCATTAGTCCAGAAAGCTGGCCTGTCCAGTTTTTAACACAAGTAAATAATAAATTAATCTGCATAGCTAAAGATGTCAACTGCAGTCAGCCATCTGCGCCAGTATTGCTGTTGCTCAGCAACTGTAATTTACTACTATGTGAGGCCATGTGATGTGGGATGGTGTTTGCTGGGCAGTCACTGGGTGAGCAGCAGGCCCAGCCCTGCTCTCACCAGACAGCTTAATCCTTTTCATGATTCCCCCAGTGCAGCACTGATGAACTTTGTTAACCTCTTCTTTGCCACTCTCTTGATGTGCAGTTGGATTTTTTTGTCAATCACTCACGTGTTTCTGGCATAATAAATCTCAGTGCAGTTGATGAAAGCAATGAGCATTTGTTGCGTTACTGCATGATGCACTGCACTGAGCTGTGTTTGAAAGTTTCTTTCCTTGCTATGTGCATGAGGCAGCTTAATCATATCCTTGGCTGTAAAAAACTAGTTTTTAGATATCCTGAGATACTGATATTTAAAAAAAACCCAAAAGATTATGTTTCCTATTTTGTTTTATTATTCTAATTATGTAAGCTATAAAATAATAGTTCCCCAAACATTCATAATTCATATGCAAATTACAGATTTTTTGTAATTTAAGATTTAATTTAATTTAAGCAGAATAGTAGAGTATGTTTTAAGATTGTGATAACTGCATAATATTATTCATTCAGTAATGCTAAGTAGTTTTAGAACAGCTAAGTAACATCTAAAAATAGTTTTTCAATATGTCGATTTGAAAAGTTTGCACCAGCATTGGTTTAGCACCAAGCTACAGAGCTTGTAACCATTGCTGTGGTTTGTGGAATGGACACCCTTGGACCATGCTGCTGACTAGGATCTAGTGTCATGTTTGTGAGCACTTGAGTCAGTGCTCCCTGGCAAACTCATCACATACCTGAAAGAAAGGTAAATATGTATTTTGTAGTGATGATGTATTTGCCTGAAATGAGGATCAGTTGCATACTGTGTACAATTGTTAAATGTTTGGTTTGGTGTAATTACTTTGAACAGCTGAGAACTTATTCATGGAAAGATGGTGTAGAAGAAATTACTTTTCCTCCAGTATTGCACAAGCTTCTTTAGAAGACATTTTAACTTGTATGTTGACATACCAATTTAATTTGGTTTGTGATAGGTGGGTTTTTTTGTTCTTAACAGGATTTTCTGATTTAGTTTCTTTTCTCAGAGTATTCTGCTTCACTGCACAAAGCTGCATAAATTGTGTGCTTGAGCACTTTATTTTTCATGTTTCTCTCATCATCTTGGCAAAAATGCCTGCTAAGTGCCGAATCTGGTTTGTCACTGCTCTTTGAAATTGCCAGGGACCAAATAAGTTACTGTGTTTTCAAACTAAAAACTGATTTTGTCAGTAAAGCTTTGGAGCTGAGCAGTATCAGCAAAGTCCATTTACATATCTGTGGTAATGTAAAGGGATGTTAATATTTTATGTATATTTTAAGTTCCTTTTTATAGCAGCAAATGACTGTTCTAAATGAGAATGAGATCCATTCACTTGGAGCATAGCTCTGCTCTGCAAAAGGACTGTTAACATGGCTTCTGAGAGCCACATTCATATTGTGTGCCAGCAATTTTTAAATGAAATATGTTCAATCTGCAAGTCAAAATTTATTTCTCATGTACTTCTAGAATCATAGAATCAAGATAGATTCTCTTCCTCCCCTATATCATCTGCAGGGATAGAAATTAAGCATGCCAGGCAAAGCACTTGCTGACAGCTTTCCTGTTGCTTTTGATGGGTATGTGTTCTTAGAACAAATCTCAACTGTTTTTGAAGAAAGGAATAGACATTGGATTGTCTTCAACGGTGTTGGTTTTGTTTGGGATGAGGAGAAGGACTGAACTATAGTTGCTATTTGTTATTGGTGTCAACTGTTAGCTTGCCTTTATGCATTCATAATCTATGGAATGTAGTGTTATAATTTCCTTCGAAGTAATTCTCCATGGATGTTGTTAGTAAAATACAAAAATAAATTCATTTGGTGCTTCAAACTAGAAGAGTTTATGCTATGGTTGATGAATATGTAAAATACATTTTAATTATTTTGTTGTTGTTCTGAGGGCATATAGATTCTACAACAGTTAGAAAACAAAGCAGCAAATTTCTTTGCTCAGAAGTTGAAATCAGAAAAAAATGCTGCATGAAATATATCAAGTTTACTGTCTTAGTTATGGCACTTATTGGCATGGGTCTCAGAATGAAGAAAATCACTTACAGATTTCTGCTGGAAATAAGACCCAGCTGCCACCCCTATATACTGGTGTAAAAAACAGTCAACTTGGGTTTCTCAGCATCAAAGAGGAATCTCTTTCGCAGACAGGAACTGCTAAAGCTCGCAAGTTTCACTGGAAACTTTTTCTTTTTAATCCCAAATAAAGATATTAAAAATGTGGAGAAAGAAACCAGGAGATTGCAGAAGTGCTGCCCAGGAACATCTTTAAGGATAGGAAAACATTTGTATTTTAGGTATCTTCAGCAGCAGTAAGTTTTACTTCATCTGTAATAATGTGTAAGAGCATCTGTATTTAATAGAAGCCTGTTCCTGTTAAAATTTATGGAAAATCTCTGTAATTCTGGTAGATGGTACAGATGTTTGATAGAAAACTATATCACACAGCACATTTCATTTTGAACTCCTGCTGTTCCAATCACAGGACTCTAGTTTATGCAGTTTTGTATTTGTTTGAAGAAGTGTGTAACCTATAATGAATTGAGCATTTTGACACTTAATTCCTCCCACTAAAATGCTTGGGAGGAATTTTATGTTTAAACCAGAAAGATTTAAAAAATAATACAGTGAAGTGAAACTTCATACCTTTTCCATTTTAAAGTTCAGCTGTAGAAGTAGCAAATTCAGTTTTGATTTTGGAGGCTTCAGTTTCATACCAATGCACATATGTGTATATATGTATATAATTTTTAAAAAAATAAGAAGGAAAAATTAATGGTTGATGGTTTTGTATTTTGCACAAGGTTGTTTTAAAATATGTAGCTTAGAAGTAATATATGTTTGGACTCCAAGTAGGTATCAGAATCTACAAGCTGCAGGTTAAAGACTAACCTAAATGCTTATAAATACAATTGGAATATGGACACCTTAAATGTAAAAAATTATTCAAACTACTTATTTTATAGCCCCACCTTTCCTAAAGCTACTTAATTTGAGGCCTTGAAGTGACTTAAATTTAGATTTCCAAGAATCTGAATGAGAGCAGTTAGGCACCTGTTATTGTCAAGGTGTCAAACAAAAAAGTAGAAGCAGTGAATCCCTATTGAAGGTGCCTGTTCCAATATATGTAAGAATCCTTTGCATAGGGGGAAAAAGCCATTCTTTGTTTAGGTCCATTAAAAACCTCCTCACAAGATCATGTCTTTCTCCACTGTAGAGCAGAGTCTACCTAATATAAGAAATTTTAGTTACCTTGCCAAAGCCAGACAACTGTCACAGCCCTAGAAAACCCTTAAGGATTCATCCAGAGATGGTATTAGTATGTATCTCATTAAATTGTTTTACTAATATCTCAAATCAGGTGAGGGAAGTGATCATTATGCAAACAAAATGGGAGTTAAGCTAAATATAATCCTTGCTCAGGTCCTCTGTACAGCTCTGAACTTGATCACTTTCATAATTCAAGGCAGAGTTTAAACATGTGTTCCAGAAGTTTTTAAGTTGTTTTCACTTTTCTACAGTCATTTGCTATATGGTTTGCAAGTAGAGCAGAGAATTGTTTAAACAATCTAAAAAAAATTGCACTTAAAATGGAAGATAAGAGCAGCCTTATTATGAATGGAGCTTTACAGCTGAGGCCAAAATTTTTCATTGCTTTGTGAAGCTCGTAGTAATCATGAACTTACATTCCAGAGTGTGTGTTTATACCATGTTTATCAGACTAATTGAAATAACTGTGTTTTAGGGAGCTGCTTCCAACTCTTAATTTTTGCTGCTGCTAAAATACAAGGCTGGCAAGGCCCACCAAAGTAATGAATTCATTGCTTCAGTCCATGACATCAGATCTTCTTTCTTCCAGTGAGCTTTGATATTACACAAACAAAATCTTTCTTTGCATATAGAGCCTCTAGATTTGTTCCATGGGGTATAGTGGAGATTCCATAGCATCTCAGAATCATGTTGCGAAAGATTTCTAAGACCATTGAGACTTGAGTGAGAAACAGCATCCAGGAATCTTCACCCTTAAGGGAAAAGATTTATGTTGTGTGTTTTCCTACTTGCAGTTCCCTCTGTTGCAGTGGTGCATGGAAATGCTGTAGCTGGTGTCCTGTGTTTCACACAAAGACTAAAGGATAGGAAAAGAGTTACAGGTGACCTGCTTAAATATCTGCTTGCAGGTGGAGGCCCATGGGACTCTGTACCATATTGAATGGCATTTTTGCTGCCTATAATGTTTCTGCTAGTGATGGAAAGTACGGAAAATAGCACCTAGCCACGTGTTTTAGGCAATTTGATCCTTTCTCAGATGGTGAAGCTGGGCTTTTCTGTCTTATCAGAAATATGGTTTTCCACTTATGTAATACTGCTTGAGAATGGTAAAAAAGCCCAAAAAACAGTTTGAAGTTGTGAGGCACTATAATTTATGAGAAACATGAGTAAATACATTATTTGCATTATTCCTTCTCCTCTGTGTGAAAGGAGGGGCCTGTTGTATACAGAGGTACAGTAATTACCCTAAAAACTTCTAATAACAAAGGAGTTTCGGGAAACCTAATTATGGCTTTTGAAATGCCATCAGTGGTCAGGCAAAGCTCCTCACTGATTTTGGATGAGCACTTGCCCCCCTGAAATTGGTGGTAATTCATAAGTCAGTGTTATACATGATGCCTGTTTATACACCTCTGTGGCTAATTCATTGGATTCATATGTACTGTGAATACCTATGCTCTGTAATTTAAACCATTACCAAAAGCTTAAGAGCTTGATGGATGTATGGTTATAGATAATTATGCGTTTACTGTGTATTAATTCTGATTATTGTTTTCTGTCAGCAGACTTGATGTGTTAAACTATTTTAGCAGTATTTGTCATTATTCTGGCAAATTATTGCTGTAAATGAATCACTGGGTCCCATGAAATTCCAATGCATTTTTTTCATACTGCAGGATTTTTATCCTCCAATATTCAGCTGTGTGTAAACTGAATGTGAAGCCACTAGAATCATGGGCTCAGTGATAGCTTGACTCACAGTGATATGGGTAGAATAATGAAAATAATCAGCTGTGCATGTTAATTGCAAAACATTATTAGTGATATTTCTCCCTTTTTACACAGACGTTTAAAATATTGGAGCAAGTCCTGTATTAGAATAACTTATTATTATGTTTGTTTTAACTATGTCTTAATTATAATTGCCTTTTTTTGTTTTTCAGATCAGCGAATGGCTCTGTTTAAACTGCCAGATGCAAAGAACGTTAGGAGGTGACCTAGCACCAGGTCATGGTCCTGGGCCACAGCCACCTGTACCCAAGCAGAAGACACCCATTCCACCTTCAACAGCTAAACCATCTCCCCAGCCACAGCCTGTTCAAAAGAAAGATATAACTCCAAAACCTGATCCTTCACAGTTAGCAGATTCAAAAAAACCTCCACCACAAAAAAAGCAAACACCCTTGCCTGGATCTCCTCCTGTAAAATCAAAACAGCCCCGTGCAGAGCCCACTGAGATCTCCCAGCAAATAGATGGCACTCCAAAATCTGATCAGATCAAGCCAACACAGGCTGAAGATAAGCAGAAACAGCCCAGTGTACAGAAGCCTACAGCAGACATTGTATCTACCTCTGTAGCACCAGAGCAGAAGCAGGATTTGGCAGGCCCCAGACCACCAAGTCAACAGAAAGTGACAGATTCCCCAAAGCCTGAGCTTGCAAAGCCATCACAGGACACACACCCAGCTGAGGATAAACCAGATTCCAAACCTGTTCCACAAGTGTCCCGGCAGAAGTCAGATCCCAAGCTTGTGTCTCAGCCTGGGGCTAGACCAGATGCTAAAGCTCCAAAGCCTGTTGAGCCAACACAAACAAAAGATGATCCTAAAAAATTACCAACAAAACCAGCCCCAAAGCCTGATGCAAAACCAGCTCCCAAGGGCCCACAAGCAGGGGCAGGACCCAAGGCAGTGCCAGCACAGCCGGCACCTCAGCCCCAACCACCTCAGAAAACACCGGAACAATCAAGGCGTTTCAGCCTTAACCTGGGAGGCATCACTGATGCCCCTAAACCTCAGCCTACAACACCACAGGAAACAGTTACTGGGAAACTCTTTGGATTTGGAGCTTCATTCTTCAGCCAGGCCTCAAATTTAATTTCCACAGCAGGTCAGACAGGGTCTCAGACATCGGGTCCCCCTCCACCTGGTCCTGCAGCGAAGCAGCCCCAGCCTCCAGCCCCTCAAGCAGCCCCCAAAGAGGCTGGCCAGGCTCAACCTCTTCCAAAAGGTGTTCCTGTAAAGAAAGAAGCCAAGCCTCTTACAACTGAAAAATCAGAGCCATCAAAAGTGGATAGTGTTTCAACTAAAGGATCTGATTTAGAAAAGAAACCTGGTTTGGCTAAAGATATCAAGTCTCAGGCTGCTGAAGCTAAGAAACCTGATGGGCTGTCGGAACCAGAGAAAGCTAGCCAACCTGAAATGTCCTGTCCCCTTTGTAAAACTGGACTAAATATTGGTTCTAAGGATCCCCCCAACTTTAATACCTGTACTGAGTGCAAGAAAGTTGTGTGCAATCTCTGTGGATTTAACCCAATGCCGCACATAGCTGAGGTAAGCAATGGAGTCTGTATTTACCCTGTATTCCTACCTACAGGCTCCCTGTGCTGTGGAGACATAAATAGCTGGGTTTTAGATATTGAATTGTTAAGAAATTTTCTTGAGCATTTCATGATCTGAAGTCTTTTAAAATTAAGTTTCTGTGTTGTATGAAACTTAATCACTTGTCAGGTAGTACTTCTGATGAAGTTTTGGTATATTAAGGAGGTCTGGTAGAGGTGATTGCTAAGGCTTTGAGACATAAATGGATATGGTTATGAACTCTTTTGGAACTGGTGCTACTATGACACAGCAAGCTACTGTACTTTCATCCTGTTATAAGCTTTTTCTTACACTTCAGGGTTGTCTCCTAATGTGTGCTTCTTTAACCAGTGCCTCTGATTCTAAAAACTATTGAATGAAGAAATGTCTTAATGCTTAGTTATTGTCTTACCCTCCTGTATAATACATCCTTAAATTTATTCCATTAATCTCATTCTGGCTCTGGAGTCTTTGCATATGCTGATGCATTCATTAGGAAGGTTGAAGTTTGAGTGATACCTGTGTGGTGAAAGATGTAATTTTTTGGCAAGAACAATACAAGCTCACCAAGTTACTTCATTCATTGAAGACTGTCAGTTTGAAGGTGTTCTTTCTGTGATTGCATGAGACAGCTACTCATATTTAAAAGAATTAAACAACTTATTTTCAACAGTTTCCTCACATTGCGTATTTTTATCTGCTTCCTTTCTCCATATAATTTTTTTTGACAAGGGGATTGGAAAATTTATGCTAGCTTAATGGAAAGGTAGAGCACATCCTATTTGCCCTATGAATTTGGGAAGTTGAATTCAACAGAAGCAGACCACCTAAAAATACTTGTGAGCAGTTTAAATGCTTAAGTTGGTCTGTACAGCACGTGAGGACTGTGGCAGTTGGCGTTCTGCCTTTGAAATCTGAATGAATAAATGACAAATGACTTCCAGGGTTAAAGGATATCACATCTCTGCCTTAAGGTGAGAATAAATGTGGGAAGAAAAAGCACATTGTAGGGAAAATATTGCATATGAAGTTTGCATATGCCTTTCTTTGTGTCTTATTGTATGGACTATACTACCATTTGAGAGGTCTTTTTCCTAATATAATAAGCACATTGTATCAAACACATGAATATGTTGTCAAATATATTTGTGGTCATTTAGGTTAGAAAGAAAGGTCTAAAAATGCAGGAAGATTGAGTGATGGAAAACTGGAATTCAATTGATTTTTACCGTTGTTTATGCACTGAATACCATCAAACACACACACTCCATCATTGTCCAGCTCTGGGTATAAACACACACACACACTTATATGGATTTAATTGTGAAAAATGCTTGTGACTTTCTCCAAGGGCACTCTAGTATGCATACACAGAGTACCATAGAAACAAGATGTGTCATTTCTCTGGTGAAATATTGCTCAAATGACAAGTCCTGGTGCATGACTTATCTTCTTCAGAGGTGACTTAGTTATGATGGTGTGGGACTGCCTTGTGGTGTGCAGACATGCTACCTTGATTTTTTCTGGTTAAGATGAGAAGGCTGGTACTCTGATTTGTTTTTTCCATCACTGTTTTTTTCAGATGACTCCCTCTATTTCTGTTCTTTATAATATCCAGAGCTTGAAATATGAATGATTTTCTTTAGTCTGGTTTCGTCATGCCTTTCTTTTGTTTCTCTTTTGGCTCCTGCTTGCACATTCTTCTTTGTTGTACTACACATTTCCACCTCTGTCCACATTTTCTGTCTTGCCTTCTTTTTTCAGTTTTACTAGAAAGTGGCAATGTGCTCTTCCTTCACAACAGGAGGTGGTTTGCTTGGCTGAGAGCATCCTGACTTTCCTTTTCATAAAGACTGGACAGACAGAACAGGGAGCTCATTGTTTCATCTCCCAAATGTGCTGTGTTAATAATGTATCTATGGTCAGATATCAATTCTGTCCCTGGATGCATGGTATATAGTATATACCTTTTACACGACAGAAATGTGATGGTGAGTAAATAGTTTATGCTCACTTACATACCCTTTTCATCCACCAAATGCTTCTCATGTGTTCAGTGCTGTCTTGGAGGCTTTATTTGCTTGTCTCTTTCTTTGAGGGTTAGGAAGAAGAAATAGAAATGTTTTCTAAAATTGATCTTTCTGGTGTTTTTCTACTTAATTCTTTTATTCCTACACTGTGCATTCAGATAAAAAAAATGTAATTCCAGAACCTATATATGTCTTTTTGGCCCCAGAAATGATTTTGAATGAACAAACATATTGCATCTTAAACACAACATTAGTTTTCCTTTGGGCCTGCAGTTGTATCACAGTTATTCTGATAGTTGTTTATGTGTTGTCTACATTTTGTTCCCTCAGTAATGGCTGAAAATGAGTGGAGTTTTATTGACTGAGTGATGGCTGAACCCTTGTTGCCAGCAAGGCTTGTATTAGGCCACATGATAAGGATCAGTCCAATGGAACAGGGAAACCAGAGTTTCATTGTCAAATGCAGAGGAGCATCTAAACCCCATGGGCATTTCTACCTTTAGATCTCTCAGCAGGGAATTTTTCTCAGCCTACATGCTGCTGTACTGCAGACAGGGCTGAGAGTACTTTTAAGGGAAGAAAGTGCTTTCTTACAGTGGCAGTTGTTTGTTCTTGCCTGTATGTGACAGAAATAACTTTCAAAGAAGTCTTTAAGCTGCTGCAAACAGTCAGTCCTCTAATAACCCCTCTACTGCAGAAAATATAACTAGACTCTTACCTAGTCAAAATTAAGAATATGCTATTTACTTCAGTGAAATTGTTTTGATTTGTGCAAGCAGAGAATTAGGCTAGAATACTTTCTCTTTAAATGAGCTGATTGTTCTTTTTCTCCCTGATTTGTTGATACAACAGTCAAACAGTTATTTACTTAAATGGTAATTTATCCATGATGCAAACAGCCACAAATGATTAAATAAATGACACTTGATAGATTTCAGAGACCCACAGGACCATGGGAGCCCTAGTGCATTAGCAGACTCCTTATTCTGCCATTTGCTCAATGGGGAGGAGAACTGTTTACCAGCTCTGTAATTAGCTTTCCAGCTCAGGTAGTTGGAAGCAGCTCTATTTTTAGTAACAAAGCACAAGATCACAACTGCTGAAGCCAGAAATGAAATGTGTGGCAACGACCATTTTGTGCATTTAAAACTCAGTGAACTGTTCAGAATATTGAGCAGGAGCGGAGATGGCTGTCTATAATGTAATTAAGTATGTTGAGGTCAGGAATGTAGAACTTGTGGTAAATTCATGCAATAATAAAATGTTGAAAAAAGGATGGTTTAAAAGCTAAATTAAGGAAAAATAAGATGAACCAGATTTTTAGATTCTATGTGGGCAATAGGAAGGATAACATCTTAATAGAATCATGCTATAAACAGAAAGAGCTGGAAATGTGAAGTGTGTATACGTGACTGAGCTGATGGATCTAATCTAATAGAACTGCCAGGAGAACAAGAGAACTTTTTAGTCTACTGATAGCTATAAAATTACCTGGAAAAGCACTGGGAAGTAAAGGACACTCCATGTGTGAAATAAATTACTGGTGCTAGAGAAAGAAGAGAAACGTTTTGAATGATGGAGGACAGGGAGAACTGGGGAAGGGCAGAAGAGACATCATATCTCTGATTTGGTAAGGATTTAGTTTGAAAAAGATTTAATGTGCTAGAGATATGATCAGAATATATAATATAGACAATTTTAGAGTGATATTTCTTGATATGTTTATTACAGCACTTGTAGCCTGTATGAAATTGTTTTACATTGGTGGATATAATGACAGGAATCTATACAGCTTGATGGTTTCTGTCCAATCTAAATTCTTATATACCTTTTTTTAAAATAAATATAGATGTATAACTTGCCAAAACAATTTACATGTTTTGCTGAAAACTCATTTTACACTCCTCCTTATTAAACCTAACTAGATAAATTTTTTTCTTGTCTCCACAGACTATGGAGAGAAGGAAAAACAAAAATATAATTGATTTTTTTTTTTAAAGTAAGCACAGTGCTATAATTAAACTCCATATTATAATCAGGTGAAAAATTGGTACCTTTCTCTTCCAGTATGAATTTCTAAAAGTAGCAGTAAAATAACATTTGGAGCTGATGTAAGCCTCTCTGGAGATGAGGGGAGTGATTTTGTGGTGGCGTGGTGTCATACACCTGGATACTGCTTTGGTTTTTCTACCTCCTTCCAAAACCCTGCAGAAAGGGTACTGGCTTGGGTGAGTGAGTACCCAGTGTAAATAATTCTGCTAAATTCCTGTTTTCCAAGACTTCACTGATATGTAAAATGGAGTGAGGGCAAGAGTGCCCTTATACTCAAGCTTCAAAAGTAAGCTTTAAAAATTAATTAAACTCCCCCCCCAAACCTGAACTAAGTGAATCAAATCCTCCTATTGAATGCCCAAATGGGCCTTGTACATCTTAAAACAAGTGTGCATAAACATTATAAAGAAATAATCTTGTTTATTATTTTAGTGAAAATCCCTAAAATAGTGTTCTGCACCGTTGAGGTGACACCCATTGCCTATCTTTAATTAATTAACAGCTCTGCACTGTCGTGTATTTCCTACTTGAAACAGCTCAGACTGCTCTGCAAACTGGCAGGTTTAGCTCCTATAAAAAAGTCCTCTCTTCTGTCTTATGTTTGGTGATGAGTTGTTTTGGAAACAGATGGTGTCTGGGAAACACAGTGAAGAAGAATTTGCACTAAAGAGACAAAGAGAAAAACAATCACTCCTTTCAGTTGCATAATTTATCTTCTCTGCTTCTTCCCTCTCCCTTTAAAGAAACTTTTAAAATTTTGATTGTAAGAAAGTGAATGCTATTACTGTTTAATAAAGTAACTAAATAATACAGAACATAATAGGCTAACGCAATGTACTCCCTAATACTTATGGAAATTTTATCCATTAAATGATAATTCTTTATAATTTAGAAAATATTAAAACTACTGCTAATTATTACTTTGAAAGATAAGATCTGGCATTGAAAAACAGAGTGCATATTAACCACACTGTATTTCTTGACTGTCAGAATGAAATTAATTTCACTCCAAATCAGGTATCTTACTTTTCTGTTTAACTTCTTCAGTATGCATGACAGACAAAATATTAAAGTGGAAATATTTTTCATGGCAGAATGACTCACCTCTTCCATTTTTCCTATAAAACACATATATTGTGTATATACAAAATAGAGGGGCTAATATGGAATGACTCTTTGACTTTTTGATGGATGATTTAGTCAAAACTGAACACAGATGAATAAATAGATAAAAATGTAATGCCTGAATTCAATTTTTAAATAAGGTTGAAGAGCTTAAGCTTTGTCAGCAATGTTATATTTCTGTGTTTTACATTTGCAGAGGTGTTTAAATGCTTAAAGACAGACAGATACTTGTTAGGATGTTAGGAGCTTGTGTCCTTCTCTGATGCCTCAGCTAAACCTGTTCCAAAAAACCCAGCTTTGACCTGATGATTTTACAGAGGCCTCAGCTTCTGTCTTCTGCACATGGCTTGAGCTGTTCCTTTTGAGCAGTGTTTAGCTTCTGTTAAAACCCCTTTGAATTCCAGACATGGGAACCTCTTGCAGGGTCTGATTTTGGTATGTCTTTGACCAGAGGCAGTACTGCTTGGCATTAAGCATACCAGCAACAGCTATTTTAATAATTAATAACAGTAATAAAGTCTGCTCATGGTCAAGTGTGATGCCAGGTGGTGGTTTGCCAAGTTTATTTCTTCTTCCTTAGTATTATATTAAACAAAAATCAGCAAACAGGCATGTGTCTTCAGGACTCATCCTCATCTCAGTCCTGTTGCTGCCATGGTACAACCATGTTTCTTGTCTCCCAATTTCCACCAAGACCCCACTAGTCTGCACTCAAGTTTCAACAAAGTGAACCACTGCATACACATAACCTATTCAGTGGATGTCCTGTGATGGTTTTGTTTGAATTCCCCATCACTGTAGAGGGAAATGAAAACATCCTTACTTTCTAACAACTTTCTCTTAACAGGTGTCTTGCAGTTCAGTAGGGCTGTTTGGTCCAGAGCAAATTATACAGTAGTGCATTTTGCATTTCTTTAATGCAGTCAGGTTTTGATGGTTATCTCTGAGTGCAATCTTGGGATGACATCTGAAAGCAAGGCATTTAGATCTCTGTGCTTATTAGTCAAGGCATGAGTTACAAGAGTGCATTCTTGTTGATTTTCCTTTACAGTATTTATGACCATAAAATTAGGTTTTGTTTTTTTCCCCCTGAAATTAAATTCAAGGAGTGAAGATTGGTCTCATTGCTCAAAGTAATAGTTTGACCTTTGGAAGGACTATTACCATGATTAATTGCCTGCTATTTGTTTCCTTTTTTCTAGTCTCTAAAAGTTTCTAAATTACCTCTCTGAACAAAGAACTCCATTGAAACCAAGAATGAGATATAGATGTAAAGCCATGGAAGGCCAGATGGCTTTTATTAATGTTGGTAATGGCCACTGATGGTGTGAAATCCAGAGGGATGTCTACAGCAGCACTGCTGCTGGCACACACAGCCCCTGTCTGGCTGGCTATTTTTCATCCACTTGGAATTTGTTTGCAATGAGTTCTCTACTTGTATACATTTATTCCATCTTAGATGCCTTTGCATTTTGGAAGATAAAATGCTTAGGTGAGCGATTAATGCAGAGCTTTCAGTGTTGATTTTTGTGGGTGGTTTATTTTTCTCCTGTGCAGATAGTTTATAGACTAGTGTATTAGAGACAGTCAAGTTGGAGTCACAAATCTAAAACAGATTATCAGGAAAATTACTGACCTGGCCTTGAGCCATGTGATTTTCTTCTCTGTTACTTCATTAGAAATTTGGTTGATGTCCCATTATTGAATGAGGTCTTTTGAAAGCTAAGCTGGTATTAACTGTTTGAATTTTTCTACTCAACTTTATAATAGTAATTTAAAGAGAATTTATTTATTGAGATAAAGGTATTCCATGCTTTTCTTTTCCATTAAAGTGTAATGCATTTTTGTTCATGCTTTATCGAAAAACAAAAATGCTTACTTTAGAGACTTTAAATATTACTATGAGTTTCACTTAATGTCAATATTAGATCCAGTGAGCCACTTCCAGATTATATTAAGTAAACAGACAAAATCTACTGTATGTTGAGCGCCTCAATTTTTTAGCTATTTTTCGGTGTCCAGGTAAGACATTACATTATATGTGATCACATTAATGATATGTGGAGACACTGTCATAAGCTGTATGACCACAAAAATATGAAGCATTTCTCTTTTTGTAAGAACCCTCACATAGTTTTGGTGTTCTGATAGATTACCTAACAGGGGAGCTTCAAAAGAATTTTTTTTAATATTCCAGGAATATGAGGAGCTGATACTCTTCTAAGGAAAAAATGCTATAATAGCATTTTGAAAAAGATCTGAATTTTATATTTCTGCAACCAGGATATTTTTCCCTGAATATTTGTCTCTGTGATTGACTGTAGTAGGATTGATCAATATTGTAGTATTTAATACAATTCTGAGAAGACAGTATACTGTCAATATAAATACTTGCATACATTTTTGTGGTCTCATTTCTTGAAGAACAAGGCTATTTGTATTAAAGAAGTTAAGTTCTAATTCCTGCATATGTTAAAAATTTCATGTCATGTTTCTGCTGACCAAAAGCTGAATGTTTTTACACCACAACAGCATATTAGTAAAAAAGGTCAACATTTTACACAAAGAAATTCTTCAAAATCCCTTGTTTGCCACAGCTGTGGGGTGATTTTAAACTTAATGGGATAGCATGAGCGTACAGTCATTTTTCAACAAATTTAACTATTTGTAAGAAATGTGGCCAGCTATAAAAATTAAAATTCAGATATAAAGGAAAAGATGAAATGAGCAAGAGGGGGCATTAACTTGATTTCTCTTTGTATTCTACAAATGAATATTTCTCTCCGAGTAATGAAAAGATTGTGTCATTTCAAGAGACAGTGGTCAGTAATTATTTTTAGTTTTGCTGAAATGCATGTAGTTCAGTAGACCAGAATGATAACAAATGTGACTTTAGGTTTAATGTTATTTATCTATTAAATTGATTTCTGCAGTATTATTAAGAGTAAGGATGGAGGCTGAGGGAACCTAAGCCATTATACAGTAGTGGAAAGGCGATTAGATTCATGCCACTAAGCTGCTGGAGATGCTGTCTAGCAGCATTTGAAACAGGAGGTCACAGACTGATGTTGAAGAGGGGGATTAGCTGCTGATAAACTATTCTGGCTGAATTTTGCACAAAATACTATTGAGATGGGGGGGAAGGGGGAAAATACATATTTTTGCATCACTAGAAATAAAACGTAACAGCCAGTAGGCTGTATAAGACCAGAGCAGTCACTGAGAAGAATGATGAGGTGTATTAGTTTTCCATCTGTGTTTTGGAGGTTAATGAAATTACTCAGACAATGAAGTAACTTAGGCTTCTAAGGACAAGACTAAAAGACCATCTGGTGGTCTTCTGTTTTTAGTATTTCTAGGTTAGTAAATTTCTTTGTTGTTGGGTTTTATTTTTGTTTTCCCTCTTTTTTCCTTAGCAAACAGCCTTCACATTGGAAATGGTCCAGCTGTCGTGTACAGAGATTAGAAATTGAAAAATTGAACATGTAAAATCTTGTCCTTATGTGTACTATTTTAATGCATGTATTTACATTTTCAGTTGCTTTTTGAAGTTGCCTTAATAATTGTACTAAAGACTCCAGATGTATTTATAATATTTTAATTTTTTTGGAGGGATATCTAACCATTTTCCTGACATCCAAAACAAGTATGTTGTTGTGATTTTTTTGGTTTGGTTTTGCAATGCCATTCTCATACTTGCTGAAGATGTTGATGTAACTCTGATCTTCATCATTATTTGTCAATACAAATATCTGATTTTTTTTGAAGCATCAGTTCTGTAATTGATATTAAGTTTTGTATCTTCCCTTTTATATGAGAAGAAAAAGATATATTCCTCTCTGATTTCTGAAAAACACTTAGCTATTGTCTTCAGGATACAAGTTAGTAAATGTATTTTTGTACATTGGAACATGATATTAGGTCCTTTACTGTCTAGATAAGCTGTCCTCTTCCTCACCTTCCCTGAAACCAACACACCAACTCTTAAATGTTTACATAAATATTATTCTCCCACAGCTATTCAACAGGAATTTTCACTGAAACATTGAACTCTGGCATAGTACAAGAGAACCAGCCTGGGCACATACCCAACTTCAGATAATCTCTTCTTGCTTTTGAATTGCAGAAGGAAAGAGACTGAAATTTTTGAAATATCTATTATTTCTTAAATATTTTTGTTTTGAAATATGCACTAAATATTTTGCTCAAAAGTCAGTCTGACACTGAAAATTGGCTAAACCAGTAAAGGTTAAATATATTCTACCTTCTGGCTCTTGTTTTTTGGTGTTTAATAGGAGAGTTTTGGGTTTTTTTGGTTTTGTTTTTTTTTTTTTTTTAAGTCAGAAGTGAACATTGGGTTAAAATTTCAGCACCATCTCTAAAAGTATTTTGATTTTTGTACAATTTAACTGTAGAAAGGGAAAAACTCAGAATAAAACCAAACTCTGCTTAGATTTTTATTTTTTTTTAAGCACTGATGTATTTTCTACTTAATATGGCTCAAGGCGGATGTCATGGTATGGCATTTGTAAGACTGAGAATGTGTAGGTTCTGTACTCATTACAGACCAAGTTAAACAGGACTACATCTTTCATGGGCTTCTGTATGTGCACCTTTGTGCTGACCTACAATGCACTTCTGTTTTTTCCTGACGTAGCCAAGAACACTTGTGCTGTGCTGTGAATTTTTAAAGTCATGTGCCCAGTATATCTGGGACTCAATTACACTGGTAGGCCAGACCTCTAAAGAGGAAGAGCACTGCCATTTTTCTTCTATATCACCTATCAGCAGAAGGATCTCCTGATCAAAACATCTCATTTGATTTGGCATTCTTTTAAATACTTTAGCTGTGCTGCTTCTTCTCCAAACCTGTAAGAATTGTGTTACTGCTTTGTCATCCTTCAAATGACAAACCTGCTCAATGTTTTTTTCATGAGGTGCAATGTATGCACATTGTAGCTACAGGAACTTCTGTTTGAATCCATGATATTTTACAATTAGTTACAGAAATAATTAGAGACTTTAGTGAAATTTGTACTTTTCCCTCCCCTTGCTTTCTTCTCTATGCTATTGGTAACTGGAATCAAGAAAGGTTCAGCTTTATTTGGTGAATTAACCTGTTGCAGGTGTTGGTCTAAATTGTGATGCACTCTTCCTGATGAGTTCCTTAAGCACGTTTGAGTTTGGTCCTTGTTGTCTTTCCAGGATAAAATGAAGATATATTTGATGCTGTAAGGATCAGTATGTCTTTAATGCCTGTAAAGGGCAAGATGAACCTCTCTCTACCTGCAAATCAGAGTAGGTCATCCTGTCCAAATCCCTGCCCAAAGCAGAGTCAGTTGAAGCAGGTTTCTTGGGGCCAGTTAGGGCTTGATTGGTTCCAGACTTGGAGACTCCATGTCTTTAGACAGCTATTGGTCAACTTCCTTTTTTTCAAGTATTTTTCAAAATTAATATTTATTTGAATTCAAACAAACTTAAATGAGTAAATGAAATGCTTAGTATTTGAATTTATGTTAATTGGAAATTTTTTATGTTCATTGAGGAGACTGTCTTTATCTTTTTTTCACTCTCCCCTCAGCTATTTACACACATTGAGGCAACCTTCCTGAGCCTTCTCTTCAGGCTCCCATTTGTTCTATTTCCAGCTCTCTCAGCTTCTCCTTATATGAGTGATACTTCAGACCCTTAATCATCTTCATGACTCTTTACTGGACTTGCTCCAGTATTTCTGTCTCTATTTTACTGGGAAGCCAAGAACTAGACAAAGAACTCTCCCACCATTACAGAGTACAGGGGAATAGCCTCCTCCCTGGACCTGCTAGCTATGCTCCTAACTAAGACAACCCAGGATGTTGCAAGTTTTTAAGCATGGCTTTTCCTCAATGCCTCCCTTATTTTCATACCATGTTCAAGGGCACAGAATACATGTGTGGTGTCTTCCAGCACCATGGCAGCAGGGTGAAGAGAAGAAATTTGCTGTAAACCCAACTTACACATATTATTGGAAGTTATGAATTCCAGAGGAAGGAATCAGTCCATGATCAGTCCATGGTTAGGAATACTAACTTTAGACTGGCTGTTAGTCACTATACATCAGTGAATTTCACACAGACAGTGGTTCTATAAAGTGCAAATTTTTTATTACGGTGGTATATGTACAAAAGATATCTAGCAGATCTTCTCCATGGCAGGTATATATTGACTTTTCCAAGTCATAATAACATAATCAACAGTAAAATGTATAGATACTGTTTTGGAGGAAAGGAATGGTTAGGACAGAATCCGAGCTGAAATTTCATAGGATGGACCAAGTGTTTAACTTTGAACCTGTATTTCTGGAATATTTACATTTGAATCAATTTAGATAAATGTCACTTTCTACTTTCTCCTCTTTCTAAATCAACTTTCTTTCCACACATGCTGAAAGAGTTGTTGTTTGTATTTCAAATTATTTTGTTTTATTAGCTATGGGTCTCTTTTGTCTTGTCATCTTTTACATTAATGATTTTCAATTTTTAAGTTTCTCTTTTTGCTTCAAGCAGTGGAGGAATAAAAAAATGCAAGGTTAACAGGGTAACTTCAGTATTTAGTAACTGATTTTCCACAATTTCTGTTGGTGCATCTTGAATCAGTATATGCATTTTGTAAAGTGTAAGGCTTTAAAAACACCCTGTAATTTATAGAGCTTTGAAGCATGCTGCAATGAAAATTTGTTCAGTAATGATCTATTTTCTGAACCCATATGCATGTGAAAATAATTAATTCCTATGCTCCAATAGGATTTATGAGGTGTTTCATGCTCTCTAAATTTTGTTTGGATGACTTGTCCATATAGAACTAATAATTCTCTACAAGCACATAATCTATATTTCTTGGTCTTAACTTGCTATTCAAAAATAAGTAGTCATTTTCCTTTTAGATCCAGGGCTATGACATCAGAAATGACATGTTAGAATGAAATTATCCTAGAGCAGATATTATAAATTCATAATTAGTAGCAAACAATTATTGATATATTATAATTATAATAGGAATCAGGGTGAAATTCTTGGGTCTTCATCAGCATGCAGGATATAATTTTCAGATCATGTCAAGAAAAATATACTCTAATTTTGTTTCTGAGTCTGAAGCTATGATAGTGATTGCATTTCTTGGATGGCTTTTTCCCCTCAGTTTGCTTTATTCCAATTCACATGTTCTGTCCTTATGACCTGGATTAATTCTGTGTGCATTAGAGTATTAATATCCCTTTTAATTAGTTTCCTATTGCTTACATAGACTGAATAAAAAGTGGCTGTGAGAAATCATTGAACAATGCATTGAAAAGCATTATTTCCTTCAGTACTAAAGTTTGTATTTCTTTAGGAGAAAATAGGAGAAATCAAGGTGTCCTTGCAATGGCAATTTAGTTTCCTCTGCACAGGTTCCTCTCTTTATGCACTGGAATCTTATTTACACAACTCAGGAGAAGGAATGCCAGTAGGTTGACACTGTTTTGAGAAGGTCATACTTTGAATTTTTAAGTACAGAATATGTACTTGCTGATAAACTAGGGTCAGGTACTAGTTAGAAACTAGCCACTCCCCTGGCACACCTTCTAAGACCTTTCACATTTTTTAATGTACCTTAAGTGTAGGGTAAAATATTATATTTTATCACATAAAAATATTAATATTACAGTTTATCACATAAAATATTTATTTATGCTGGCAAGTCTCATCTGCTGTTTCGTTGGCATCGCTTATTTCTCTGCACTTGACTTCAAGTCTGTTTCACTAAATCTGCCTGAGAAGAGATACATCCTGAATTTTGTGTTTGTAAAACTAAAACTGCTACAGTATCATTCTCTTCTCTCCACCTTTTATTTTCAGCCATTTAATGCAGTCATTCTTATTGCCTGTTTTTCACTTGATAGTGAAGTTAAATGTATGAATGTCATAGTTAAGTACCAAAAAGTAAGATCCATTCCTTAAAACATTAAGAGAAATTAAACAAGGCAAGTGGAAAGCAGGTGCTGACAGAAAGACAATTATTTGCAAGTTAGTGTAATAAAAACTAGTAAGTCTAGTTTTAAAAAGTGTATTTCCTTGCAGTTATATTTCTTATATCTCCTGAATGTACCAAACCAGAAGCCAGTGCTTCTGGAATAAGCATGGAAGAATATGGCAGATGGAATTCTTCTATGCAAGTATTAAAAAGAAGGGCTCTACATTATCTCTGTCATGATTTAGTTTTGGGCTTCCGTCCCTATGCTGTCTATTATTAGCATCATAAAACATAATGGAAGTATTTAGAGATTCAAATGCATAGATTCATGCTGGATTTCACTTCCTTATGTATCTGCAGATGGTGTGTATATTTTTGCATATTGGATTTTATGGTGGTTAGAATACATTTGATAGGGTAAATGTAGGGGAGTGCAAAGATTCATTGCAAGTGATTCATTCAAAGACTTATATGTATCTTTTGTAAGCCGTTTGGTTTCCAATGAAGACTCTGAATCATTATCTTAGTTTATCTCTACTTCTTTTTTAGCTTTTATGAAACTTTTTTCCTTGTTCAGTTAAAAAGGCTTGGAATGTGATCTATTTAATGTTTGGATGTTTGCTGTTGAAGGGTTTATCTATATATGAGCAGAATAAAATGAAGTAAGACCTTGTAGTGCATAGAAAGACAATACAGGAGGTCCATTTTTCTAAGGATGTTGCACTCCAATGAGCACTCCAATGTAATTCTATGTGAAGCAAATGAAAGTAGTGTATATTTTAATTATGCACAACCTGAAAATAGAAAGACAGAGAGTCATGGAGATTCAGTCACAGGAATGGATTTCAATCATCAGTTACAAGTTGATCAATTCAATTAATCAGTTTTGGTTTTTTTCCCTGGGCTCAGTGGAGTTTAAAAGTTATGAAGTTTCCAAAACCAGTTCTTGAGGACAGGCTTTCCTCACACTATCCAGTTCTTAAAATTCCTTCACACAGGAAGCTACTAAAAGGGGAAGATGAGTCTGTAAGTACTGTACAAAGGGTGCTCACCAGGAGAATTTTCTGAACTTTTGCAGTGGCTTTCATTCTTCATCACAGGTGGAAAATTTATGGAACCAACAGCTTGCAAACTAGACAGAAAGGTTTAGTTATTATGGAGTGTGTATGAATGGAAAGCAAAGGCACAGCACAAGTAATTTCTTCTCCATTTGTTGTTTCATGAGAAGGA
Organism: Certhia americana; assembly: GCA_018697195.1. Classification (NCBI taxonomy): domain Eukaryota; kingdom Metazoa; phylum Chordata; class Aves; order Passeriformes; family Certhiidae; genus Certhia; species Certhia americana. The sequence goes on from CM031879.1 coordinate 7,556,821, forward strand.
GATGCCCTTTGCCCATGCTGGAGTTCCAGAGCACAAAGTCTCGTGACAAGCTGTCTGTCAGCTGTCGAGCTGACTGAAGTAATGTGGAAGGTGAGATAAGGGATGGAGTTACCAGACACTGATGTCTTTTAGAAGAAAGGAGTCTCAAAATTGATCAAATAGGCAACATAAATGTCATTTTCCTTGATTTATTTCTTAAGACTTGATGGAAATGAGTGATTTCAGAAAGCTTGGCATTGCTCAGTCAGCATCATGTAGCACCTGTTCAAATCAAAAGAAGTCTGTTTCTTGGTTTTAGCAAATAGTGTTGTCTGACAGGATGTGACTCAAATAAGTCAGCCTTAAGAACTAACAGAAGCAGAACTAAATACCAGTTTCAGTGCTTGCTTTCTGTCTGTGAGGGTATACTTTCACAGAGGCATTTAGATTTTAGAGCTTCATCTTCTAAACTGATTAGCTAAGTGAGAAACTTTGGCTCTTATTAGTAGTTATTTCCAGATAAGTTCAAAGATATGGCACTAGAACCCTAAACATTACTTCACCAGGCTTAGGAGGATTTTCAGGAAATACCAGAAACTTGCTGTTCAAGCCTTAGTATTGCAAGTAAAAAGCTTTCATATGAATAATCTGATTTACTTCAGCCTTCTGGTTATGGGTAGGGTGCTGCTGTGTCCCATTCATTTGAAGGAGTGTTGCTGCTGTGTCCCATTCATTTGAAGGAGTGTCTTATTCTATAAGGAACTGTTTATTTGATTGGACTTTTCAAAAAGAAAGAGAAAGCTGATTAAGAAAGTAGGTGAAAAATTTCATTCTTGCTGAGTAAAGACCATTATGAAATCTTTTAAGAAGGTGACTAATATGGTGAAATCACTTAAAGTGATGCATGCTGGTTTTTCATGGTACTGCTCTGTTTCTATGGGAGTAGATGTAGAAGTTTTTTAAAATATGAAATTGGTTTGTGATTAGAAACTTTAGTCACATCCCCATAATTGCTACAGTGAAATCCAGAAAATATATCCTAGGCAGTTCTAAACAATTCCTTAGTACTTTTTAAGTCTTGTCTCAGGCTTTTCTAAATGGGAAATTATTTTATTTGAGGAGAGAGGTAGTTTTTTTTTAAGACAACAGAGTATATTTCATATAAGCAAATACATTAAAAAGTCTATGCATATTATTGCAAGGAGGAGAACAAGATTAGAATTTGGAAGAGAAATTTGGAGGAATGGCATCTTGAAGCAATACTGCATTTAAAGAGCATACTGAAGGCATACATTTTGAAGTTGCACTTTGAAGAGTGTCTCTGTAGATTGCTGAGCCTGAATAGATCAACAAGATGACCAAGACTCTGAGTCAGTGCTAATGTACACTTATCATTTATGCTTCCATTTGCATTGCATCAGTGGTGATGCTACTGAATCCTTTGCTGTCAATTTTGTCAGCAGCCAACATGAGCAGGCTCTGGGTGTTGAGTGTGACAGTAAGACCTCTATGATGAGGTGTGCACTGCAACAACATCTGAACAGGGCAAGCAGAACAGGTGGGACATAGGATGTTAGAGCACTAACTAAAAAAAAAAATTTGTATTTCAGACACAGAATGACTTAGGTTAGAAGGTACATCAGTAGGTTATCTAGTTCAACCTTCTGTCCAAACTAGGATCCACAAACCACACCAGGTTTCCTAGGACTTTGGCATCTAGTTTTGAAAGCCTCCATGAGCAAAAGCTGCATAAAATCTGTGGACAACTTGTTCCAATCCTTCTAAGTCCTTGGGGTGAAAAAGTTCTCCATATATTCAGTTTAAACCTTGGTCTGCAGTTTCTTGTCCTCTCAGGGGGCATCACTTTGAAGTGCTTGGCTCTGTCTTCTCAATGGTCTCCTCCTTAGGTTTCTGTTAGTTTCATGAAGCAGATTTCTGCATCCTGAACAAGCCTCTTTCCCTCATATTCTCCTTACAAGGGAGTTTTTCTAGCTTCTAACCATCTTTGTTGCCTTTTGCTGCAGTTTGTCACTCTTTTTTTGGTACTGGAAGAATGATACAGGATGCAGTGTGTTAGATGCAGTCTGATGACTAAAGGGCTCACTTACATCCATGACTATGAATCTTTTGAAACAGCCCAAGGTGCTCAGATGTTCTTTGTAGCAAGTGTGCCATATCCACCATATTTAACAGTGGGGCCATGTTTCTATTGTCTAGACCTTTTCTTGCATATTTAGCATAGAAAATATTCTTGTTGCCCTTGATGTCCCTGCCAGTTTCAATCCTTGCTAAGCTTTGCTTTTCCTACACAGATGGCTGTGCAGTGTTTCTAAACTCCTTCTTTGTAGCCTAATTAGAATGCTAGCTCTGGAGTAGAGGCAGGGTTCAGAGGTCCGGGCATCCTGTCCTGTGTGTATCACTGGTTGCTTGAATGACAATCTTATTGCAAACACTAGATACAGGAATATTTTGAAAGACAGCTAGCAAGTGCAAAGAACTACAGAAATAGGCCCTTTACAGTGCTGTTTGTGGTTTAATGTTTACATATGTTAATGCAAACCTTCTTTTACAGTCTCCTGGTCCAGGCATAGACTGTGCCTGTTATGGCAGTTTATATTTCTGATAGCCTTAAGAAACCATCTCAGCTTCTCAGAGATGATAAAGCCACTGTGAGTCAAATTTACTTGAAAGTTAATGTAGTTGTCCATCTAAACTTTATGATAATATATTGTTCTTCTTCACTGAGCTACTTGGTACTATTGTATCTGTCACAAGAGTTTGTCCTTCAATATTAAAAATAGTTAGTGTGAGTTGTGTTTATCATAACAATACTTATTTTCTTATTATAATATATGATTAAAATTCTGACAGATGTTCCAAGGTTGCCTGACAGAGGTATTACTGCCTGCTACTATTTTAAATGACTGCTTATTTGCATTTGTTCTTTCATTATCTCTAATAGATGATGACATAGCATAGTGGGGGAAAAAAAAATATGTTAAACCAATGTTATGAGAGGCAGTTTTAATGTGGTAAACACAAAATTATCTTGACAAGCCAAAGAAACTCTCTAGCTCATTTCTAGGAAAGAAAAGAAAAATAACAATTTTTCTTTAAACCCTAATACCTTGATGTTTAGTGAAGATTTAATTGTTGTGTTAGGTGAAGAAGGAAGCATTTATCTATTACTGATCTGTACGAATAGTTTGAATAGAATTTGCTATTTCTGTGTGGATTGAGTATATATTTTTATTTTGAGGTTTAAATCCCAGATTAGAATCAGTCTTGGAGGTTGGATGGTGTGTAACAGCCAGAACCAGTGACATCCATGTTCTTTTTCATAAAAGTCTGTGACCAGTCCAGCTCCACTTGGCTGAAGCCGCTGACTCAGAGCAGGAATGAAATGTTTGGTTTTCAAAAGTTGTGTGTCCCATCTGCACCAGAGCACAGCCAAGCACCATAATGCCACTTTTGCTACAGCTCAGCTGGAGGAGGGGCAGGAGCTAAAGGCATATTTCCCACCAGGTCTAGTCCCAGGATTAGATTTACAAATTGCCTTGGGAGCAGTTGACTATTCTTCATTTATAAAAGGTAAGACCACCCTGAATACTTACGAGTACCAGACACTGAGAAGTTAGCAGGCAAGACAAGGTATCCCAAATCTGTGTCCACCCAGTAAGTTCTCCTGTTATATCATCAGATAGTTTTCCTTATGCAAGAATAGAGTTATTAGAATTATCATAGAAACGATATGTAACATTTTTCTGAGAACCTCTGAGCTGTTAAAGTCAGACAGCAGATTACAGCCCATCATTTGCTCTCATTTAAGTCAGTAGGAATCTGAAGTAGCTGCACTGACACAGTAGAATTTCCCTCAAACACACCAGTGTATCTGAGAATGGAATTCAACTTTAAATCATCAAGTTAGGGCAAGCAATCTCTTTCATCCAGTGGATGTCTGCAGCCACAGTAACTCATTGCATTAGCTGTAGGTGGATTTGAACTGGGTTTTTTTTGGAATTCTTGATTCTAAAACCCACCATCCATGGACAATGTTTTTAATTTTCTTTTTCAAGTCATTGACTTAACTGTTAGGTCTGCCACCTCTATTTTCTTTTCATTTTGCTCAGCACAATCCTTGATGTGGTTTTAAATGATACTGAAATATAAATGATGACAACAGCTTTGAAAATAGGAATTATTAAACTCTAGTTTAATGAAAGTCTCCATCTGCTTGTATTTCAGTATACAGAGTATTTGCTGCCCCATGCCTCGTGTTCAGTAGAGAGAACATTTTTGATTGTTTCCATACATCCTGCTCTGACCCAGCTAGGAATGCAAATCATCAGAATTTATTAGGCATCTGTCTTTGGGACAGATAGACTATCTCTGTTTTGTATCTCTATTTCTAGAAAATAGAGTATCTCTATTTTGTAGAGCCAAGATGTCTGTAGATTTTCAGAAAGGTTCATTTTGGAATTTCATTATGTGTGTTTACCTAAAATGAATATGCAGATCAGTTTTATTTGTTTATTCCCATTTTTGGATACTATAATGCTTTTGCATAAAGAGGTGCTGTGCAATAAATAGCTTGCTGGCACAGGAAAAGCATGATCTTATGGTGAAAAAGAGGAGTTTAGATTAGTTAAAAATGACTGTGCTGTATCATGAGTTCTAGCACACTCTCTGTGATAGGAAGTTGTGGGCATATGAATCCTAGATTAGCCAGAATTCTGGTGTGCTGTAATGCCATAGTGATGGACTGAGAGGCCAAGAAGTCTTTGGCAATTTATTCTTTTTTTACACAAAACATATGTTTTTGTGACTGTGCTTCAAAAATAGGCTGATATGTTGAAAAGGCTCCAAAGAAGCTTTAACAATTACTTTATATGTAAACAGAAGACTTCCAGAAATAGAGGAAAATATATTTTCTGTCTGTTTTCATGAGGAAGAGTTTAAGATCAGCTTTTGTAAGATTCAGTGAGTGTCCAATTGAACATAAATAGCACAGAGCTCTTGAGGTAAACAATTCTCATTGCAAAGGGAACATAGTCAATTTTAGACAATCAGAAGATGTGCAGGATTGAGCACAGCTGGTTATTGCAACAAAGTACTGAGAATTGGTGATAATATGCTATTTATCAGTTGTATGACATGAGGAACTACTATCAGAAATGCCAGGAAATCAAAGAAAAAATAGATGCAGTTTAGGTAATAGAAGTTGTCTTAGGTTAGGATAGGGTAAAACTATGGTTTGTGTTAAATGCTTTGTTAAGACTAATTGAAAAAAGTGATTTCTCCTGCCTGTGAACAGTGTAAATGAAGATGATTTTTCAGTTTAAATCTTTTCTGACACACAGCTGAGCAAAGAGCATAAAAATGCCATCACCTGTAGAGTAAGGACTGTCAGATTCATGAGCAAAACACTTTCTCTTACTGTTCTGAAGAGTCATATACCACCAAATTTTGATTGGTGACACTATCATTTGGGTTTGTTGGGGTTTTTTGGGTATTTTTTTTGTTTTTAAAATTTTTTTCTGATTGACGTAGACAAAATCTTTGTTTCTGTTCTTCTAGCTACTAATCATCACATAGTCAAAGAAATAGATTCTTATTTAAATCTCTTTTGTTTAAGATTTAGTATAGCTTCAAAGTGTTCTGGGAAATTAAGGAAAAGTGGTAACTCTGGGAAACAGAACTCAGGGTTTCTGCAGTGGACCACTGACCATTTTCAACACCACGTGTAGCACTGATCCTAATACCATATTCACTAAAACATCTTGGAAAACAGAAGGGATTTTCATTGAATCATCAAATCAAGTATTACTTGGGAAAAAAACCATTTCTTAATATTACCTATGAAAAGAGGTTGAAAAGTCTTATCATTGCCTTTTTTTCTGACAAAATATGTCAAGACTAAGCTGTAGAAGAAGGAAATTTGCACTCCAGGTGTTAAGGTCAAATAAAATAAATCGCTTGCATAGTGGGTCTTTAGTCAGATCACTACATCTGAACCCTTCTTTCTTTCTTTTTTTTTTTTTAAATTCACCTGTAGAGCAAGATGTAAGCTTTGTGCTTGGCACTGCTTTTTTTTATGTGGCTATGGAGAAACTACAAAGGTTTCTTTCTCCAGTCTTCTGCATTCACTTTGTAAGTTGTTTTTCTAATGTGGAGAAGGGAAAGGTATCTTCAGGTTTATTACTTTCTCCTCTGATTTAGCTAATGTTGAGATTACAGCTGAGTGAAAGCATTCCTATGCTAATAGCTACATTTATTGCACTTTTATGCATTAGCAATGGTAAATAATCCCCCCAAGACAACATCTGTTCTCATATGTCTAGTTTCATTTATGTTAATGTATAAACTGAGCTTCTGATAATCACTTACCCACTTTAAACCTTACTTCTGTGTGTGGTACTATTGGTTTTGGTTGCCAAATTATGTATCTAGCTAAAGATCTTTAACTTCTAGATCAGCAACAAACTCAAGTCTCAGAAGAAAGTTCTCGAAATAACTCTTCCTCTGCTCTGTCTGTGCTATGTCTGTCACTGCACTGTATTCCAGCACAGGATATATTCAGTGTGGTTTATCACATTTCTTGTACCTACTGTTGCATTCTGTCAGATCTTGGTTTCATGCTAGCAATTTTCCAAGTTTTTATGGCTGTGGTTTTTTTTTTTGTTTCTTTGAATTAAAACTGCTGGCTCTTCACAGGAATATTCTTTCATGGAAGTGCTTGTTTTTGCCTGCATATGTGAATGGGGCTAAACTGAGTATCTCAGGGACTGGTGAGGTGTAGCTGTAGTTTATTCCCTGCTTTCTGTTCTGCCAATGTGTCTTAACTCTAGGAAAGTTCAGTGTGGGAGTGGATACTTTTCTCATTTTTTTTTTTTTTTTTTTGCTGAAGAGACTCCTAAACTGTATTAACTGCCTGTGCCTCTGACCATGTTTCTGGCTCTAGGACTGGAGTTTTACCTCAGATTACCAAGCAGCTTTTTAAAACATCTCTTCTTTTGTGATACTTCTGATGTGTGGTGGGATGGGACCACAACAATTAATACCTTGTTCTACCAGTGTAGTTATAAAAATGACCTCTTTTATTGCAACTGAATTGCAAGGAAATATGATCTTTAAATTCAGCCATCTTGTTAGCCAATGTGGCAAGTGTGGCTTTGGTCCAAGAAAAACACTATGAAATTATATCCTTGACAGATGCTTCAGCATAGTCAGAGTGACTAATCTTCATTTAAACTTAGCCTTATGCCAGTACAGCTCCACTAATGATTATATAATTGTGAATATGAAGCAGGACTTACATTTAGAGAGAAGTGAACTCACCTAAACACATTTTGTATATTTTCCATGCAGATGAAGTTCTGTCAAGTGGACTATTAGCTGTCATTATACTCAGAGGAACAATGTGGTTCTAGACAGTTTCAGAGATCCTGAGGGTCTTGTCTGTGTTTGCTTCCCTGTCTTCCTTCCCCTTGCTTTGATTATATGAAACATATTGACCATAGCTTATCTGCTGTGTACATGAAACATCTAGAAAAATATGAAGATAGCACATCTCTCAGAAAAGTATTCTTCACACGTATTTTTCAATGTAACCTTATTTGGGATGTTTCATCTTTTGCTTGGTTCTCACTTCAAATGTGGCAAGTGTTAATAACACCTTAAAAATAGTGTTCTATAATTTGTCCCAGTTTCTTTAAATCTATTTTTGTCTCTCCATGAACATTTTCATGTTCTTTACCCTTTGACTGGTCTTGTTTTTAAATGGAATAATGTCTCAATTCATACTCTACCTGAATTTTTCTGTGCTCTGTTTCTGTGAATCAAAATGCTTTTCTGGGGTTCATATAGGCAGGAATGGTTATTGCTGCTGCTGCCAGCTTTTACACAGCATTTACTTTTAGCTAAGAAGTAGTATGAACTTAAATGTAATTGGTTTTGCACTATCCTACTTATAGTTATTAACCTTTAGCAGATGGGTAAATTCCCCACCTGTTCTTACTGCTGTATCCAGGTGTTTCAGTGATAATTATAATTTATCAATATGGGAGTAAGTCACATATAAACACAAAAGTTTAAAAGCCATTTTGGTTTGGATTAAGGGAAGAGTAAAAGAAAACAAAAATGCCTTGAAGTTCCACATCAGGGCTTTTCCATTCGCAGTATCTCTTCATATGATCTGTGGTATTGAAATCAAGACAGAGATTGGCTTCTATTACCAGTTTCTGCAGGTTTCTACTGTGACAGTAGGCAGTTGAGCTAAGCCAACATTGCTGAGACCTTCAAGAATCTGAACAAGGTTCTATTTCTCAGTTCCTGTATTACTGAGGTTTCTTGTAGCTTGTAGAAGTGATGATGTGATACCTGATTCATCTCCATATCCCATCTCTATTTCCTCCATCTACATTTCACACCAATCTTGAGTTTTGATATTGAAAGCATCAAAGAGGTCACTCTGGGGAGAATTTTTCTTTTTTACTGTTCAAATGTATGGGTCTTACGTGTGGAAGCAAAACTTTTATGAGCCTGCCTAGGGCTCTGGGACAGGCACTAGCCTGTTCTCCTGCCTATTATCCTTTGTCTCCAGCTCAGAACAAAGCAAGTACTGCGTGTCTTTTTTCTTACTTAGTGCTAACAACAGTATTTCACCATTGCTGGATTAAATCATTCTTATATAAATCACTAAGTTTAGAAAGATCAAGTAGCTGAAATATTGTGTGTTGCTTTGGAAGATGTGTGAAGAACATAGGCTTGCAATTGGAGCTTCAATTTATTGTTTCATCTAGAACTGTAGTTGCTTATGTCCATAACATCCATCCAGATGTATTCCGTAATTCTAGACTGCTTTCCTGAGTTGTTATACATAACCTTAATGTATGAATTTAATATGATTGTGGAATAAGTAATGCATTCTTCACCATAGGCTTGAAGGACATAGGTGTAAAAGTTCTTTGCATTATGACATTGTAGGAAGGAAACGTGTGTGGTTGAAGAAAGCTTCAGTGTTATTTTACTTCTTTGTCTGTTTCCCTAAAACAATTTCTTATCAGATTTGTTCTTTCATAGTAGAAAATAATCTGCCTTACTTTTTCTGGAGGCAAAGCATTGCAGGAGAAGCTCCCTATCTGACGTAGTAATCCCTGATTAAAAAGGTATATCTAATAGTAACTGTCCAAAATTTAGGCATTATCTGACTCACGCTGAGCTTCCCTTCACTGTGAGCACAATTGTGAATTTCTCACAGAGCTGTCAATGGTATTTAAATAACTAATGCCACATGGGATTGTTTTTTTGGGATTGACATAGAAAAAGCTGTGCAGATACAGTTGGTTATTGTATGCTTACATATCCATGTGCATAATGGAGGGGACAGTATTCTTCCTAAAATAATTTTAATTTGTATGCATTTGTAACGACTCTAAACCTCTTGTGAAAGGAACATTGATGTGCTTAGTCTTTTGTTGAATAGAGACTACAACATACAGTGTTTCAATTAAAAATAGGAGCACATCTGAGGCCAAATGAGCAACAGAACTCAATTATTTGATATTTAAAGTTACAAAATCCTATTTCTAGCCTATTTTGATGACAGAAAGTTTGTTTTGAATTTATGCATATGATGTCTGTATCTGAGACTATCATTCTTGGGGAGATCCAGCAAAGCAACCTCAGTTCCTACAAATGCAGTGTAGTTTGAACCAACTCTGTCTTTTTTTTAGCAGCCAATCAGAGTAGGGTAATGAGAAAGAACTCCAAATCTTAAAAATGCCCTTTTTCCCACACCTCCCTTATTCCTAGGCTCAACTTCACTCCGGAATTCTCTACTTCTTCTGCCTAGTGACACAGAGGGATGCAGAATGGGAATTGTGTTCAGTTCACCACATATGGTCTCTGTCACTACATTCTCCTCCTGGGGACAACTTCTCTCACCGTTCTCCTGCTCCAGCATAGGGGCTCTCCCACAGGAGAAGTACTCCCCAAACTGCTCCCACATGGGTCCCACTTCTTTCTCTGGCTGCAGACTAATGTTTTCCATTTTTAAATATGCTATCTCAGAGGCTCTGCCACTGTCACTGATGAAATCAGCCTTAGCTGGCATTGGTTCTGTGAGAAATGGGGGAAGCTTCTGGTAACTTGTAACAGAAGCCACTCCTATAGCCCCCACCTTCCACCAAGACTTTGCCATGCAAATCCAATACATCCTGTTAGTGCTGCTGAAACCTCCTTTATTTCATTTAGTATCTTAAAAATTCCTGAGAAATCTAATGATCTCCTAGAGACTCTTCTCAGCTTTGGTAGGGATGATATGCAGATGAATATTCCATATACAACTTGGACTGAAAATTAATTTGTGCACCCCAGGCTTTTGGTCTCTAACTCCTTCAGTGTGCAACCAAGTCTTTCCTAGTAGATGAAAATCATGAAGAGTGTACTGAGATGGGAGAGAGACAATGCAAATGGTGGTTAACAGAAGCAGTAGTGGGAGAGAATCTGGAATAAGAAGCATCAGAAAGGAAAAAATTGATGTGATTTATGTGTGTACATCAGGGAGTGAAAAAAAAATGAAGCAGCTCTGCTTGTGTCTAACCTCTCATCTTGGCTACTATTAGGTGTTTCAGAATAGGGTCCAAGAAACTGAGATGATGGTTGCAGAATTCCCTGTGCATCAGGGACAGATGAATTTTCTTGATCGCACGTGCTAGTGAAGACCTTGTGACTGTACTAGCAGTTTGTATCTCACTGTACACATTGCTCTAGTAATGAACAAGAAAGAAACATTAATATTTTGTGCATGTAAAAATCTTCTTTAAAGCTTGATAATGTCCTCTTCTGATGTATTAGCTAGATTATCTTCTTGAAATTTACTGAGTACCAGGGCAAGGCTGTGTTCTGCGTTTCACAAGGTGACCCTTTATTTCTGCTACTTTGATAAAGTGTAAATTAGTGTGCATAGCACTTTTTTTTTTTTTTTTTTTCTCCAGAATAAGACAGGCAGCTTTGTGGTATGAGTACAAATGACACTTGCCATGCTAAGAAAGTGCAGCCAGAGGAGTAGAAGGAGGGAAGAGTGAGAGCACCTTGTGCTGCATCCCAGGGCAGCTCCTGCCTGTGTTGGAGAAGGGGAATGTGGAGGGGGAGAGGGGCACCAGAAGTAGCTGTGCCTTCCCTGGGTTGTAGCCCAAAGTCACTGGCAGGGCCTCCAAATCCACACTGCAGCTCCTGATAGCCTCTTGCCCAGGACAAACAAAACAAACAAACAAAAACAAAACAAGCAAGAACAAAACAAACAAGAACAAAACAAACCAAACCCAAAACCCCAAAAGCTGTTTGTTTTGCCTCTGGAACCAGGTATGACTGTTTGCTGATCATTTTGTATTGGTTGTGTACCTGTAGTTATTCCACTCCTTTTTAAACAATCCCAGCCCTGTCATAGGCTCTGTCTTTTGGAGTCTTTACAACTACTGAAACTTACTTAATTTTAATCACCTGTTTCTGATAGCTCCTTGTTTTGGAACCCAGAATGCTGCCAGGAGTTTTCAGGTGCTGGGCTTCCTTGCCTTTAATGCTTCAAACTGTTATCTGCAGCTTTATATCAGCTTTGGCATCAACATTTTGATTTTGCTCCTTTAAGCTACACACTGATGGGGAAAGATTGATCATTCAGATGCCCTTATTAATTTTCAGCTTTATTTTCTGGGTGTTTTAAAATTAATTTGAAGCCTGGTATTTTATTTTATTCTGCATCATCTTCAGGGATATTCTGGAACAGATTTAGAAATTGGTGATTTGCTTATCTTGACTTGCACCTTGCAAGTACTGCCCTTTCCCTTTTGAATAGTTTGGATATTTAAGCTCCCAATTTTGGGTGATGCAGTTTTCATTTGAGATGAAAAGAACAAATTTGTCCTTGCATGTACCATGAACTTTCTTTTTCTTTGCATTCTCCATTTTACTAAGTCCTTCTGCAATGCCTGGCAGCCTTTCTAGGCTTTCCAGCCTTTCTATGTGATTAGAAGGCAAATAAAGATGGGGATATTTTGCAGTCTCAAATTTCATTGTGTATTTTGTATTTTGCAAATGTGAACAAAGCAGTATAAGTGAGCACAAAAATGTGCAGTTTTATATTCCTTAAAAACTACTAGATTTTTTTTAATTACATGTAGGTAATTAGATGGCAGATTGCAAAAAACAAAAAAAAATTATCATTGGATTTTAATTATCTTCAGGAGTTAAATTTTGACTATGTGTAAGTATAATATTTCTGACATGACATTTAATAACACAATATGGGCATTTATAAATAGGTGGATTTGAAATGATCAGCCATGAAGTGATTGATTATTGAGTAGCATTAACTGCTATTGGCTATAACAGCTGAGTACAGTGATTTGTACTGCAGAGAAATTTTTCTTGGCAAGAAAATAGCCAAGGTGCCAAGCTGCTATATTTTCCTTTCCTTGATTTCTTTCAATCTGAACCATAAAACTGGAGATAGAAGTATTTCTGTTATTTAATTATTTAAATTAATAAAATAGATATTGTGATTTTAAATTTGAAGCATTTATCAAGTAAATAATTATTAGCACTTGCATAATAAATCAGGAAAGTGAGATGCTTGACATCAAATCAGAATTGTAGCTGGCAGACTAAAATTTTGCGTGCTTGGGATTCAACAGTTGTCAAGGTACTGAAATAATGAATATTTAATATTTAAAATGCTGGTAATACATTCTATTTATTATTAGTGGTAATACATTCTATTTATTATTAGATTACTTAAATATTTTTTTTGTGATATTTTGTGCCATAACCTGCTGCTTTATTTATAAAAATAGTTTTGTATTTTTTTAATTAATTCATTTTGCACAGTCCGTACGCAGAAAAAAGTTATACATTTGACAGGATTTGTATTTGCATTTGTTGAGATGTTTTAGGTGAAAGAGGTACTACTTCTTGCCTAATCCCAAAGAGAAGTAAAACACCTCAGAATGTTAATGACATGAATTTTCTCCATATAAATTTGTGGAAAGTGAGATCATGGATCTATTAGATAATACTCTGTGATTCTATGATTATCATTTTTCTGTACCAGTCATCAGATTTAGTATAAGCCTAATAAATTATTGCAGGAAATGTATGATATGGGCCATTCCAGTCTCCTAGATAGCATGAGGGGATATTTTACAGTTGTTGCAAAGTTCTTTGGGATGAGGCGGTTGTGAGCAATTCCACCAATGTCGCTAATGGAATTAGGAGAACTTGTCATTTTTTATTAAAAATCTATACATTGCTGTAAAAGTTAATGGCAAACAACATACTGACTGTGGTTCTTAACTGGAATAGCAATAATGGCAATACAAGTTGAGTTAAAGAGATAGTTATGTGCTTTTTGCTCAGTTTTTACGCTGAGCCTAATAGGCTACTGGTATAGTTCAGGGGCTTCCTCAAAATCATGCATTGCTTATTGAATAAATTTCTGTTAGCATTTAAGAATCTGAAAAAAAAAAAGAGAATGTTTTAGTCAGTGAATTTTTTCATTAAGCAACAAAACCCCAAAAATATGACTTTAAAGGATTAGCATGAATCTTGGTCTGAGTGCAGTGGCTTGGTGTCAGCTGTCTGATAGGTAATGCCTCAAACCAGGAGATACAGACCCTGCTAGACAGTGCAGGGTGGGAGAAGGATGTTTCCCATAGACTGTACAAGCTTTTGCATTCAAGAACATGCAGAACTCAGATCTGGTGGGTTTTAACTGGCTAGAGCTAGGCTTGACTCCTTCTCTCTTTGAACTCAAGATCAAAAAAGGAAAGATGATGAAATATGGTGTCCTTAGTTTCAGTAAAAATCACTTGGGCAATCATGCAACAATTGATTAAAAGAGCTAGGGAAAGAGAAATGTTTCCTACTTTTTGAATAGTTTATTTAATTAGTGAACATTTGGTAAACTTTTTTCCACTAAAACATGTTAATCAATCTGCCCTTTTGGTTGAGGCTCCATATTTTTTTGCAATTGCTTTTCACGGTTTCAAAAAAAAACAAGCCCACAAACACAAAGAATGCACCCCAATCCAGAGGACTAAGTGGAAGAGTAATGTGAAATAATGTAACTTTTTTTTAAATTTTCTGTGTTTTGAAGGAATGCAACTCAAAAACAGAGAAAACAAAACTGACTGAATATTTCTGTGACACTTACATCTTGCAGAGAAGCAACAGTTCCAGTTGTAAAAACTAGCTCTATGAATAATTTATTTGCATGTTATAAGAGTTAGCTTATTTACAGAATGATTTTGTGGATGATAGATGTTAAAATATTGGTTTTATGTAGTAAAATAGTTTGATAAATAAATCAGCCTTGATTGAAAAAGAAACGTGAAATTGCATCAGGAAAATATCAAACCTCTAAACTGTTATTATTAACATAAAATTGATATAAATAGGTGAAATTAAATTAACAGCTCTTTAAAAAGACTTAAGAAGGTTGTAGTAGAGAATTCTGCACGTTTTCTTGCGTCAAGTACTCACTGAACTTCAGCATGATGTCTAAAGCTGTTGCAGTTGCAGCTTAAGTAGTCCCTTCTTCCTCTCTTTACCATACCACTCTCAGCTCTAGGAATATTTGTTCTGGATCAGAAAAATTTGTTTTATCTCTCAGGGCAGTAACTGCTGTGTCTGTGAGTTGGGCTCTTTAAGACCGAGGAAAGGGGAAAATACTAGACAGAAGCTGATCAGTATCTTTTCCACTATTCAATGTATGAAGTCTTAATGAGGTTATTTAATTCTGTATCTGACAATGAGTATGATAACACTGAAAACAGATTAGGACCCCATTCTAAGAGAAGATTCCTCAGCAATTTAACAAGGAAGATCAAATCAATATCTTCATCACAATTATGTACGAGCACAGTTTAGGGAGAGTGTCACTCTCCACTCAGAAAGAGCTATAGTAATACCAACCAGCAGAATTACTGGATTGCCTAGCATTCAGTAGGTATTTCTAGATATATTTCTGAAAGGATTAATTAATTTTATTTTTAATGGCCAGCAGCATAGCTATTCATTTTGACCTCATAATTCTGAGGTGATTTTTTTTTTTAAAGTCAAGAAAGAAAATATTCTGAAGTTAAAATGTTTGAAGTTGAAATTACTTTATAAAGAAATAAGTGTTATTCATAACATTTATTATGACATATACAGGATACTGAATATTGACTAAGGTTCTAATGCGGTAACACAAAGTTTTGAGTTCTGTTTATTTAGTATTATTTTTTCTTCAGTGTATAGGTACTGAGTTGAGGAAGGCAAACATTTCACTCTAGAAGCAGATGTGTTCAGAAAAAAATTATGGTTGCCAAGTAAAATTGTTTGAAATACTTGTAGCAATGAATTTGTAGCGATACTGTAAGGATATTTTAATAGATGTTTTTGCTTATTGAGGAAGATGTGAGAGGAATGTATGTAAGATCAGAGGAAAGATGGAAAAATCTATGTTAAATTTATGAATTAAGGATAAAATTAATTGCTTAATTTTAGTTTAAATGTAACTATCATGTTAAACAAGACAACAACTAACTTAGAGTTGTCATCTTTTATCACATAATGTAATGAAACTTCAGTACAAATCTGATATAAATAGCTGATAAGCCCTTCTTTAGTACAAATTAGCATATTCGAACCTTCCTCTTGACAGCTAATAAACACAGAAGCAGATATTTTGTAGAATAGTTATCTTGAGGTTCAGGGGTAATAGTAAAGGGTCAGATTTTCACTGGTCTAGATCATTACAGGCGGCTTTAGATTCCCTGAATAGTCTTAATTTGTTCTTTGTGAAGAAAGTTTGTAAGTGCCGTTGTGGTGAAAATGCTAAAAGAAATTTTGCAGTTTTTTTCCTCAATTTTTTTGCTGTTGCTGTTATTTTGGTTTTGTTGTTTTCTTTTTCTTTTCCAGAACAAGTCATTATTTTCTCTTTGTGTTTCAAAAGCTACTTTTAACCAGATGGATTTTTTTTCTTAAAAAGAATTGCAATGCAAGTATAATCTGAAAATTCCTGAACTTTATTCAGCCTATCTACTGAAATTCTGCTTTACTGTTTGTAGTTATTTATGTAAAGGAAAAAACAAGGGACTGTTTTATATTTGAGAGTTTGGGACATGAAAGAATTTTAAGTAATTTAAGTTCTTACCCAGAGAACATTGACATTTTTGAAAGATTATTATCACATTAAATTCAATGTGACTTTGCATATTTTTGTTTTTTAATTCCCCATAGCATTTATAATAGTGTGTTGTAGCCTTTCTAGTAGTACCTCAGATCATAACACAAATCTTTGAAGGCTTTGTTAAGGCATTCTTGAAATTTTTTTTTGGTTGTCAGTATGGTTGATGAAATATCTAGTGAACTGGCAGGTAGTTACATAAAGAGTGGTAAAATCTCTTAGGGTGAATGTAACAGTATATCTAATGTGACATGCAGAAGAAGAAGCTGTGTTTTAACAAAAATGATGTTCCAGAGTTCAATTTAAAGTTGTTTTTTTCTTGATTTAGATTTATTGCAAGTGAAAGATTATCCCAAGCAATCACTTTCTCTCTTTTGATGAACAAGTAGGGGAACTGGATAAAACAAAGCTTTTGATTTAGTGATTCTCTAGGCTTTCAAAACTGGGAAGCCACAGTTAATTCTTTAGGATCAAAGGAAAATATTTGGGACTTAGTCTCATTCCAGAAGAATGTATAGCAAAGAGACCACACCACAATATGACATCTAATGGATAGCTAGACTCTGCTCTGCTGCCCTTTCAGTAAATTCATGGTTGAGAGTAGTTGCTAGCAGGGAGTTACTCATCCTAATTGCTCATCATCAGAAAAGAGATCAAAGTGGCAAAACCTCCGTGTCAGTTGGAAGAGGGAAAAAAGCAAACAGCTTCAGGGTGTACCAACTAATTCTGGGGTTTTATGTTAGCTTCACAAGGTGTACCTCTTTTCCATTACACATGGATGGAATGAAGATGAAATCAATTTAAAGTTGCTTAACCATAATTACACCCACTTAGAAATCACTTCTGCTTTTGCATTTGTGTCACAGTTCCAATGCATTAGTGAATGTGCTTAATAATAATTTACCAAGTGTTGCTGCAAACAAAGAACTCCTGCTGAAGGAAAACAAATGATTGAGTTAGAAAATTGACCTTTTTTTTTTAATTTTATTTTATTAAAAAAAAAAACCAACAAAAAACCCCCACAAAAAACCCAAAGAAACAAACAAACAAAAAACCCAAAACAAAAAAAACATGACCATAGCCTAATTGAAAGAACAATTTGGATCCTAGCTAAATACTAACCAGCACAAGTGTCTTGTCAAATGAAGAGATACTTCAAGAAAATGTGTACCTTGGCTTTCATTCCTTACAGTAGGATGGTTAATTTGTGTGTGTGTGTTGTCTAAAGGCACAAAGTAAGGAATCTGCAGTTGGCAGGAAATCTTCACTTTTTTTTATTCTTTCTTTCCCTCTCTCCCCTCAATGTTCTCTCTTTCTAGTACAGCAAATCATGCTGGCCTCCCCTTTACAACATATGCTCAGGTTTGGAGAACACCAAAGTCCAATTTATACCTTTGTCTGTCTTGGGGAATTTAAAAGCTTCACTCTCTGGAGACTACATAAACAATCAGATTCTTCTGGAGTTCCATGGTTGCTGAGTTTTCATGAATGTGAATTTGGATTTGGGGACTATACATTGGGATGGATAGGAGTTAAATATTTAAGTGAACTTCTATATCTAGATCAGATGCCTAGTAAAGCTATTACATGACTGGCCTGTTAGTATTATTTTGAAAATGCGTATTTCTTCAAAGAAATTGCTGCATTCTTATTTTTTGCTGTCAGTGTTGAATTATTTAGAATTTATTTATCACATTATTGCTGTAAGTGTGATATAGATCAGTGTATGAGTGATAGTATAATGTGCACAACAATTGATATTTAGGATGAACAGGTCAGATGTGTATTATCTGTGTTGTTACGTGTTTTTACACATATAAGTTGTAAGTATTTCCCTCATTAATATTATTTTGATGTGACTATCAATATTAGAGGATTAAGAAAGGTTGTAACACATTTACTGTACCTCAGCTTGCTGCATGAGCACTTAAGTAAAAGAAACTTTCTGTAGCCTGGAAATGTGTCTTGGGCAGGTCATTTAAGATTTAAATATGAAATTTGACATGAATAGTAGGAAACTGAGGAAATAGTAGGAAACTCATGCACTTCTTAGCTGAGTGTCAGTGGAGCCATGTTGTGATTGGACTCTGACTCCTGCAATTGTTTTCTTCTACAATCAACTCTAGGCTATGTAACCCCAACTCTGTGGTTTGAAAGTTTCTGTAGTGTGGGTTTGAATCTGCTTGTACAGACAACAGAATTGAATCTGGGTCACCTATATCAAGTGTGCAAGTGTTTTAACCAGCAGTTATTACATAAAACTGGAGACTACAGATTTTTTTTTTCCCCTCTCTTGCGGTCTTATGTAAGAAAGCACAAAATGCCACTGCAATTTGCACTGAGTTTTCCAACTTTCCTCTGAAAGGCATACTGGCTCAGACCCTTCATGGGTTTAAATGGAGCATTTCTGGTTCCTTAATTGGCTTCAATACAGATTAGCTGTGCAGATTCATATGCCAATACTGTTATAACCAAGTGCCTGGGTATTGCTCCCTAAAATGGGGGATTGTGGCATGGCCTTCAGTAATAATGCTTGCAACATCTGTTATGAACTTAGAAATGTTTAGATACTTTGATTTAAAGTCACTGCTTTCCAGGCTGGGAGTTTCTAAGCTGAATATCTGAGTTTATGTAATTCTCAAATGATAACTGTGCAGGGAGGTTTTACTATTCTTTTGCTTTTGGGAAATAAGAAGTTGGGACACAAAAGATTTAAAGTTAGGGTACAAGCTACCGTATAAAAAGATAAATTTAAGGACTGTCTTAAACTGAATTTGTGCTTTTGAACTAATTCTTGGTCGTAATTAAATTTAATCTCTATTTAATTGATGATTTCAGTTAAATAATATCAGAGCTAAAGCATTTTCCCTTCTATCAAAATTAATGTCTCAGATCCTCAGCTGGCATCAGTCCACAATTTTCTTGGAGCAGAATCCATTACATCAAAGGAGGATCTCTTTTTCCCTTCGTGTTCAAAACCTGTGCTCATCCAAGTTGAAGTTTCCCTGCTGTGTTCTCATTCTTCATTTACAGGGAAACACTGTAGTGAGGTTCTCTTATTGTCTGAGGAAAAACCTTGAAGACAAAAAATTAAGTGTAGTGTACTGCTACTGTGTATGTATGTGTGTATATATATATATGTTTATACAAACTCATGTACATGCACATACATGCAATATACACAACACATTATGTAAGGAACCATTTTATATAACATGTGGCAATGTGTACATAGTATGTAGACATTCATAGTGTTTTTTGTGTGCTAGTGAAAAAGAACTAAAGAATAAATAAACATGCTATCTTCATGGAGGCAGAAAACCCATTTTCCATAATATGTTGCTATTTGCCCCTTTGGGAGATGGAAGAAAAAGGAAAGCTTAGATGTTAAATCATAGAAGAAAGCAGAATCAGCAACATTCTTAATAAACTGGTAGGATACAATCCTGAAAACAGCTGCTTTGTAGTTAATTCTCAGAAACAGGAATTATGAGTGAAATTTAATTTTAGATATTAATTTATGTTCTTCCCAATTAATGTTGCAATAGAGCATGTGAATGCAACTTGCAAGTAGTAAATATCAAAATAAGTAACATTCACAAATGTCACCTGACTGAGATCAGAGAAGTGCTCTCTGTGTGTTTATGTATATGTATATATGTGCAACATGCAAATGTGTACACATGCAAACAATAGATGTATTTATTTGTGTGTACTCTACATGTGTGTCTGGCAAAAACCTTCAGAAAAATCAAATTAGTTATTGCACATGAGGAAATTGTGTGCACAGAAACAAACCATGTGCACACAGACACAGCATGGGGTTCTGCATGGCTCCCATGTAATCCAAGGGATTATTGTTTTCCCCATGTTTTTATTTGATCCTGACCTTGTTCAACATTGGGAAACAACACTGGCTTTCCTCTTGACAGCAGTAAATCAGTCAAAGAAAAGAGCATTTGGAAAGCACCAGCATATAGAAGGTCATACCATATAACCAGCATTTATGTTTTTGGTATTACTTCTGTCAACAGGAGGTCATTATATCAGAAATATCTTGTCCTTATCCACATCTCAGAGTCATCACAGTAATCTGTTTCCTATCCAGTGGAATTCCTAAGGAAAGCATCTCATAGCCCTTTCACATGCCTGTGCTGTGCTTGGATGAGCAGAGGCAGCTGGAAGTGATTAGAATAACTAACATGTGAAATCACGTGGGAAGGGATTCATCTCACTGAAAAAGAGGAATCAATGCTCTCTTCTGTAGGGGAAGAGGAGTTTAAGTACAAAAATGAGCAGATTTTCAAAGGGGCACGTGGGAATTGAGCTACATGATTGCACTGATCCCATTTAATATTACAAAAAACATCCTACCCTCAGTAGATTATAAACAGACTGATAATCACAGATGATAGTTTTGTAAGAGCACAGGAACCGCCAAGCAGGAGTGATGCAGTGTTGCTTTATCCTAGTTGTCCTTACTAGCTCTCCCAAAACACAAACTGATAGCAGAAACAAAATGGGTATCTGTAAGTGTTATATTTGTAAGGTGGAAGCTGACATTTCCCAGACATGCAAGATGTGATGATTTAATTTTAAATATGCAGATTATTGGGGATGGGTCAATTGAAAATTTTTCCTTCTTGAAAGGGAAATAATGTTTGCTTTATCATAATAAATATCCTTTAAAAACCCCAAACTTGTACTATATAATCAATTTTTTCTGCAGCTGAACATATGCATTTTATGTTTTGTTTTCATCATGTGGTCTTGTTACTTAAGCCTCTCTCTGTAATTTCCGTACTATCAGTTACATACAAAACTCAGGTCTGTTGAGGTACCTTGTCCTCTGTGTTCATCATCATGGCATCAGTGTGATATTTTAATTTAGTAGATTCTTGGTGAACAGCAAATTATTAGTCTAAGAATTTACTGTTCTGCAGACATGCAAACACACGCTAGGGAGAAAGACATACATTTGGGAACTAGGCAGAGCTTTTCTTCTACTTTCATAAACTGGGCAAGATTTTTGGTTTCTAAATACTGAAAAATTAAATGAGACAAGTAATTATTGAATTGTGGGAATATTCACACTTTTTTTTCATCTCCCTAAAGAATTGTGAATTTTTATATTGATTTAGGTCTTCGTAATCATGGAAACTGTGGATGAGACTTGGAGATTTTGTAGTTTGTCACATATCTGAGGTGATTTTCCTTGTTTTGAAATTAGGTAAGGTTCTGGCAGTGATGCCTTTGTAGGAGATAGGCAGTGCTGTCGATGCCCTTAGGTATCATGCTTGTCTGCCATCTAGAGCTGTTGACAAGTTGCCTTTTGAATGTCATTTCTCTGCATGACATTCTGGCAGTCACTTCCACCTGCAGGTGTCCTTCCTCTGGTTGTTTAGCTCAAGCAAACCCAGCATCAAAATTGTGTACAGTGGCTATTCTGGAAGGAAGCAGAGCCTTTTTGTTCTGCAACAGCAGTGAGAAAATGCCATTTAATGTAACAGCTACGAATAACAGGCTAATTTAGGATACTATAAACTAGATAGCTAATGTTAGAGATGAAGACGTTCACTCCACTAGTCACAGGTTCCTTGAATTAAACTTTGATCTGGTTGTCCTACCTGTACTGTGATATTAGAACTAAAATATGTCCATTTCAGATCAGGGAAGGAACCTGTGCGTTTCCCATATTTAGCTTCGTGTGTACTCAAAGAAATGTACATGGTCATCCGTCCAGGTGGTAGAATTACTTACCAAAATTTTAAGTTATTGTGATGAATAATAATAATAATTGATAATTTATTGACAGGCAAAAATTCAGTGTTGTACATGAAACAGAGCCTGCAAGATAAGCCTGTCATACAAGGCATTACAAAAAGGACCTTTACCCTTGGGAACAGCAGCCATTTAGGAACTGACTTAATTCCACATGAAACTCTGGTCAGTCTTACTATCTGATGCTCAGGTTAATCTTTGATGCCTCTAGTCATTACAAAGTTAAGCATGATGCTGAAATTATTCCTTTGGGCACTCTGTGTGAATTTAATGGAGAGATGTCATTTTTGCAGGAAGTTAGTCTATCAGCAAAGACTGTCAGTTTGGTCCATAGAAGTCAACTCCCCTGTTGACTCCAGTAATAAGCATGATAACTGATGTGTTATAAAGAAAAAAATGCTCATATGTTTAGAGGTAGGAAGATGGAAAGTATCATGAGCTTGGAACAGCTGTTCCAGCCAAGAATGCAGCCAAAAATAGAGCAGAGCTCTTTGATGAGTATTTTGAGCACACTGTCCCTCAGTCACTGAATGATCTTCTAGTAAAAAATAAATAAAAATGGACTGAAAATAACAGAAAACCTTTCTGAGTGGCAAAAAGGTAGTATTTTGACTCTCTATTTCTTGATGAGAATAGAAATTTTTTCTGTCATCTGTTACAAGCAGGATGGCAGAATTTGCTTGTCAGAACAGTGCCTGTCATTTTCTGAGACAAACTAAAAGACCCTAAGAGTCTCGTAGCAGTCAGCTGGAAAACTGCAGCAACATCTTCTTCTTTGCTGTTGAGTCTCCTACTTCACTAAGAGTGGACATCAGATGGCCTTGCTAGAAATCACAAAAACGTGTTCATAGGCTTTTATCTAACTTTTGAGAATAACTTTAAACAAACATTTTAAAATATTTGATTTTATGTATGTGTATCTGGACACACACATAAGGATGAGGAAAAGTAGAGTGAAGTAACGCAGAAAATCATGGAGGTTGGGAGCATGAAAATTATTTTTCAAGCAATAGTCTTCATTTTAAAGATAGGGAACTTGTTTTCTACTTTCTATCCTATGCGTGCTTGTGGGAGTGAAAACTGTGTAGTGTTTTTCATAGTTCTCAAGATATTAGTAATTAATTCCCTGAAGAATTGGCTAAGGCAATGTTTAGCTGCTTTGTTTATGATTTCAGAATAGGACATAGTCATCCATTCTCTATAAAATACTCCCTTTTTTTTATTTTAGCCTGTGTGCAATGTGATTATTTGAACATAGGGGTGGTGGTATTGAGCCACACTGAGGTACAAAGAGCAAAAAATCTGTTTCCATCAGCATCAGATACCAAAGGAAGAGTGAGAACAGGGGAAATGTATTTTATACTTTCCCCGGATACCTCATAGCTTCTACTTCTCTAGGCAGTGGTCCTTTAATAATACTCATGTACATGCCAGTTTCCCTTGAGCCCAGACTAAAATTCTCTTTCTCAAATTCCCTTGAGGTTTCTTTTGCCTTTGCTTTTGTACCTGCTTTTTGCCCATGTTGCCAGTCTTCATGGTCTGTTTCTTCTCTTCATCTATTCCTTTTTTTTTTTAACCATGTGGCTTCTTTCATTTTGTATTTTGTAAAGGACTGTTTCCAGTCCTTTTAGCTAAACTCTTCATTTTTATAGTTAGAATTTTCCTGAAATCAAACTTATTTTTTTCCTGCTGTTTTTTTTTTTTTTTCCCTTTGAAGGAGTCAGAAATTGGTGTTATAAAATGGGGGTTTTTTTCCAAAGAATTGGTCACGTCAATAAGATTTTTGTTTATTTTTGAAATTAAGAAAGGGAAAGAGTATATTGAAAGAATATTGCAAAGTCAAGCACTAAAAATTGGATATTTAGGACCTTAGGTGGCAAGTGTGATCTTCATTTATACTTTCCTTCCTTCCCAAGTAAAGGATGTTTAATTACATAACAACTTTCTGTTGTTTTTTCTTTCTCCCACCTCACAGGACTAGTTATAATATTTTTTTTCTTTTTAATTTTGGATATTTGAATTAGTTCATTATTTACTGTACATAGAAAAAATCATGGAGTGAACACAAAGCTATCAAATTTTTCCAGCAGTATGACATAAAGGTTAAAGTAAAAACCTCTGCTAGGCTGATTAGAGAAACATCAGCCCTTCAATGTTCAATGTATTTATTATAAGATGGCACTTCAGATCTCCCAAATACGTAAAGATCTATGAGTTTTCTATTTTTGTCTCAGAGTTTTAGACCAAATCCTTCAGTAGCCTTCAATGGTCTGTGAACTGGGATTCCTTCAGCTTACAAGAGAAGTTCAAAATGTTTGACGTGAGGAAAAAAAATTGTCTATGACAGTTATCTCTTATGCTATGCTGTAATTAACTGTGCCAGTACCTGTGTTGTGCAGCAGAGCTCATCCACAGAGGAGCTTCTGTTCTTGCCATTAAAAATCTTTTACTCTCTAAAATGCAGTGGTGAAGTTTGCATTATGCACAGAGACTGATCCCCTGCTTTGCCTTGGAATGATTTGAGGGTGACCTAGTGTCTTAGTCTGGAAAGACAGGGGTGTTTGCTAGGGAACTAAAAATGGAAGCTTCCCTTGGACTTGTTATAATTTTAAAATTAAAGGGGTCTCAGGCAAAGATGTGAGGGTAGGAATAACAGTTCTTTACTAGTGAGTCTAACAAGGTAAGTTAACAACAATAACTATAGTGTTGACAACAAACAGCACTAGAGAGGGAAAAAAACCCAAAACAACCTAGTTAGAGTTTTTCTTTGGCACTTTTCCTCCTTAGTACTGTCACAAGCTACCAGAGCAAGCAGCAGTCCTGAGGGACGAGATATATCCAAGGTTCAGCGGCGGTAGCTGGAGCTGTAGAAATGTCCCGGCTAGGCACGGGGTGTAGAACACAGCGTGGGGAAACTTAGAGCAAAAGTGAAGAAGCAGCAGGTGCAGGGCAATAGGGCAGGGAGAGTTCCAAAATCCCAGGGGACACACGATGAGACAGTGGTGGGTCACTCCGAGCTGAGCTCCAGGTGAGGGATGGTGAGAGCTGTTTGCAGTCTAGAGCTGAGCAGTCCTGGCATTCCCTCCAAGAGCAAAAACTGCCCAGAGCGAAGTGAAGTTGGTGCCACTCTGTCTCTCATTTAGCTGCTTTTTTTTTTTTTTTTCTCAAGCACCCATGTGTACTCACAAGCCCCTAGCAATCAGCTTTTTAGCAACTTCTGGGAAAAAATTCTATAAGAAAGCAACCCAACCCCCAACACCTAGGTCAAACCTACACCAAAAACTGTTCAAACAACCTCACAAGGCACACAAGTGCAGGTGAGGGACTTTGCTCTGGACTGGGTCTAATTTAGCCAATGGTCACCATCTGTGGTGGTGTCTGTGAGCAGTCCCTGTATATATTCATTCTGAGGTAGTTTTGGGTTAGTTATAAACAAGTATCCTGAGAGGGGTGGTCTGTAGTGATTACACTGCTCCCTATGAGGGGAAACCATGTCCCAGTTCTAGGGTGCATATTCAGTGAGAGGATTATGCTGCAAGGTATGGTTCATATAAATTTTTCATAGTGAAGTGTGACCTTTATTTTCTTGCCAGGCATCTCATGACTTTAATACAATAACCTGTGACAGATTGTTTGAACTGAAGAGCCCCGGAGCCCTGCTGTAGGTGAAAAGTGGATGCTCCTTACTTACAGTGAAGCTTGTCAAGCAAGGGAACAAAGACAGATCTTTTAAAAAACAAAAAAAAATATAACAAAACAAAGCAAATAAAATAAACAAAGCACCCTATGAATAAGAATAGACAGCAATTTGGGAGTATAGAATTAGGAACCCATTTTGTTTAGTGGATAAGCGGTTATCTGGAAGGTTGCAGCCAGAGAGTGATGTGGTGGTCAATGACTCACTGCCTGGCTGGGCATGTATGCTCACAGCCCAGAAAGCCAAGCCCATCCTGAGCCACACCACCAGCAGAGTGGCCAGCAGGTGAGGAAGGGGATTCTGCCCCTCAACTCTGCTCCTCTGAGAGCCCACCTCTGGTACTGCATCCAGCTCTGGGGTCTGCAGCAGGGAGGACATGGACCTGTTGGAGCAAGTCCAGAGGAGGGACACAAAAATGATCAGAGGGATAGAACAGCTCTCCAGTGAAGACAGGCTGAGAGAGTTAGGGTTGTTCAGCCTGGAGAAGAGAAAGCTCTCATATGTGACTCTTACAAGGTGGCTTTTCAGTACTTAAAGGGAGAGAGGGATCATAAGGAATATGGGCACAAACTTTTAATGGGGTCGGTTGTGATAGGACACAGTAATGGTTTTAATCTAAAAAGTAATTTTTTAAATGCATTACATTTTTATTTTATCTTTTAAGCTAAAAGCGCATGGCTTTAGACTATGTATAAGGAAGCAAGTTTTTACAATAGGGAAGTGGAAGACTGAAACAGATTGCCCAGAGAAGGACCCCAGCTCTGGATCCATTTAGAGTCAGATTGGATGGGGGCATTGAGAAATGTTCAAAGTGTCTCTGCTCATTACAGAGAGTGTTGGATGTGATGAACTTTAAAGGTGCCTTCCAACCCAAGCCATTCTGTGGTTCTGTGAAAAGGTACCTGCTTTTTGTTGTTCTGAACTCATGCACGTTATAAATGAATCCAGCAACTTTGTGTTACCCATGCTGTGTTTGCTTTCTTAGGCTATAGCAACTCTGCTGATGCTTTCTCTTTGCTTTCTAAAAGGTGTAAACAAAGGTGTAAAACAGCTCTCTGCTTTCTGCTAAATAGTAAATAGTTGATACTGACTCCACTAATTTACTGAGGGGGTATCTTCATTCTTTGTCTCTGCTCACCTGTTATGTGGTTGTATGCGAGAAGCATCGTGGGCAGCTCACAGAGGAAATCTGTACAGGTCACCTCACAAATGAACACATCCTATTTTGTCAAATATAATGCCATAATTAGCTGCTTCTACACTTTGTGTTCTTTATGCTCTCTGTTTATTTTCCGTAACAATTAGTCAAGTGTTGTGAAAGCTTTAAAAGCAATGTAGCTGAATAAAAAATAATCAGAATAAGATGCATGTTTCCCTCTGGAAAAGAGGATGAAGCCAGTTGAACATAATATACCACTACCAACATAGTGGTAAAGCAGACACATACCTCTGATTTTAAACTGAATACATAAAGAAATTGGATTTGTAGCAGTTCAAGGAATTAAATGCTTTGGTTAAGTGCCCAGAATAAGTTACAGAATACAGGTATAAAATGGTGGTTAGACATGGTGAGAAGGTGTCACTGCTGCCAAGGAGAACTGATGAACATAATGTTGAGTTGTGCAGGGATGGGGGCTAATGAGAAGGAGGCATAGCACTTCAGAGGTTGGAGAGGACTACAGAGGAGAGGGTTTGTTGTTCTGGTAGGAGTGGAGAGCTATAACCTCAGTATTGTATTTGATTCGAGTTCTGCATATTAAGAGGAATTGAAGGGTCTTGGTTGTCTCATTACATCTTCTGACACTGAAGTTCTGGCTCAGATTATGGGTTTTGCTATAAATTATGCCTGGTAATTATGTTCCAGAGGGATGTAATGGCTGCTAGTCATAGTATGTTGTGTTTTGGCTGTCATGTCAGTACATTCTGAAGTAAATCAGCACACTGCCTATTTTTGACTTGACAATAGGAGCATAGAAATTCACTGTGTCATCTTCATTAAATAGAACATGTTCCCAGAGGATGATCCCACCTGGTATTCTGGAGTCAGTCTCTTTTCATCTGCTTTTTTTTTTTTTTTTTTCCTATTTTACATCCAGATCTCAGGAAAGCCTTTTGAAATGTTTAACAGTAAATTTTTAAGTAGTTTTGACAGTGTCCATGTAAACTTAGTTTCTCTGTAAAGCAGGGAAAGTATTTAGGTTGTGCTGTTCTGTGACACAGCAGAGACTTTATACATCATGGCAAAATGTGACTTTGGTCAAGAGAAAACATTTGGCGTCAGTCTGTGTATCTGTGGATGGACACAGCTCTCAAGACAATTAAAGAAATTGTCTTTCCATGTGTGGGAGAACTGCATACCTCACCTCCCTTCATAGTACCATGGGGTTGCACAGGACCTTTGCCTGAACATTTAGAAGACAGTCTCACAAAGTTGTTTGCTTACAGTCCTATAAAGAAGTTTTAGTCAATGTTTTTCTGGTATGTAGAGAAAGAAGTACTTGGTCATAGATATTGCTAGCCACTTTAAAAAAGGTACCTGACATTTACCAATATCTTGCCAACAGTTACTGCATGAACACCAAACCCCTGGAATTTCCCTGTGTTGTAGGAGCAATATATTCCTAATCACTAGACCACAAAGGACATAGCTACAGGAACATGTGCAAATAGATACCAGCTGTGCTGTCTCATTTCCTGAGCTGTCCAGAGATAAGACACCTCCAGACTTGAAGCCAAGTACTCATCTCAAGTGCTTCTCCAAGCCTGAGAAAGTTTGACCTCTTTCTCTGCTGGGACATGCTGGGATAATGACAT
This sequence comes from Certhia americana, assembly GCA_018697195.1. Taxonomy (NCBI): domain Eukaryota; kingdom Metazoa; phylum Chordata; class Aves; order Passeriformes; family Certhiidae; genus Certhia; species Certhia americana. Next base: position 7,585,320 of record CM031879.1, read on the forward strand.
GGCTCTGTACATCTGAACTAAAGCCTTCTCATGCTCATCTCACAGGCAGCTCAGGAGTAAATCTATTAGCTCCTTGTCATGCTATCTCAAATACTGATATTTTTATTTAGACCTAATATATATTACTTTTGTTTTTCAGCTGCTTATGACAAACTGTTCCTGCTTTCTAAAGGCTAGAATTAGGTATTTGACTATAGGATTTTAGGAAAACCTAGTTTGATCTGGTGCCTTCTTTAAGCAGCTTTATCTTTTCCTGTGGGCTGCTGTGACTCTTACTCCTAAGATCCTGCTGTCATTTGCATGCAGTCCTGTGTGGCAGTAGCCTTGATTCTGCACCATGAGACTCCATTTTTAAAAAGACATTTTCAGTGATTAACACTCCTTTGTTATTAATATCTTCCATTCAGTAAATAGATAACTTGTTTTTAGCACTGCTATCACTTTTCCTCTAGTGATAAACACTTTCACTTGTGCTGTAAGTGAATAATGGTTTCTTTGAAAGCATGATCAAAGCACTGCCTTCTTCATAATAACACTTTATTTTATATGATAAACTTGATTCAATGAATAGCTGTCTGACCCACACAACAGTAATGAATATTTGATTTTATGACTTTTTCTCAGTAAAGCAGAAACAATACCTCTTACAAAATTCTGTTTGTGAAGGCATCAGGCTGGAAGGCACTTCAGGAGATTTTGATGTTCACCCTCCTGCTTAGAGCAGGACCAGTTCTCAGGTCAGACCAGGTTATTTATGGCTTTACCCATCCTTGTCTGGAAAACTGCCAAGGCTTGCCCAACATTTGGCTGCAGCTGATTGCCTCTTAAGAAAAGAAATATCAGAGACTGAAAAAAGGAATGAAAATAAATTTTAAAAAGGAGAGGCTTGATAAAGCAGATGTTGTAAATCAGATGTCTTTTTATGCATTTCTTTATGATCACTTAAGTTTTTGACTATTTGAGTGTTTACTTCTTCTCATTCAGTGTTTGGAGTACACTACTATGCACAGCTTATATGCTAAGGAGATGTTAGGAAGCATTGAAGGTAAATCTGCACTGGGTTAAATTAATTGCCTGTTTCCTCACCTTGAGAATCTGAAAATCAGTGAAAACTTCCATTGTGTGCTTGCCTGATGAGAGGGTGAAGTGGAGTGTAACCACCTGCTGATGTTACTTTGTGCAGTTTGGTTTGACTTGGTCTCATCTCAGCTTTTCTCTTACTCCAGTCTTTATCAATGCATTCTTATATAACCTCTGTCTACTCAAATGCTGTCCAAAGATAATGTGAAAATTGACACTTCTCTTATTCAGAATAAAGTGTGTGAGATGCTTGAAAATTATACCAAAAAGCTGTATACACCCTTCAGAGGAGCACTTTTCTGTTGAGCTGCACTATTATCTATGCATCATTTCCACAGTCTGGCTCTGAGTTCTGAGGAAGTGTTAATGAGCTTGAGTTCGTAAGAGAGCAATTGTCTGCTCTTCACGGGAAAGGAAATAGAGTCTTTGATCATAATTGCAAATATAAATTGCCCATCCTAAAAGCTAAAATGTCAGAAAGCTTGTTTTAATTTATTTTGGAGCAACAGAGATGCTTCTCTGAGACATGATCAAGGACAAAAATCTCTGCAGTTTATTTGCTTATCTTAGTATGAAAGACTATATTACTGTGTGTGAATTAAACAGAGGGATCTTAATAAAAATGATGCTCAGATAACTCCATAAAATTTGGTAGCTAATAGATGATTCCTTCCTTCCTTCCTTCCTTCCTTCCTTCCTTCCTTCCTTCCTTCCTTCCTTCCTTCCTTCCTTCCTTACTTCCTTCTATCCTTCCGTACCTTCCTTCCTTCCTTCCTCCTTCCTCTTTCGCGTGTTCCTTCCTTCCCGTTCACTTTCCACCTGTCCTTTCGCTTTCCTCTGTTATCAT